>OX030949.1:88351369-88503265 GCA_943735915.1 Pherbina coryleti
TTTTTACATTATGTTGCCTTATGAGTTGTGCAAGCTAACAGCTATTTGTCCTATTGTAAGCTGTGTGCATGTTGATTTAATAGCCGTTCTCCGTAAAGTGAAATTGTCAAAATCAAAGTCAAGTTCGTAACGCGAAAAAGTGTTTTTACGAAAAGTGTTTAAAAACATTAAAATTATGGTTTTATTGGAGAACCAAGTAAACAAAATTAATAAATTAAAACAAGAGAGTTATTTTAAAAAACAAAAACATAAAAAAAGTGTTTAGTTTGTCCAATCACTCCCCAGTGTTACCTATAGATAACATCCTGTAACAAACAAACCAGGACACCAAGGACTTTGAAATTGCTATCAGTTCATATTTGAGTCAAGACTAACACATATTTATCCTCAAAAAATGTACAGCCCCGCCCTCTTTAATTCAGGCATGAAAGGGTTAAATTAGGAATGATTTGGATAATAATTATAGCTAGGGTTAGAAATAGGATCTGGACAAGGATTATGACAAAAATTAATAACAGGAATAAAATATGTATTCAGACAAAGATTAGAACATGAATTTGGATAAGGATACAGGCAAGATTTAAGACAAGGACTGGAAAAGGTTTAGGACAAGGATTTTAATCTAAATAGGGCAAGATTTAGGATACAAATTTAGCCAAGGTTAGGTACAAGGATTAGAGAACGAATTTTAATAACGACAAGATCAGGTTCGAAAATGTATTTTGAAAAAAGAGAATTTGGGAAAAAAGTTCGACAAGTACAAAACAAATAAATTATTAGTAAACATAAAATGTACTAAAAATATAACGAAGTAGAAATATGTATGAACTTTAATATGAAAAAAAAATATAGACTTTTAATGATTAATTCACCAACAATTGGACTCATTGTCTTTTGTTGAAAAATTTAAAAAATAGAACAATTAAAATTATTAGAACAGTTATAATAAGAAATTTCTGATGACTTAATTTCAGATCGAGTAAGTTTTCAAATAGCCTTTTCACCTGGTCGAGATAATGAGAAGATTTTTTTTCTCCATTAGACCATACTGGACGAAATTAAACCACGAAAAATGGCCGAATATAATAAAATGAAGTGCAGATCGTATAGACTCCTGTTTCATTTAGTTGCAATGTGAAATTCTTAAAGCAGATTTAAATAGTAAAAAACCAAATGAGTGTGATTCCTAAAACATTACAAAATACGAAATCCAACATAAGACATTAAGAAAAAACAAATATTGTTTGCATAGAAACATATTATATTTGTGTGCAATAAATATTATTTAGAATGTAAGCAAACATTTTTAAGGAGCACGAATGTAATGGTTGTAGAAAAGCTACATGCAAATAAAATATATTTGCTCCCCAAACATTTCATATTTGTGCGGAGTACAGATATGTTAGAATGTAAGCAAACATTTTTTAGGTGCAATAACGCAATATTTGGAGAGCAGCTTGATAAAATTTTTCATTTTTACTCCCAAATAATAAAAAAGATACACATTGTGCAGAAAATAACTGCACATAGAGAGTGAGAGCGAGTATTTCAGGTGAGCACTAAGAGCTCTCAATATTGGTTTCTATGCAGAAGTTTTTTGGAAAAATGTTTTTATTTTAAATAAAGTAGGTATTTTATGTTTATATAAGTGCTAGTAACTTACTTTATATTTGTGTGTACTCCTTATGAAATCACTGTTTTCCATAAACAATTTTATCAGTTTCTGTTTTTAAATATATTTGTGCAGATTATAAGATGTTGTTACACCTCTTGTTTCATATTAGGTCGTCGATTCTAATCAAGTTCAACCACATAAAGCTCTATTCAACATTTTTTTTTGTTTTTTTTTTTTTTTTTTTTGCAACTTTGTCTTTTTTAAATTCTCAGTCAACTTTTTAAATTGGAATTAATTTAGAATAAGACGAAATCGACTGGCGTTGAATGAGTTTCCACTGGAACAATGTTTGCTGCATTTTGGGAGTCTTTTGTGAGTGTGTTGCCATTTCGAATGAGCAGCACATTTAAAAAGTTTTGACAGTTAGTTGCAGGCAGCGAGCAGTTCGACAGTATTAAGTTTGTTAAATTTGTTCCACTTTTTCTTTGGAATTCTTTTAAGTTCTTAGCAAGGATTTCCATGAAAAAGAAAAATCAAAGCAAATTTTTCGTTAGGGTTTTTTTTCCTTCTTGTTTGAATGTTTCAGATTCTTAATGTTAAATAAAGTCTGCCAGTATTAAAATAAAAGCTCTCTTCAAATGGGTCATGGTCGTGAAAATGCAATGATTTATAAAATGTGGCTTTCGATAAATTAGACAGGACATTTAAAATAATTGAATTTTGGTTCAATTGATGTTGAAGCAAAGAATCTAAACAAAAGCAATCAGTGTGAGTTCAACTATACAGTTGAGTGTGTAGCCGCTCTATTTTCACTCAAGCACATCTAATTTACTCAAAAATTATTGGCCGCGAGCTAGTCAAAGTATCTCATAAACTGAACAATAATCTTTGTGAGTTGAAGCTGAAAGAATATTTCAAGCGCAGCTACATGTTCTGGCAGTAGACAGAGCTTACAAGAGCTTTTGGAATGGCAAAGGCAATAGTTTGACAATCGCAAGGAAAGTTGCTGCATTAATTTTTTTTGTTCAGAAAAGTAAGAATTTTTAATATACGAAAAATACGTTTCGTGTCGAAAGTGGAAAGTTTTTTGTTATTTTTATTTTAAGTGTGGGTGTTGCTGGAAGCTAAAGAAACGGTTATGAATTTAAAAAAAGTGCATTACACAAATACACACACACACATGCAAGAAGGTTCTTGGAAAGAATTGCCCTCAATTGCGAACCGAAATCGATTCGACTTGCTATGAAATCAAAGTTTTTGAGTGCTTTTTGAAAGGTTCATAAAATTGAATAAACTGTATAATGCACACACACACACACGTACACACATACACGCACACACGCAGGCACAAATATTAAGCCGCGGGGATGCAATACAATAGCGCATCTTTGGTCGGTTGATATACATAGTTTAGTTTTTTTTTTTTGTTTCGTTTCAGCTGCTTCCGCTCTTCCTGTGATGTACGTAAAAAAAATCTGTATCTCGCAGATATTGTATCCCCTGGCAACGTATCTAATATCTGCAATATGCAAAATTTACAAAAAAATACAACCGGAAATTCACTCTTACACACACAACCAAACACTCACAACTGCAGCTACTAACATTCAACCGACTTAGTACGAACACAGCGCAAACAAATAAATCAAAATAAATATTTTTTTTTTTGCTTTTTCTTTTCCATGCAGTTATTTGATTTTTGCATTTTGCTACTTTGCTGTGTAGCTCTGGGTAGGTACATGTGTTCGTACATATATGCCTTAGAGTCGCATACTTGTATTGACCACACTTGTATGCGTGCATTCTTCTGTGCAAACACACATTTTTCACTGTTCTATTGCAACAAGACAAAAAAAAGCTGACAAACAAAAATATCCTCATAAACAACATATTTTTTATACTTAGTGCAAGTTTACTGAACAGATTTCTTATTCCTTTCATGGATCTTCTTCTAGTCTTCGTTCTGCTTTTCGCAGAGCTTTTACTCTCGTGTTTCTTTCTATTAATATCTGCAATCAATAGTATTAAATTTACTACTTACGACAACAACAATGCTTTGGGTTTCAAAGCTTTTAAAATGTAGTTTTTTTATGACATTTCTTGAAATTCAACTCTTCTGAGTAGCTTTCCAAAATTATCGGTAAAAGCAAGATTTTTGTGTTTATGCTAGGCCTGTGCGAGTAGCTTCGAGCTCGATTTTCGATTCAAATTACTCGGTGTTTCGAATAACTCGAAATTATGAGTTACTCGAGAAATTATCGACTTGGCTACAATATGGCTAGTATGACTTACATCGTGCGAGAAGCGAACCATCCTGGCTCCAAGACTAACAAGAAAAAGGTTTCTGAAGCCACTATGATGTTGAAAAATCCACCAATGATTATCGTTGGATTTTATTTGTCCGAGGAGTGCCGTAATCGCTTCTATAAGAAATGGTACAAGTCCAAGAAGAATGCTTTCATCACGGCCAGCAAGAAATGAACCGACGAATTGGGTCGCGAGCAACAAAGCTTTTCTCGCTATTGCTCATTCTCAGATCCGTCTTATCAGGCAACGCCAAAAGAAGCTTCCATTGAAGATACGAAGTGGGTTAAGGAGCATTTTGAGAAACCAGTGCCAGTCAGCAACGTTTTCGGCCACGACGAAATGATTGATTGTATTGTTGTTACTAAGGTTTAGGGCTTCACAGGTGTTACAGCTCATTGGCCTACCAAGAAATTGCGTTGTAAGATACACAAGGGCTTGCGTAAGGTTGCTTGTAATGGTGATTTGCATCCAAGTGGTGTGTCCTTTGCTGTGGCCCATAGCGATCAGAAAGGTTGCCTGATGGTATCATCGTACCATCGTAAAACCAACAAGAGATCTAACGCATTGGTGCTAATATACACACCAAGAAAGCCAAGGTTATAAAAAGCAATGCTCCGATTGAATACAATTTGATCGACAAGAGCAAAATCAAAAGCAAAACCAAAAGCAAAAACATAAGAAAAGGCAAAAGCAAAAGCAAAAGAAAAAACAAAACCAAAATAAAAACCAGAAGCAAAACCAAAACCAAACGTAAAAGCAAAAGCAAAAGCAAAACCAAAAGCAAAATCAAAAGCAAAATCAAAAGCAAAATCAAAAGCAAAAGCAAAAACCAAAACAAAAGCAAAAGCAAAAGCAAAAGAAAAAACAAAACCAAAATAAAAACCAAGAATCAAAAGCAAAAGCTAACCACAAAATCTAATTAAAAACCAAAAGCAAAATCAAAAGTAAAAGCAAAAACAAGATCAAGATCAACAACAATAGTAAAAGTAAAAGCAAAAGAAAACCCAAAAGCAAAAGCAATTCTAAAGCAAAAGCGAAAGCAAAAATAAACATAAAATTAGGAAAAGTATAAGGACTAGGTGGCGTCCGTGGCGTAGTTGGATAAAGTGCGTGGCCGATATGTCAACGAACCTGGAGACCCAGGTTCGAACCCCAGCAGCGACAGAAAATTATTTGAATTAAAATAATTTTTCTGTACGACCGCCATCTCTCTGCAGACAATGGCAAACCTCAGAGAGTAATCAAAATGACATGTAAAGCTTCTTGAGAACAAGGACATTCCGTTCATCGCCATTCGAAGTCGGCGTTAAACCTGTAGGTCCGGTTCTCGGTCAATTGTGTACAAACTTAATAACACGCACAACACAATTGATCATAAGAAGCTAAGTCAAAGTCCTTTCAAGGGCTGAAATGGCCAGTTATTTATTTTTTTTATTTTTATAAGGACAAGGATTTAGATAAAGAATTAGAAAAAAACAAAGCTTAGAAAAAGGATAAGGGCAAGGATTTTGACAAAGATTATAGCATCGAATTGGACAAGGATAAAAACAAGGACTCAGACAAATATTGCGAAAAGAACTAGGGCAAGTATTGGGATAAGGAATAGAACAGCGATTTGGTCACACTAAAGACAATATTTAGGACAAATATTGGGAAAAGAAGTGACAAAATGCTAAGGAATGGGATTCGAACATGGATATGGAATTTGGACATGAGTTGAAAGAAGAATTTGGACAATGAGTAGAACAATTATTACGACAATTATAAGAATAATTATAAGGATGCAGACAAGTTTGGAAACAAAGGAGAGGATAGCTATAAGAATAAGCGCAAGGTTTAAGTTACTCTCCCATGTCTTAACCTAAGTATTTATCCACGACGCAGCCAATTTGGTTTTTTCTCTCTCTTTCTTAACCTTTGATGAAATTATCAATATGGTTAATATATGGTCTTTCAACAAGAATTGTCATGATGCAATATTTTTGTGAAAAGAGTTAGTAATTTCATTTTAATCCAAAGAGGTTAGCAACTCTGAGGTTAGCAATGAAACACAATATCTGCCAAATGTCTGCCGTGGCTGTTCTTGTATATGGCCATTCTTTCGATGTTATTTTTCATCACAATTTTGCATAATTGTGGCAGTATCTCGCGAATAATAGCTCTAATATTGCCTTTGAGTGCTAGAATGTTTGCTAGAACATTGACGTAGACTTTATTTTGAACGTAGCGCCAAGGAAAAAAGTCTAATGTTATTAAGTCGAACGATTTCGGCTGCCAATCAAAGTCTCCATTTCGAGAAATCAAACGTCTAGGAAATTTTTCACCCAATAGAGCCATTGTTATACCATCTGTATGGCATGTGGCGCCGTCTTGCTGAAAATAAACGTCGTACACGTACATAACATCGAAGAAATATGGCTCAATTCCAACACCGCGATTCCAAAAATAGCACCAAGCTGTCACTCGTTGGAAGTGGAGAGGTAGTTCGACTAATTCTCTTGGGTTTTTTGAGCCCCAGATGCGACAGTTTTGCTTCCTGTTTTATTTTAGCCTCCTTACTCAGAATAATTTTGTTTGCAAATCATCATCATGTTTATGGATTTCCAGCACCCAATCAGCAAATTTTCGGCATTTTTCATGGTCTAAATTTTAGACTCTAAACCAAACACGCCCACGTGGTTGCCCGTATGATCCACGTGGCCCTTCATACAAATTTTTTTCTATCTTAATTTTGTCTTTGCGATGAGCCAAAATCAAAGAACCCTGCAACAAACAACAACACAAACCGCACTCGTTTAGTATTCAAATGCATGCAAAGCCAAAATAAACAAAAGAACGCACACTCAATGATGTCGATACTGAAGCTGATTGTCCCGTTACTTGTGTGTCGAGTAATTTTTCATTCATGCATTGCTATTGTAACAAAAATTAAGTGTTGTCGCAGTGCACTGGCAAATAAAATTGAGTTCATTGTGTTGTCGTAAATCAAACATTGAATACATATATATATATAAAAACAAAAAAAAAATAAAACACATTTTCTTACAGTGTACTTCATGACATGTGATTTTATTGCATTGTTATTGTTTTTTTTTTTTTTTGTTTTGTTTGATTTTTTGCCAAACGCAACGATGAGCAAGTTTTTGTGGTTTTTTTTTTTTTTTGTTTTTTAAGTATTGGCCCGCGGTTAAAATTTTTTGGGCCTAAAGGCTTCAATTCTTGTGTCAACAACACCTTATAAGCATTTAGGCCAAAATCTTAATGCGAAATACGGTGCAAAGTGACTAGGTGCAAGTGGCTTCCTGTGATCGTCTCGAAATGGACAAACCTGTTTTTCAACCACACTCTCAACTATGGCTGCGATATTTAAGTTTAACGTTAGAATTTATTTATTAATTTCATTACAGCTGTGCGAGAAGGCGCTTGATAATGGCCAAAAACATTACAAACTTTCGCGGTAATTGTGTTCGCGATATTTTCTTCGTTCTAGAGAATTTTCACTATTTTAATGCATTATGCGAGTGTGTATCGATCCACATCAAATAATCTCCTAGTTTTGCTTTATCAAACGTCATCGAATTACAGTAGTATGTTGTCATCTTAAGAAAATGGGGGATTTCAAATAACACCTCTTGCTAAAAGGCTCTACAAAAGTCGTTGATGAATTCTACATGGTAACAAAAGTACTTTACCATAAACATCACTATATGAATACAATATATTAATTATATTAATAAAAAATTATACTTTTAAATGTTTTAAATCACAAATATAACAAAAAAAAAACAAATTAGTTTATAAAACTTAGCGGTATCAAGTATTAAAAGATAAAAGAGATAAAAAGATATTAATGGTCTAAATTAGGGGTGGGCACAATTCTTGCACGTGCTGCGACTGCGTGTAAGCAGCGGGCGAAATCAATTGCATGATGAATTTGGGGGTGAATCGGATTGCGGAATGGAAAATCCTCTCTGTAATCCTCTCACAATATGCAATCACAAGAGCGCACTTGAAATTGCGTTAGTGCAGAAAAATATGTATTCATCTCACATACAGAACGATCAAAGCTTCAGTGTTCGAGCGAACGTCAAGCAGGTGATATTTGCGCTGGCCTGTTCCTTGATTAGATGACCAAAAATTGTACACTACGAAATTTCATGCATGCAAAATGTTTGATACTTCTGCATCAAACTGTATAATTTTTTGTTTATAATTTTTTTTTCAAAATACGACTATTTATAAATCATCTACCCTGAAGTCAGATTTAATTTTTTTTTTATTTTTTGTTAAAACCATTTAAGATCTATAACAATTTCTTTGTTTCAAAAAATCAAATCTATCATTGTATGACATTTTTTGTTTTTTTTTTTTTTATTTTCATTTATAATTTTCCCATGAACCACCCATCGTCGTCCCATTATAAAATTATGTGCACTTTTAGCCGAGATATACAACCAAAATTTAAGATGGATTGTTTTCAGCTTTTTACATGTCCGTTTGCTTATCTGTATTTCACTTTATCCATCTGTCAGTGTGTTTAATTTTTATAATCCGTCCACTACACATTTATTTCATTTTGCAGTATAAATCAGAGCAAAGACAAAATCTCTAATACCTATAAGATTTCTGCAAAAACCACTTTAGCACTACTTTGTTTTCAGTGTGCTTTATAGAAGCCGTAAGAGCGAGAGCATGCTGTTGTGAAAAGTAAGTGTTGCATATTTAGCATATTAAGAGAATTGCTTTTTAAAAGGGATTTTTTTTTAAATTACTACCAGCAGCTATAACATCACTTTGCAAAAACAACTTCTTGGCATATTATAAGGTTTTCGCAAGAGCATGCAACCATTATAATACTACATCTGCCTCCTAACATATTTTTAACTAATATTTTTTTAGAACTGAATCACCATAATAAATTTATACTTTTATTTTGCGCGTAACTACTTAAAAGCAAGTGTTGGACACAAGACGTTATCGAGATATAAACATGATTAAATTCAAAGTATTAAATAGTAAGATTATAAAACGGCCTTTTTTATATAAATGGCTTGCAACATTGATTATGAACTCCTCTGAGCGCAATCAGCACAATTCTATATAATAATTTATATTACGCTCTTCTTACGCTCTATCTCATTATATTTGTGCATGTCCCTCGTTTCCTTTACCATTGAATTTATGAAGCAATGCTGTCGCCCGTGAAGCAAGCAGCGGGCAACCAAAATACACGTTCGGGCAAAATGCCTATGCGTGTAACTTTGCCCACCCCTAGTATAGATTAAATTTTTTGTCTAAAAACGGAGATAAGTCGGTAATTGCTTCTGCCTGGTATTATTGCTTTGAATTCTATTTTCAGCAAAATTAGCTTAACAATTTTATTAGTTTATTAACCGAAATGCATGTCAGCACTATAAAGTGGCATTTAAAAAAGTATTAAAAACATGACTCAACTTTATCCAAAAAAGTTCTACATATTAATTACAATTTTAATAAATGATTTATTGAACAACAAATATATGACGAATAAATAATAAAAGGCATTAAAAATATTTATTAGATCTGGTTTTGATGATATTTTATAAAATTATTGTATGTATGTGAGCAAAAATTATCGCTCATCAGAGCATATACACGGAGAAAAAAAAAATTAAGCATTCTATGTTTGAATCCAGAAAATAAGCTATCAACTTACACTCAAGCGTAAATTTCTCAATTCAATCATTATTTTGCAAGAATTAAGCAATTTTAAAACACATGATATTAAGAAAAAAATGTTTACTTTAAGAAAGATTTGCTTAAAACTAAAAAATATTTTTTCTAGATCATTGATGCTCAAACGCCCACAAATGTGCAGATAAGCTTTTGTGCTTTCACGCGTAAAAAAAAATAAAAACGTAATTTTGACGAAGTGAAAAACGTCAAAAACGTCATTTCATATATTTAAAAACGTCAAAAAATCGTCATTATCTTCAAATCAACACTAGAATAATTATTATTTTTTTATAATCGTTTTTATTTATGTTCGATACATATGGGTTTAACTAAAAATTAAATAACATTTTTATGAAATCATTTATATCAATAGAGATCAGTGATTTATATTTAATATAGTATAATTAAAATTATATCTAAAGTTAAAAAATTATTACATCCAATTTGAGCTTGAAATTTCTAAAACTTCGACTAGCGTTTTATTTTAAGGCCAATTTGCACGTTTGACAAAAAGTTTTATTCCTTTTATTTTATTACTTTATATTTTCAACGCAAATAATAAGAGAAAAAACAATTCCTATAGCCTATAGCCTTTTCGCAAAAAAAATATTTATTATTAAGATAGCCTTTTCGCAAGAAAAATATTTATTATTAAGGGTCTCCGGGAGTTTTTTTTTTAAAAAATACTCTCTTTTAAATTATTTTGTTACATTATTAAATTATAACTATTCAATATTTATTCCTGTTATTTTGTTCCAAAAATATTTGTCGATGAGGTAGAAAACCGCAATACCTCGAAAGGTCCTTAAATTTGTGGTGAGCAAGATATCTGGAGTATGATTCATCTGAAAAAAAAATTAAAATTTTGTTCGGTTTAATAAAGAGTTCTTGGGCGTTTAATCGTTCTGTTTTTTTTTTTTTTTGATACATATCTTTTGATTTATTACCTAAAACGTCCTAAATTTTGTGCATTCAAAATAAGTATTTTCTTTCTAAGCAAAAAATATTATTTTGTCAAAAATTAATGTTTTTCAAAAATCAACATCAAACGCGCAAAAACTCCTTACTAAAGCGAAAGAAATGATATTTTTTTTTTTCAGATGAATCATACTCCAGATATCTTGCTCACCACAATTTTAAGGACCTTTCGAGGCATTGCGGTTTTCTACCTCATCGACGAATATTTTTGGACCTAAATGTTAGGGATAAATCGTGAATAGTTCATCTTTAATAGTGTAACAAAATAATTTAAAAGAGAGTATTTTTTTTTTAAATCTCCCGGAGACCCTTAATAAAAAACATTTTAAAAATTAGTATTTTTTTTTTTTTCGAAAAACTCCCGGAGGCCCTTAAGTCCTTTTTGTCAAACGAGAAATTTAACCATAAGGTACAATAGTATAGCAATATAGTAATTTCTTATTTGTATAAGTCTTTATAATTGTATTTTTTTATTAATTGTTTTTTTATTTCTAAGTCGTGACAAGACGAATTGTTTAATCTTAAATAATCTTTGGCATATAAAATACCTTTCAAGGTTTCAGTGCACAAACGGTTTCTGATTTTTGTTTTGTTCAAATTGATTTGAGAAAACGTGCGTTCAACGTTTGCTGACGAATTAGGTAAACTTAAAATGTTAAGAATGAATTTTCCCAAAAGGGGAAACGCCAAAGATTTGTCCCCTTCTTCTGACAGAACAAACTGTTTTCTAGAAACTTTCAATTTTTAGTTCTTCTTTTAAATCAGTAAAAAGATTATTAAAATCTAAATTTCGAACTTCGCGAAACTCAGAATCAAGGCTTTGAAGGCCGTTTTCGGAAATAATATTAGGGAATAGTTTCAACAAATCGGTTAAGGAAACAATTTCAGCTTTTTTAATTTTTTTTTGGATCAATGAGAGCAAGAGATTTCAAAATTTTGCTTTTAAAATCAAAGCGTTTAAAAAACTGATTGCACAATTCTATGTAAAAAGAAATACAATTATTTTTATATGTTGGTATCTCAATTGGATTTAACGAATTGGATAATTCCTCTAATTTTAATTTAACCTTGACACCCAAATAAAGCTGCTCTAAATTTATAATATTAGAAGAAAGATTAACATTTATGCTATCAATATTATTTTGTTTTAAGCACTCGGGCTTAATAAAATTGTCTAGAATTACAAGACGACTAACCTTATCATACATTTTATGTACTTGTGGCTTTTCGCTTTGGAAAAGTTTATTTAAAAGATTAATTTTAGGCAAAATATATTTGAGAAATTGAAGATGTAGTAAATCCATTGGATTTTGTATGTTTTTAAGAATAATTTTAGCGTTGTCAATGTTATCTGAGTTTACTGCAAATCCAAAATAAATTTTGAGCGGCTCGTACAAAGTTAATATACGATTCACAACAATTTCTAATGATAGCCAGCGGGTTTGACTTGGCTGCAAAAGTTTAATTGGTTTTTCTTCTAATAATGTTAAAATTTCTGCAAATTGTGAACTTCTCTTTAGGCTGTTTTGAATATAATTGTAAATGTCTCTTACCATAGATTCGACACTCGATGGAAGTTTCAAACATGCGTATGAGGAGCATAAGGCAAAGGAATGGCAAATACATTTAAAAATTACAAGATTTTTACAGTAATTTTTTAAAATAGATGCAACCGAATAGTTCTGACCAGTCATGTTATTCGCACCATCAGCCGCAAAACCAATTAAGTTTTGTTTATAGTCTATACCATTTTCAAACAAAACTTTTCTTATGGAATTATAAAGACTGTTGGCACTAGCTGATTCCACTTCGACAAGATCAAGTAAAAAGTCACAGACTTTGAAGTCTTTGAAGATGTTACTTAAAATCAATGAACAATACTTAAAATTTTTGTACATGATATGTCTGTAGACTCGTCGGCACAGATTGAAACTTTATTATTTTGTAACAATCGTATGACACTTTCAAATTGTTAAGCTCCTAAAACGTTCTTTACCAAACACGTTGACTTCGTCCGGTTCGAATGAATTTCAACAGAAATTTTAGAGTCAGCGAATGAGGTTCTCTCCATGTTTACTAAATGATCAGCCAGGTTAAAGGCGAGATTATGCCCAGCGATAAAGGTTATTGGTATTTATAAGGTATTTTTAACAGTAATATATAAAACGAGTCAATAAAAAAACGTAATTTTTGGCATAAAAATTGATGAAAAACGTCAAGTCATAATTGAAGCCAAAAAACGTCAAAATTACGATAAATCGTCAATAATCACATCACTGCTCACGCATACAAAAAATTACCCCAGTTGACTCTGGCACTTCAAGCGGTGGTGACTGTGTCGCTTAGTTTTTTTAATGCACGCAATAAAATGTATGCATGAAATATGAAATATATTTTTAGTAAGGGCAAGAAAAATATATATTTTTTGTGTAGGTAATTTTATTCAAAATGATTTCTGCTAGTGATCAAGTTAAATATTTTTTAATAGATCTGCTCATAATGTAACTGATGTTGCTATTAATTAAAACATATTTTATAATAACTTGAGATCAATTAAAACAAGCAATGGTATGATAAAATAAGATTCATTAAACAGCAACAAAATATGACATCATAAATAATCAGAAAATAATAATAAATAAATACGAATATCATAAAAGTAAGTGCGAAACTAACCGAAAGCGTGAACACCCTTAATAGTTTTGATCAATTCAAAACTAAACCATTTAAAAGTTTCACTTGTATTTAACAAGAAATTTTACCATCGAAAAATTGTGCAACGGAAAGCTGAACATACACAACATATTTCTCTCAGTGAAGAAGCTAAAAGTTTCCAATACAGAGGCAAAAAAGTCCATGTTGTAGAACAGGGGTGTTCACACGTATACTACCACAATTTTTAACTTTTGTTCTTGTGTTAGTAGCTCTCTTGCTCTCTGCACTACAAAAATTGTTGTGCAAGTATTAAGCAAAAATTGTGTTATAATTATCATTGTCATCATATATACCATTATCAGTATCATTATCATTATCACTATCATTATCATTGTTACTATCATCATCATTATTATTATCATAATTCTGCAAATAATGCATTTTAATATGCCTCAAACATTTCGTGCAGTGCAAAACACCCGACCAAGTGGCGAGTGTTTCGATTATCGAATAAAGCTTTCGAGTCTCACCACGCGTGGTACTACGTGAACATCACTGTTGTAGAATGAGCACCACTGTTACCTTTTAATACGACTGGAAATAACTTTTTAAAAATGATTGTCTTGAAATATATGCAATAGGCAAAGAGGTTAACTGAACGCAAAAATAAATTATTTTACGTAAAAATATATAACTTACATTACATATTAATTTCGTTAGTAATTACGTCGTTATTGAATACTGTGACTATAGGTTTGTCGAAACTTAAATACGATACGTGAACGTTGGAAGTTACATGTGTTACGAATCCTGAAAATATGGCATCAATGGTTTCACCATGTCGAGTCGTCCCCAGTGTTCTTCCAGAAACTAGATCTTAATTATTTAAAAAAAACTGAATTTAGCGCAATACGTCATCTTTATCTAAGTGAATATTGAAATCGAGTATGAGTTCATGATAACGTTTCTTCAACAGTTTTGAACCCTCTTCTGTATATTCTATTAATGTCACGTGGAGAAATTCTACTGTTTTCAACTGTATGATTGACTGATATATAAACTCTGACCATAACAATTTGTTGACCGTTAGGCAAATTGCATCTCGAAGTGCATATGTCCTCAAGAGCTGATTTGGCTTGACAAATAAGCTAGGCATTTTTTCTCGAATAAGCATTATCATAGAATTTAAACCCATTTTTCAAATTGCCATGTTAAATGTTGGGTCCACTGTATTGTGTTCTACAATTAAAGTATTCATTTCAATCCAATTATTGCAGCTTTATGATAACATGAATGCAAGTAATTTCTATAGGTAATTTTACGGAGGTCATGCCCATTTGGGTAGATCGAAAAAAAGCGATTTTTGTAAAAAATATCCTATATTTTGACCGAAATCTGAACATTTTTGCACTAAAAAAATTCTCTAATCTAACAATCTTCCTATTCACAACTTCGTCACCCCAGATACCTTTAATTTGCACCCTACTTTGGGGTACTTATTTCAGCTTATAAGAACTTACGGCGAAAAACCGTTGATTTTTGGGGAAAAAGTGATTTTATTCAAATCAAAACCGCTAGCAGACAGTTACACCGATTTCAATACCCTTTTGAATTTAAGATCTACTTGAATCTAGCTTCCAGTACATGAGTGTCGAAAAAGCTCGTTTCGTAATAGCATCGTTCCATTTTCTCGCCTACCATGGTACAAATTTTGATACTTGAGCCGTAAACCTAGATAAGGCTACGTAGACTGTAGTAGGTTGTGAATGGATTTTATTGTAAATATAAATAATTTCATCAAATGTCCCTCCTTTATTTCGATTAAGAGAAACTGTAGCGGATCTACGATTGATAGGAACAGCTGTTCTACTAATTCTACTATTAAATACTACAAATATAAAATAAGGGACCCCCTGTTATGTGATAACTTTCAATTAACTCATTATTTAAAGTAATGTAATTATGTATAATTATATATCTAAGAAATAAATAAATAACTCATTAGTTAATATCCTACCACCACTGAAAAGTTTACTTTTGACACAAGGTGAACCTCGCTTCACATAAGTAATTCATCACAACTAATCGTTTGTTTTAGGACATCGTTAAGTCATCTGAACAAATTCACAAACCAATCCTCATAACTGACTGCCCAAAATATAGATAATTGGTTATAATGTAAAAAAGTTCAATCAACTCATTATTTTCAATTCTAGCACTACTGAAAAGTTTCCCTTTGTTACATCCATAACTCATCTCAGCAAACTCACAAACCAATTTGTTTTTAATAATTAACTGATCAAAAGATAGATGGCGCTTTAGAAAACAAGAATTTCCGATCACAGCATAGGTTAGAACTGCCGTGAAACGAAGCGAATTAAGAACATAATACTTTCACCTCGATTTCACTTGCCATCTCTTTTCATACCACAGGCTATATACGAAAATCGATTCTTAAGGAGTAAACTCCAAAAAGCCATTCACGGTTATGTCTGAGTAGATCACTACATATATTTCTGGAATAAATATAAAGACCAAATTTTTTCTTTATTGTTTTTTAAAAAAAATATTCTTCCTTATGATTAATACATTTTTGCATGCGGTCGAATCATTTGTAAAAACATTTATCGTTTTGAGATATCTCCAAAACATTGTTTTTTAACCCATCAACGGCTTCTCCTGGCGTCAAAAGTCCTCGTACACGCAGTTTGTTCTTAATGTGCAGGACCAAAAAGAAAGCATTAAGTAGATGCCAAATCAAGACTGTACCGCGGATAAGGCATTAATTCGTTGTTTTGAGTGCGCAAAAATGTCTCAAGCCTCGCATTATCTTGATGAAGAATAATTCTTCGTCGTTTCTATTTGTTTTCCTTATTAAAAAAATATTCCTTCTTTTTCTACGAGTCTCATGTAGTACCGTGGTAAAAATAAAAATATTTCAAAAAATTGTTCTTTGTTCAAAATATAAAAAAAATTATAATTTATGAATGGAACTCGTTCATATGGCCACCAAGACGACGAGTTCATGACGTAGCCTCAAAGAAAATAGTCTAAAGTTGTTAAATCGCACGAACGAGGCGGCCAATCGACTGGCCCATTTCTTGAGATAACACGCTCATCAAACTTACTCTTCAATAAATCTATTGTAACGTGTGTTGTGTGGATTGTGGCATCGCCCTGTTGGAACCACATGTCGTCCAAGTCCATATCTTCCAATTTGGGCCAAAAATAATATGTAATCATGGCACGATAACGATGGCCATTCACAGTAACGTAACGATCGTTATCGTCGGCGAAAAAAATAGGGTCCAATGACGCCGCCGGCAGGCAAGCCGCACCAAACAGTTATTTTTTGTGGATGACGTGGTGATTCATGAATCACATGTGGATTTTCACCCGACCAATAACGCATATTTTATTTATTGACGAACCTATTGAGACAAAAATGAGCTTCGTCACTGAAGATGATTTTGCGATGAAATTCATCACCTTGGCGCATCTTTTTCAGAGCTCAATCGGAGAACGTACACCGCTTCAAATGGTGTATCGGCTTCAATTCTTGAGCCAGCTTGATCTTGTATGGGTGTAAACCAAGATCCTTACGCAAAATTCGATATTAAGTGGTCGATGCCCAATTCTTGAAACGTCATAGAATTGACTGTTTTGTATCGTTTGCTACGGACGCCTGAACGGCAGCAATATTTTCGACACTTCGAACAATCCGTTGTCTCACTGGCACGGCAACATCACACAACGAATATGTAGACTCAAATTTTTGTACTAAACTTGTTGTTGTTTGTCTACTAGGGCGAGAATTACGACCGAACATTGCTCTTAAAGTTGCGATCACCGACTCCGAATTTTGGTAGTAAATTTTTATAATTTGCATACATTGTTTGTTCGTGTACTTTGCCATGATGAAAATATTGAGTTTACTGAATAAATTGACAGTGACAGTTAGATGATTAGTGAAAGGGTGCGTTCAGAAATTTAATTCAAAGTTGTGAAGTCCCTATTGGAAAACCCTGTATAACTCTTTCCAGCAAACTCACAAACCAAATTGTTCTTAGTAATTGCCTGGCTAAAAAATAGATGGCGTTTTAAAAAACAAAAATTGCACACCATAGCATAGCATTTCAACACATAACGTAGTCACCTTTTGTTAACAAGTACATCCCATCCATTTCATATGCCATCTTTTTTTCGTATAATTTTTTTAGAAGTGTTTTTTGTACCTATACCGAATATAATAGGTTCTTCCCATATACTAATAAAATGTTTCATTTAAGAGGATTACCAATTTTTCCCTCTGTGCGTTCAACTCTACTCTTGGCTTTTCACCACAATCGAATATATTTTTTTTTCATACAGCAATAATTATTATAAATAGTAAACCGCAAAAATATATTCACGCCAGGCCACCAACATCATTAAAACCTAAAAATATTAACTCAAAAATCTAAAAATTAAACAGCATCTGACAAAATTATTAAAATAAATTTTAAACTTGCGTTCATTGATGAAAAATAATAAAATAACTAATTACATGAAAAATTAAATTTTAAATTAGTTTTGTTTGCGTTTTAATTTTGTTTCTCACTCACACAAGCCCATGCCTACTTGCCCATGCCTACGGCAGACAAGATGTAATCCACGCAAATATTTTAAGTAATACTGGCGTAGCACCTAAAAGCACGCTATGAATTTGAACTTAGTTGTTGTTGCTGCTATTTGTATTTTATTTTCAATGATTTTTGAATGCCCGTAAATCAATGCTTTGGAATCGCATATGTGGAGAATAAAGAAAAATTATTGTTATGTGGTTTATTCATCACTTATCTGGCGATTGTGTGTGTTTGGTTCTGTGGGTGTTTATGTGTTTTTGAAATGTGTGCACTATGGAAGTTTATTACACTCGACAGCAATACTCATAAGCCTAGGGGTGCTAACGTTAAAAACAAACAATTTCGTTAAAAACACGTTAAAAACAAAAACATGCCGTATTTATGTGCAACTACGTTGTATGCGACATAAGGACTGGTGGTTTATAATTTTGTTCAAAAATCGGTCAAACAAACTAGATTGAGTGTGCACATACCTATATAGAATAATTTATACTATTTTTACAAAACTAAATTTGAATTTGAATTCCTTTCCATTTTAATTAATTCTACGAAAAAACATATACATAGGCACGTCCTTACAACGGACATTAATTAATAAATATTTAGAAATATTAATATTCAGAACGTTTTGGTCGTGGAAATTCGTGGCAAATTGTACGAACAGCGAGGTCCTTTGGTCGAATCCCACCTGAAAAAAAACATTTTTTGAAATAAAATTTATTTTTGCGAATGACCGTCACATCTCTGCAGATAATTGCAAGCCTAGGAGTATAAAAGAATGCCATGAGAGGCTATTTGGGAACATGAACATTAGCCGTCGGCTGAAAAACTAATAGGTCTAGTTCTAGATCCTTTAGTGAACAAACATTTAACAACACCCACAACACAATTGATATCGGTCAAAGATCTTTAAAGAACTGAAATATCTAATTATTTTTTCTGTTTAAGAATTATTTACTTGGGTATTTGACATTTGTAAATGCTTTTTGCTTTTTTAATAAGTGTTCACAAGATTCAACAATTACTAAAATGACATTATTAACAAAAACAAAAAGCAGCCACAACTCCTGCACTCAATAAATCAAAATTATTTCAACATATTGTGTTGGGCCATCGTGAGCTTCCTGTGTTAACAAACTTTATATTTTTTCCCTTTGAACTATTCCCATCAAAAAAAGAATCCATTTTTAAATTTTATAGTTTTACTTTTAGTTAATGTTTGAGTATCAGATTGATCGTAAGCGTGAGCATTTTGAATTTGAGTTTCAGTTTTAATCCGAGTATAAATAGAGTTTGAGTTCTAGTTCGAGTTTCAGTTTCAGTTGGAGTTTGAGTTTCAATTTAAGTTTGAATTTGAGTTAGTGTTTAAATTAAAATTTGAGGTTGCATTTGAGTTTGTGTTAATTTTAAATTTGAGTTTATGTTTAAGTTGGACAGTGAGTTTGTGTTCGTGTTAAAGTTTGAAACTGAATTTGAGTTTGACATTTGAGTATGAATTCAATTTTGAGCTTGAGTTTAAGTTAGAGTTTCAGTTTGTGGTTGTGTTTGAGTTTGAATTTCAGCTTAGGCTTTAGTTTGTGTTTGATTTTGAGTTTGAGTTTGAGTTTGAGTTGGAGTTTGAGTTTGAGTTTGAATTGTAATTAAAAATTGTGTTTGAGTTTGAGTTTAAGTTAGAATTTGAGTTTTCGTTTGTGTTCGTGTTTGAGTTTAAGTTTAAGTTGGTGTGCGAGTTTGAGTTTGAGTTTGAGTTTGATTGTGGAATTGGATTTGAGTTTGAGCTCAATTTGAATTTAATTTTGAGTTTGAGTTTGAGTTTGAGTTTGAGTTTTAGTTTGAGTTTGAGTTTGAATTTGTATATGAGTTTGAGGTTAAGTTTGGGTTTTAGTTTAGGTTTGGATTTGAGTTTATTTTTAATTTTAAGTTTGAGTTTCAGTGTGAATTTGAGTTTGAATTTTAAGTTGGAATTGGTTTTAAGTTTGAGTTTGAATGTTGGCTTCATTTTCAGTTTAGTTTTAGTTTGAGTTGAAGTTTGCATTTAAGTTGCCTTTGCCTTTGCCTTTGTTTAAGTTTAAAGCCTTACCTTTGCCTTTGCCTTTGCCTTTGTCTTGGACTTGAACTTGAGCTTGAGTTTGGACTTGGACTTGGACTTGGTCTTGGTCTTGAACTTAGACTTGGACTTGGATTGGACTTGGACTTGGATTTGTACTCTGACTTGGACTTGGAGTTGGACTTGGACTTGGACTTGGACTTGGATTTGGATTTGGACTCGGACTTGGACTCGGACTTTGACTTGGATATATATAATGTAATGATATAATGTAATGAGCAATACAACTAAAGAATATATTTCTCTGTAAATGTATTTCTTAGACAAATCACACACAGTTCTTAATTTTGCATATCCCTCTAAATTTGAAGTATTTAATACAGATTGCATCATACATTTTAATCTTGACGCCACAGCCTGATATAATTTGATTTCGAGTGAGTTCTTACTTAAAAAGCGCGTTCGAGCAAAACTTTTTGAAATATTATTAAATAAAATGAAAGTATGAAAGCACACTTAACTGCTTTCATTTCCTTACCATTCATTTCATTCGATTTTGATTTGATTATGGATACTTTAGTCAGGAAAGTACGTGTTCACTGCAATTTCTCATATCATTCAAGCAGGTGCTTGTTGTGTTAGGTGTACATTTTTGCTGGGTTACGAGTGTGTCGGACAGGATATTAAAGAGTGAAGTGATTTTCACATTATTTAAGGTTGTGATGAACATAGCTTGTTATGTCAGAAATGTTTTCGTGTTAATAATATAGATCTATAAATATTCTTTAGCATTACAATGCTTATGTTTTATGTGAATATTGCAATGTGAATATACAGGAGTTGCAAAGATCCTTTCAGAGTGAAATATTTGAAATAACAATTACAAACATTCCTTGAAAATAATAAAAAGTTTTTAATTATATCCGTTTTTCTTAAATTTTAGACAATTTTAACTTGAAAACCTAAATGATTTAAGGAAAAGTTGCAACGAAAAAAAAAACTTTAAGGCAATAAGGCGAACTACTAAGCAATTAAAGAGCTATTATAATTAGGATCGAGATTTTGTATTGAGATATAAATTAGCTCTGACAGAGGCATTCGGCTTCTTAGCAGAACGGGTTCACTTATAAAGAGTTTTCGAAAAATTCACAGCTTTTACAGAAAAATAACATTTGGGTAGATGCTTTTACCGGATGTAAAACTTTTTAACCTTATAAGATAAGTAAAATCTATACGAAGAATTTTCAACGTAGTTCAAAATAGAAGCGAAAGAGTAATCTGTTAATTCATATTAATAATGTCTTCAAAAACCACTTTTAAAGAGGAAAAAATAGAATGTAAAATAGAAAAGAAACAATTTTGGGTAATAAAAAAACTTATACCGAGTACGGTTTCAGCACCAAAAAATACATAAGATTTAGATAAGTTAGTTACAAAAATGTTTAAAAACATTTTTTGTAAACCTGTGTAATTATCTGCCCCAAAATCCAAGTTGTTGAGTATTGATTGTCAGGTAATTGCTTTAAAAAGAAGAAAAAAAAAGTTTGCTAAATCGTCAACACATCCATAGGTTTTGAGTCTCACCATGTCCTCTCCTTAGTTTATAAACTTGTCC
Organism: Pherbina coryleti; assembly: GCA_943735915.1. Classification (NCBI taxonomy): domain Eukaryota; kingdom Metazoa; phylum Arthropoda; class Insecta; order Diptera; family Sciomyzidae; genus Pherbina; species Pherbina coryleti. The sequence goes on from OX030949.1 coordinate 88,372,927, forward strand.
TCATCCTGATTCTAATATTTGTTCTAATAATTGTCCAACTTCTTGTTTAAACTCTTAATTCTTCCTTGTTTGAATCAGTTTCTAACAATAGGTTCATAGTTGCCCTAGCATAGTTGCCCTGGCTCTATCGTGTTGGAACCATATTTCCAAATTATCTTGACCCGCTGGGCCCAAAAATTCTCAAGTATTGTCCTATACAGGGCCCCGCTGATTGTTTCAAAGATCTGATTAAAACAGATTATTTCAAAGAAAACAGGTCCGATAACTCATTTAGAAATTACACTGCACCGATGATTTTTTTGAGAGTAAAATTGATGTTGATGCAATTCTCTGGGGTTTTTAATATCCCTAAATCTAGAGTTTTGTTTGTTGACGTACCTGTAGAAATTAAAATGAGCCTAATCACTCATTATCAAATTATACCAAAAGATGTTTCTATCTATTGCGAACTGTAGACTCTGCCGAGAATCTTGATTAGAATCTTGATGAGAATCTTGATGAGCATCTTAGGGAGGAGGCATGTTCTGTAATAAAAATTAACAAAATAATTTCAAAACTTTCAACTTAACAAGTGGACCCTTTACTTGTTTGAATCCTGTACAGTTTTGATGTTGATTTAGACTTTGATTTTGTTTTTAATTTTGATTTTGATTTTGATTTTGATTTTGATTTTGATTTTGCTTTTGATTTTGATTTTGATTTTGATTTTGATTTTGATTTTGATTTTGATTTTGATTTTGATTTTGATTTTGATTTTGATTTTGATTTTGATTTTGATTTTGATTTTGATTTTGCTCTTGATTTTGCTTTTGATTTTTCTTTTGCTTTTGCTTTTCTTTTGCTTCTGCATTTGCTTCTGCTTCTGCTTTTGCTTTTGATTTTGATTTTGATTTTGATTTTGATTATGATTTTGATTTTGATTTTGATTTTGATTTTGTTGTTGGTGTTGATTTTGATTTTGATTTTGATTTTGATTTGATTTTGATTTTGATTTTGATTTTGATATTGATTTTGATTTTGATTTTGATTTTGATTTTGATTTTGATTTTGATTTTAATTTTGATTTTGATTTTGATTTTGATTTTGATTTTGATTTTGATTTTGATTTTGATTTTGATTTTGATTTTGATTTTGATTTTGATTTTGATTTTGATTTTGATTTTGATTTTGATTTTGATTTTGATTTTGATTTTGATTTTGATTTTGATATTGATTTGATTTTAATTTTGATTTTGATTTTGATTTTGATTTTGATTTTGATTTTGATTTTGATTTTGATTTTGATTTTGATTTTGATTTGATTTTGATTTTGATTTTGATTTTGATTTTTATTTTGATTTTGATTTTGATTTTGATTTGATTTTGATTTTGATTTTGATTTTGATTTTGATTTTGATTTTGATTTTGATTTTGATTTTGATTTTGATTTTGATTTTTTTTTTTATTTTGATTTTGATTTGAGAGGTTGCCTCCGTGATGTCGTGGCTTCAAGATTTTTTATTTTATTTTCGCCATGAGACTAAGGCGTTTAATTTAACGTTTTGATGGTTTCACATGTTTTTGACGGGAAAATAAAAAATTGAATACAAAATTAAAAATTCCTCTTCAAAAACAGAATATCGTACGAGAACAACTGGATAAGTCAGTGACTTTTTGAATAAACGGTATTTTTTTTTTTTTTTTGCGACAAACAAGCGTTTTATTTATCAACATAGTCTCTTTTGATCGATATATTTAGTTCAGCGTTTTTTCAATTTTTTTTACTTCTTCCAAATAATAGGTTGTATCAAGGTTCTCAAAATAGTCTTTTTCAGTGATGTAAACTTCTTCATTTGACCCAATTCTAATACCGCCGAGTTATTTTTTTGTTTAAGTTTGGAAAAAGAAAATATTCGCAGAGGGCTTAATCTGGAGAATATGGAGGATGGCGAAGCAGTTCGTCTCCCAATTCATAGATTTTTGCATTGGCGACTATAGATGTGTGCGCCGGTGCGTTTACATGGTACAAGAGCACCTTAGTTTCTTCGCCAAATGCGGTCGTTTTTGCTTCAAATCTATGTCAAATCTGTCGTTTTACAGTTTTTAAGGTAATCGATGTAAATGACTTCGCAAGCATGATTCGCAACATCGCCAAACACTCCTTTGAAATGGTCACACGGCTGTGCTTATGGTCGAGTGTGAGCAATTGATGCACATATTGCGCGGATAGCTTTTTCATGCTCAAATGTTCATGTAAAATGTGATGTACACCCCGTCAGTTGAGATGACTATGGACTTAGCCATCGTACGCGCATTCATTCTCCGAGCGTCTTATATCATTTCATGGATTTTATGGACAATATCTAGCGTGACGACCTTTTTTGAACATTCTACGTCACTTGTGCGACCACAACTGAATTCAGTAAACTGTTGAAATTGATGGTGCAGAGTTCCCATAGTATTTATCTAGCCTTTCCTTGGTTTCGGTGATGGTTTTTTATGCAAAAAATAATGCTTGAGGAGCACACGAATTTCAGTTTTTTCCATTTTCGTCGAAACTCACGTGGTTGTCTGCTTTCAATGGCTGTCAAACATAAACTAAATGTAGTAGCGTGTTCAAAATTCGACAGTAGTCTATTAACAGATGTTAGTTGACAGAACCAGTGTTGCATTTAAAGTTGCTACGTGGGAAATTCAAAAAGACACTGACTTCTCGAATTGCCCTCGTATGAGTATCAAAACATAAATGTCTACTTTTTACTTTTAAGACCAATAAACTTTTTAATGACTTCCTGCCTACTCTTAGAATCTTAAAAAATTAGTTCAAAATTTGTTCTTTTGCATAATATATACTACATAATAATGAATATTTATTTACTTTAAAAGAAAATAAAAGCCGTAGACATTGTAAAGCGAATGAGAAACAAATAAATAAGCAGGAACATATGTATGTCAACATAAAGCAGCCATATTTATTCTACTTTGGAAACTCTTATTATTTTCATATTTTCAAAGTTGTTATTTTAGTTGTTGTTATTGTTGTTTTTGTTCGTCTCTCGGTAGTGTGTGTGTGTGAATGAGTTTGTGTTTTCTTAGGATTTATGGCATTCACACAAACACAATGAAACATTTTTTTCTTGTCTCTGTGCAAAGTAGTTAAACATAAATTTTACCGAAGTAACACAGCAGAGGGACCTCCATCTAAGGCATGAAGAAGAAAAATTACAAGTTTGGTGGATTGAGGAGAGCGGGAGATAGAGTAAAATAGGTGGGTATGTGGTGTAGTGCCCTCGTATGGGTATGTGGGCATGTGGTCTGTGGTACAAAAAGGGGGTGCAATGATGTATGCGTGTGCTTGTATAATAAAAAACACACACATACAGATTCACACAAACACACACATCAACGCAAACAATTACAATTGCAACGGAGACACACATTTGTACATTGTACATCACAGCGAATGTGTTAGTGTATGACGCTAGCTAAAGTCTGTGTGAGTTTCCTTTTGGGATTGTTATTTAATGCAAAAATGGCAACGCTCTACAAGTGTCTAGCTTATGCGACTTCTTCTGATTGTTTTGGGTTTGCCAAGCATTTTGCTTCACTGCATAATGGTGGGCTTTATACACACCCCTTCCCTCTCATGAATGAATGAGTTCTTACACCCCTTCCCTGTCATGAATGAATGAGTCCTTACATTCTTTGGTTTTCGTTCATTAAAATTATTTGCACTACTTTTGTGTCTATTCTGCATGGGTGCACTTGTAAGCGTCATTGTCTATGTGTGTCTGTGTGTGTGTGTTAAGCTGCATGACAACATTAAATTATTTAACTGTCTCATAAAATGCAAGGATCTGGATTCTTTTCATTGTCTTATCTACTCGATCCAGACAGCATGAAATATATTATCTCGAAATTATTTTAAAAAATGCGGAACATAAGTCTTTAAAAAACTTCTTTTATTCAGCAGTCAAATCCATGATTGGACTAAATTATGTTTATCTCTACTGATCAAAGAAATAGCACAAAATTAAAAATTAAATTTACAATTGGCGATGTAATATATTATTTAGTAAACTTAAACGCACATCTATCTATCTATATCAGTGATGTAGTCAGTGTTGCCAGATTAGGGGAATTCCCCCTAGATTTAGGGGTTTTTTAACTGGTTTGAGGAATTTTAGGGGTAATAAATCTTTAGGGGTTTTTTAGGGTGACTTCAAATTTTCTAGGGGTTTTTTAGGGGTATTTGGAAAATTTACCTTTCGAAATAAAGATTTATTACTTTTCCTTAAAACTATGCAAAAAATTTAGGAAAAATACTTTTTCCTCCATATTGTTTAAAAAGCGATTTCAGCAACCCTTTATAAAAACAGCTGAATTGGCAACATTTCAAATAAATTACCAATCATTTCCCACTTCACTTCAAACCCGCTTCGCACTTAGCTTGCAACTCTGGGTAAATATTAAAAACAAAGCAAGTATGGGGAAAACTGACGAAAAGAAAAGGTATGCCCAAAAATATACAAACAAATGGGAGACGGAGCCTGCTTTCAAAGGTAAAACAAAATTTTAAGGCCAATTTCAGCTTGGACAATTGAAAGCTACAAAGCAGCTTTCTGAGTTTGCTGAAGACGTCCAACAGTTCAACCCTTTACAGACATAGGATCACACATTAGCAATTTGCATTGCAGTTGCGCTGCTCTTCAGCTGCCCTTGAAGCTGAAGTTTTAACTCAATAAATTTCAAGTTATTTACAACTGTATTTTTGTATGTTTTTCGAATCTGGCAACACTGGGTGTAGTACCACGCGTGGTGAGACTCGAAAGCTTAATTCGAGAATCGAAACACGTACACGATCGAATGCACGAAGTTCTCTCAATCAGTTGATGCTGAAACTTCAAGCAATATAGTTTACTTCAAGCCTCTTTGTCGTGTGTTTTGCACTGCACGATATGTTTGAGGCATATGAAAATGCGTTATTTGCAGGATAATAATAATAAAAATTATAATGATAGTGATAATGATAATGATACTGATAAAGATAGTGATGATGACAATGATAATTATAACACAATTCTTGCTTAATATCTGCACAACAATTTTTGTCAGTGCAGAGAGTGAGAGAGCTACTAACACAAGTACAAAAGTGGAAAATTAAAGTAGTATGCATGTGAACACCACTGATCTATATCTTCTATACCATTATATAAAATGAAATTGAAAATTTTTTGTTGCCTCTAAATTCCAAAAGTACTGGTCCTATAATACATAAAAGTATTTCAATGAAATAATTGTTAAAATATTACATTTATGTCACAAAAGGATCATTGGGTATTTTCATTACGAAATATCAATAATAAGTATCTTTAATTAAAGTGTAAAGATTTTTAAAAAATCATCCACAATGCCATGTATTGCTTGATCGTTAGCTTTTCATACGTTTGTGCTGCGAGAGCTTCAATTAACTGCATGCTCTCTACCATTGTATAATAATACATGGTAGCATTGACAACTGCTTATTTTCTCTTCAACAGGAAAACATAAATTGTCAAAAACAGCTTTTTGTAGAAATCATGGTATAATTATAGAGGTAAACTCGCTAGATGAGAGCGTACTGCCGCGAATGTCAAAACGAAGTTGACAACTCATATAAAATCTCGAAGCTATGAGAATGACAAAAGAAAGCAAGAAATGGCGAAATGTAAACGAATTAAAACAGCGGAAGCTGTCTTGTTGTATTAATTAAAAATTGTAGTAAATGGTTATTTTTCGTGTTTTTATTGATATTAAACTAATTTAAAATTGTTTCCAGCCAAACATCATTGAAAATTAAGCAGAAAAACTATTAACCGCAAGCAGAGAACACAACTAAACAACAACAAAAGTACAGCAGTAAGTTCACAGCTGATTCTGACAATATCGGCAGTAATGACAAAAGAGACCACAATCAGCGCTGCGACTACCTCTATTATTATACTATGGTAGAAATACATCAGCAGCTGCTGTGGTTGTTGTTTTTTTTCACTTCAACGTTTTCAACATTGCTTGTGTTTTCAATGGCGGATTGTGAGCGCTCTCTTTTTGAGTATATTTTTTGACAGTATATGATTTCCCAAGCAACTGTCAATGCTACCTTGTATTATTATACCATGGCTCTCTACTCTTTTCTATTTTTGTTTTCAGGAAGCACAACACAACTCAATAAACAAACAAATACATATACATACGTGGCGTCCGTTGCGTGGTTGGTTAAAGTGCGTGGCCGCTATGTCAACGAACCTGGAGACCCAGGTTCGAACCCTAGCAGCGACAGAAAATTATTTGAATTAAAATAATTTTTATGTACGGCCGCCACCTCTCTACAGACAATGGCAAACCTCAGAGAGTATTCAAAATGCCATGTAAAGCTTCTTGAGAACAAGAACATTCCGTTCATCGCCGTTCGGAGTCGGCGTTAAACATGTAGGTCCGGTTCTCGGTTAATTGTGTACAAACTTAATATCACGCACAACACAATTGATCACAAGAAGCTAGGTCAAAGTCCTTTCAAGGGCTGAAATGGCGAGATATTTATTTTTTTTTTTACATATACATACATACTTTACTTTACTTTCTTACTTATCTGGCGCCTACAACAGTAGGTCGGTTTTGGCCTCGTAAAATAAATTGCGCCAGCCATTTCTGTTTTGCGCTTTCTGGTGCCAGTTTGAAACACCAAGCGTGGTCAGGTTATTCAACACTCGATCCTTTCAACGAAGATGTAGGCGTCCTCTTCTGAGTTGACCATGAGCGTTGACCAGGAGCGTCGTTTTCCATGCGCTCCACATGACCTAGCCAGCAGAGCCACTCGATTTTAATGTGCTTAACTATGTCGATGTCAGCGTACAGCTCATACAGCTCGTAGTTCCATCGAATTCAGTACTCGCCATTGACACAGATTGGACCGAAGATTTTACGAAGGATCTTTCTCTCGAAGGCTCCCAACGTCTTTTCATCAGAACTGCTCAACGACCAGGTTTGTGCTGCATATAAACGGACGGGCATGATTAGTGACTTATAGAGTGTGAGCTTTGTTCGTCGAGAGAGGGCTCTGCTTCTCAATTGCCTACTTAGCCCAAAGTAACACCTGTTGGCAAGAGATATCCTTCGTTTTATATCAATACTGATATCGTTGAAAGAGTTAATGCTGGATCCCAGGTAGACAAAGTCCTTAACAACCTCGAAGGAGGTGTTGTCACGCTGGGACTGTTTATTTGTTGACACTAGGTATTTCGTCTTATCTGCATTCACTGCAAGACTCATTCGACTCGACTCTTTGGCTAATCTGGAGAATGCTGCACTGACTTCGCGCGTATTATGGCCAATAATATCGATATCATCAGCATACGCCAGTAGCATTATACTTTTGTAGAATATAGTGCCACTGCGTCTCAAATCAGCAGCTCGGATCATCTTCTACATCAATAGGTTGAAAAAGTCGCACCATAAGGAATCACCTTGTTAGAAACTTCGTTTGGTATCGAATGGAGGAGTGAGATCTTTCCAGTTCTTAGCTGTGCTCCTGGTGTTGCTCAGTGTCATTCTGCAAAGATGGATGAGCTTTGCAGAAATACCAAATTCAGACATAGTGGACTATAGATGATTCCTTATTGGACTGTCGAAGGGGGCTTTATAATCGACAAAAAGGTGGTGTGTGTCGATTTGTTTTTCTAGGGTCTTCTCCAAGATTAGCCGTATCGTAAATATCTGGCCTATGGTGGATTTTCCAGGTCTGAAGCCACACTGATAAGGTCCAATCAGCTGGTTTACGATGGGCTTCAGTCGTTCACATAATACGCTCGACAGGACCTTATTTGCGATATTAAGAAGGCTTATCCCACGGTAGTTGGCGCAAATTGTAGGATCGCCTTTCTTGTGGATTGGGCAGAGCACACTGAGGTTCCAATCGTTTGGAGTGCATTCTTCCGACCATATTTTGCATAGAAGCTCATGAATGCATTTAAATAGAGCTTCGCCTCCATTCTTGAAGAGTTCAGCAGGTAAGCCATCGGCTCCTGCTGCTTTGTTGTTTATAAGCCGAGCTATAGTGGGTCGGGCAGCGGAACTTTAACGTTGTCGTTCACAATTGGGGTTTCCGGGATATAATCTCAATTGACGAGATGGTTGTCGTCATTGCCATTTAGAATTCTAGCGAAGTGTTCCCTCCACATCATCAGTGTACTCTGGATATCTGTCAATAGATTCCCGTTTTCATCCTTGCAGGAAGAGGCCCCGGTCTTGAAACCATCGGCCAGGCGTCTTAGTAAAATTTTCGGACCTCATCCCTGTCACCATGCATCTCAATTTTTTCGCACTCATGCATTTCCGCTTCCCTTTTCTTTCGCATGAAAATGTGTCTCTCTTCTTTCCTCTTCTCTTTTATCGCTCTTTAGAAGCACGCGTTACAAACGACTGCAGGGTGGCTTTGTAGGCGGCGTCTTTTTCTGCAGTGGCGTCGCGACACTCTTAGTCGTGCCACTGGTTTCGGCGAGGGCGATGATAGCCAAACAGCTCTTCGGCAGCCGTACGCATAGAGTGGGAAATGTGGTTCCACTGCGCGCATATATCGTCGATCAGAGGAGTACTTTCTTGAAGCAAGAGTGAGAGTCGAGTAGCGAAGTCTTCGGCTGTTCGTTTTGATTGCAGCTTTCAACGTCTAGCTTTCTCTGGGCTGGATTGCGCTCATTCTTAGTTGCGCACAGACGTATACGGATCTTGGCTGCGACAAGATAATGATCCGAGTTTATATTGGCACCACGGATCGTGCGTACATATAAAACACTGGAAGAGTGCCTTCTTAAAGATATTTTCTTTTCCTACCTTGGCGTTGAAGTCACCAAGCACGATTTTTATGTCGTGGCGGGGGCTGCGCTCATAGGCCTCTTCAAGGCGCTCGTAGAAGCTGTCTTTGGTTTCATCGTCCTTCTTTTCTGTCGGAGCGTGCGCACAAATCAGGCTTATATTGAAGAATCTTGCCTTCACACGGATTATGGCAAGTCGTTCATTCACAGGTGTGAATCGCAGGACATGATGCAGTAGTCTCTTGCCAACCACGAATCCGCATCCAAATTCGTGCTTCTCCGCATGGCCGCTCTAGTAGATATCACAGGATGCTTGCCGTAAGTAACCCTGTCCCTTCCATCGCATTTCTTGGATTGCAGTGATATCAGCTTTGTATCTTTCTAAGATATCTATCAGTTGGATAGAGGCACCATCCCAATTAAGGATTCGGACGTTCCAAGTGCATATCCGTAAATCGTTGCCAGTTTTTTGTTTGCGGTAGTCGTCATCAGATTTGGGGATCAGTTTTATTATTAGTTTTATTTTATTTCTTTTTTGTTTCATTGAAATGATTTTTTTACGTGGCGGGCTTCAAACCCAACGCACAACCCTTTAAAGGCAGGTAGCCCGCCGCTCAGATTAGCCGTCAAACTAATGGTTGCCAGTTTGCCGTTTCTAGAGGACACCACGTAGAGGTTTGTATCGACTTGAGACGAGTTCGACATGGATAATGCTGGCCTCACCAGGTTGAGGCAGTCAGACACGTTACCATGTGAAGATCAACCGCCTGACCCTCACGCGTAGCCTTGTGAGGATCGTACTCCGTATTAATGCGTTCCTTAGTAAAAACGAAATAACGGCACTCTTCGGAAAGACTCTTTCAAGTGTTCCAAATTTCATTAAAATTCTGACACCAAACTTTTGTGCATCCATCAAAAAAGGCTTAAGGTATCATCGATGACTTCAATTGACTGAAAATACGAGCAGTTCAGACGAAACTGGCTGTAGAATTTCTGAGAATTTAGATACTCAACATGCATTATTTTTATATATTTTTTCTTCTTTAGTTTTTATTTGCATAACAAGATAGAGCCCACCCGCAAGGTCATGACATCTGAAATCGTTCAGTAATAATTCTTACATATTTTAAAATATCATAGCCCTAACATAAATCTTCGTGGAAATATATGCAAATCAACATAGGAAAATCTCACTTCAATCTGGATGATTCACTCACAGATTCTACCAACTGATACACTAAAAGAAAATTCAAAAATTTCACTTACATACAAATGCGTTGACTTTTCACTAAAAGTTACAGCATTTTTTTCTTATGTTTTCTTTCTTCAATAAAAAAAAAGCGGTTTATATTACACTTTAGTAGCGAAAGATAGAGAATACAAGCAGAGCAGAACAAATTGAAAAATGTAAAAAAGGTCATGATGGGTCTCGTGAAATTGTCATCATTATCAGGACATCGAACAGGATGTGTGAGGAAAAGTTTTCTTATCAAATAATTTATTCAAAGTCCGCACATTATTTGTAGCAACGATATTTTAGCAGAAAAGTTCTATAAAGTTGTTTTAACCCTTGCCTTGCCTTGCCTTACTACAACATAAATGATGTTTTTGAAAACTTTTTGAATGGACACACATAAATACAAACATCAACTTGTACATAAATGTATGAGAATGCAAAGATATGAGTGTGTGTCTCTTGTGTGTGTGTGTGTGTGTGTGTGTGTGTGTGTGTGTATGGATGTGTGCGTTTGTTTAGGGTATGCGTGTGTCCATGAGCGTGTTTGTGTTTGCGTTTTCGTTTGCATGAAATTTCGATTTAAATTTGAAATGATATCAATAAAGAATGAGTTGTGGGAATATAACTGCGACAACAACAATAACAACAACAGCAGCAACAAAAAATAAAAACAACAACAAAAGCAACACTATGTAGAACTAACTTTTCATCATCGTCAACAAAATGCGCAAGAAAAAAAAAAGGAAAAACATTCAGGATACGCCAACAACTTTGCTTTTTGTTGGACTTGGAAAGAGGAAAAATAACTCTAGCAATGAGCAACTTTTGACTGAATACATACACACACACATTTTGCTACAATTTCACGCACACGTTTACTTTGGCACATATGTGAATGTGAGAATTTTGCGATAATATTGTTCGCTCATTTCTGAACCCAGAGCCATTCATGTAGCCAACCGAAATATTTGATTTTGGCCAAGATGAATGAATTTTTGTGGGTTTCTTGTGTTAGCTTGAATTGGCGTCTGTGTGCGTGTTGCCAAAGTCTGATCTTTCTCTGCATATATGCATTAAATTTTATATAATCTCTTTTGGAATTTTTTTCTTTCTTTCCATATTATCTCTGTTTGAAAATAAATACTTTCAATATGCTGAGTATTTGTTTTTTTTTATTGCTGCTTTTTTTTTCTGCTGCCACTTTGTGTTAGCATGTGTGAGTATTTGTGCCTGATTCCAGCACGTTTTTATCATTTTCTACTTATTTTATTTTTCAATTTCTTTTAACACATCTACTTGAATACACTCACACACGCACAAAATGGATAAGGAATTTTTTTTTTTTCAGAAGCGTATTAATGGTTGCTTGCATGGCGTTGATCGACAAGAAATTGCAAAACGTATTGAAAAATATTGCAAAATTCTTAAGAAAAGCATTTATTTTTATACTCTTCATTTTGTTTTTTCTTCTTTTTAATTCTGCGTGCATGTTTTAATATCATGCTTCGTTAAAAGGCTGTTCACAATCGTCGAATGTTGTTTTGAAATTTTTTAGTATTCAAAAATGTAACACATTTCTATTTTGCCCACCTTAAGTAACCGGCTTAGGTTACTTAGGTTACCACTTCAATCTGCTTTCTTTGCATTCAACTGACGAATTTTACTTGAACATTTCAAATGATAGTGCTAATTGCTACCTTTAGATTAACTTTTAACTATCAATTGAACTTCCCTTCACCAAGAAAAGAAACAATAGTAAAATCACCTTAGCCGGCTTGAGTGGAACCAAGTTGTATGGAAATTAAAAACTCATGCTTATTCACCAAAGTAATACATTCCTTTACACATTGCTTTGAAAGCACATACTTTGACACCCTACCAAAAAAAATGTTTGATTCACCCAAGCCAAGTGTATGACGTATTAATCAATAGTGTGGGTAAGCCATCAAAAACTTTGACACTTTATCAAATAGTATGGACTTGAACACTATGGTCGTCAGATTAACTAAGCACGCTAGTGTAAACTGTCGAAGCCATAATGTATAAATTACAAAATACTTAGTTAATTTATACAAATCAATATCGGTAAGTTAAACATGTAAAACTTAGATATTTATATGAAAAACTTAGGAGGCTCCAAATTTCCGAAGACATCTTATAAATTATACTAGGTTTCTTCACTCTGTCTTTAATTATAAACAGCCACCAAGCTCCAGGCCATGAAAATGAGCCACATAACATTACCATCACTTTGCCATGATGTCAATTTTGCTTGACTTTTTACCAATTGATTTCTTGGCATTTTGTGAATTGGAAAATTGTTTTACCATCTTTGTCGATGTGGTTGCATTTATACTGCCGTCAGAAGGAAGAGTGCGGCATCTACATATTTCAAAATTCTGAGATAAACGACTTACAGTAATTTATCAAAAATTCACTGATTAGGGTTTGGATGGTTATAAATTCCATATTTTACAAAAGCTGCAATCTTCCCGCAAATTTGCTTTGTCAAGATCATGTAATACAAGAGCTCCGCAAACTGAACACTCTTCATGACCTGGTTTTGTAAATGAAATATTAATTTTTGACGTGACGAAGTTACGTTGTACTGCTCTAGTTTCCAAAAAAGTTGAAAAATTAATTTTTTTAAAATTCATCTGCGTTTCATTGAATTGTTACTCGCTGGGTATACAAGCTATGATTAAAAAACTAGTATGACCATACAGGCTAATTCTTTGACTATATTTAAAAAACAAAAAAAAAATTTAATTCGGCATAGGGACGTAGTGGAAGCTGCGTAAGCAACGCAACTGAAAATTTGTTACATGGAATTATTACTTGCTGAGTATTAGTGCTAGGATTAAAAATACTATACGGCAATAAAGGCCTACTGGAAACCCTCACAACAAAATTAGACAAAAAATTTCTGACATCATGGGGACGCTGAGAGAGCCGCTCAAAGATTGATAACCCAACATTCATGCAGCGGCGTTGCATTGAATTTTTACTCAGTGAGTATATAAGCTACGATAAATGTTTGAAAAAGAAAATAAAGGATTTATACTTGTCTTTACGACAAAAACAAAAATAAAATTCTGGCGTCGTCAGGTCGTGAATATACACAGAAAATAAAAGAATTGATTTATTACCTAAACTAGTTTAGCTAATGTGAAAGTTTCTATTTCACCTAATCTTTTCAACAACTTTTCTACTTACACAGTTAATTTAACAATCATGCATTAGGTAATCCACCTAATTCAAATTAGTTAATTCAACTAAAATTTTGCAAAACGCAAAAGTAAAGAGCACAGCGCTCTCCTATAAAAAACATAAATAAAAACAAAGTGAGAAAATTTTACAAAAATTAAAGCCTCATTGCGAGAATTGAACTCGGGCCGCTTGCGTTCAAGTCAAACGCTTTACCGCTGTGCTGTTACGTCGTTTGATAATTTGTGAACAAAATGTATATAAAAATATGAGGTCCACAACTCTGAAATTATGTTTCCACTGGCCATCTACAGCAATTTGATTAATTGGTATGTAGAATAAATTTCTGGATTGCAAATTTAGCTCAATAGATAAGGCGTTGGTTGTTGAAATCTTGAGATCACAGGTTCGAATCTCAGCGGTGGCAAAGAAATTTTTCAGTCATTTATACAATGTATATATATATATATATATCTCTCTCATTCTATCTACTATAAAACAAATCTTTCTTCTCTATCATGTGACGAAATGAAGTAAAGTCACCTAAGGAAAGTTTCACTTCAAAATAGAAATTGCAAAACAAAAAACAAATTTTTTGCATATTTTTTGCACGGCATTCCCACTCTTAAGTGGGAATGCTATCTAAATAATTAGATGATTTTTCTACACTTAGTAGGTGGCTTGCCTAATCTGAAGTGGTCATAGTTTAAAAAAAATTAGCTAATTCTTCTAATAAATTATGTGTCTTATCTATTTTATGGTTGAAGGTACACCTAAATATTTAGGTTTTTTTAGCTACTCTCGCAGTTAAACTACCCAATATAATTGCATATAATTAACATTTAGAAATTGGTAGCGCACCTAATCAAATTCGTTGACTGAAAATCACCGGATTACTTTAGCTGAATTGACTACATTTTTAGGTAAAAGTTCTACTCTTTTTTTTCTGTGTAGCAGCTTATGTAACAGAAATGTAATATCGTTGCATGGAATTATTACTCACTCAGGAGGAGTGGCTACAGTAAATTTTGTTTTACGACAGCAAGGATGTGTTATTACGCTTCACAACTAAATTACAAAAAAAAATTTGTTGTCATGATTTCAGGGATGCAATCACATAATGCAGTAAAAATGCTACAGCCATGAAAAAACGTTGCATGGATTTTTAACTCTGTGACTACTGGTGCAACGGTAAATTTTAAGGAACGAGGTGAGGTCTTCGGGTATATGACAAAAATAAAAAAAAAATTTGACGGCGTGTCAAAAACCCTCAGGGAACCACCTAATGTGATGCATATGCATCACTTTTGCTGGATTAATTGAAATTAGAGCACAACCAATGGGGAAGCAAAAAAAAAATAAACGAAAAGCACCAACTCCAACGCCAAATCCAACAACAACTCCAACGCCAAATCCAACAACAACTCCAACACCAACACCAACACCAACACCAACACCAACACCAACACCAACACCAACACCAACACCAACACCAACACCAACACCAACACCAACACCAATACCAACACCAACACCAACACCAACACCAACACCAACACCAACACCAACATCAACACCAACACCAACACCAACACCAACACCAACACCAACACAAACACCAACACCAACACCAACAGCAACACCAACACCAACATCAACACCAACACCAACACCAACACCAACACCAACACCAACACCAACACCAACATCAACATCAACATCAACATCAACATCAACATCAACATCAACATCAACATCAACATCAACATCAACATCAACATCAACATCAACATCAACATCAACATCAACATCATTATCAACATCAACATCAACATTAACAACAACAGCAAGAAACTTCGTCACGTCAAAACCTACGGGTGTGTCCACGGCACAGCCAACTCTTTTTTTTTTTTTTAATGTTGCCGATAAGTTTTATAGTTTATTTATATTTCTAATATTTTTGTATAAAGTCGTTGTGCATAATCTTTATGGTTATATCTGAGGGCAAATATCTTACATGCGGTGCATGTTCTCTACGATGGTGTGAAATTGTTGGTTCAAAAGATTCAACATGCTCTTTAAACTCGTCAGTTGATATATTACTAGTAGGAGAGTGTTAGCCTCGTGAGTCTATCTTTAGCTGCAACGTATTGAAAGATGTCTGGGAGGGAACATCGTGGACATCTCGGTCGTTTTTTCTTTTGTAACCCAACGTATTCAAAAAAAAGTTTTGCATACGTTTTGGCTAGTACCAGAAGAATCCTTAAAAAAAATATTTAAAAGTGTTATTTCTGCTGTACTTTGTCCATTTGACAGTACGCCTCTTAACGCCAATTTTTGTACAGTTATTAAAAATAAATTTCCTTCGGTCCAACCAGTTCAGCGACCAAAAACGATCATTTAACTCTGTACGTCTTTCCTTTGTTATTTTTAGTATGCAGTTAAATTTACATTTTTCTGCATCACAACTTTCAAACAACTTAAAATGTCAAGCAATTGAGCAAAAACTTTGCAATTTTTATTTTGTTTTCTTGAAGATGGAAGAAAGATGATTGAGAAAAAACAATAAAACTGATTTTGATTTTCATGCTAGATACCGCACTCTTCCTTACGACGGCAGTATAGAACACTATACTATCATTGTAAAATTAGACATGCCCTCTTAATATATCTTATTGAGAGGAGCAGATTTTGTTTAGTTATCAAGTCAAATTTGTCTTTAATGTTTAACTCGAATTCTTACCAGTCTTCAAGAGAGTTTTACATTCAATTCCTTATTTATTTCTGTCATTCTTGTGTGTTTCTAACTCGAAAGAATTTACCTACGACTTTTAAAGTGTGGATCAGAGAACTGCAAGCGATACCATTTTTGGTACTTGCAATCTACTCACACCAAATGCAGTGCAAGTATGAACGCACATCGCAAGCATTGCGATGTTGTATCAAACGAACTGCCGCTTGCGAACCCGATTGCGCTGGTAGTAGTTGGTTTGATAACCAGCGCAAGTTCGTTCAAACATCTGGTAAGCAGTGGTGAGTATGATTGCTCACAAGAAACGAAATAAAGGCAATCAGCTCAAATACCGCATACCGCAAACAGTGCATGCCGCAAACACTGCATGCCGCAAACACTGCATAATCAATGCTTTTTTTTCTTCAAGCTCAAAATATTTGCAGTTACTTTGCAGTGGACCACAAGCAATAGGGAATAAATATCGACCATTTCAGATTGAGGTGACCTATCAGTCGCACTGACCATCTCCGATTTGGCTCAAATTTTGTTCCTAGATTGGTTTATTACTTAGAAAACCAAATCCGAAGTTATAAATTTTTAGAACCATTTTTCAATGCCAAAATATAGTGTATTTTCCGATAAATCCGATTTTCGTAAATAAGTTATCATTGCAAAGGTTATTTCGTTATTTTTTAGGGAAAAATATAAAACTTTTAGAAAAATTGCAGTAAGCTGGCCTATTCTTAATTTCAAAGTATAATTCCATACCAGATAATTTACCTTCTTCCATTGACTAACGCTTCTTTGAGGCGGGCCATATGAGTTGACTTTCATGGCGATTTTTTTCCACAACTCTTCCATTGACATTCTGTCACTTCCATACACTGGCGCTCCTCTTGCTAGTTATGGATATTCCTCCAACTGCTTCACAAGCACTTCAAACTGGGTGCTTGTTGTTTTCTTTAACTCTGAAAACCCATAAAATTATACAAATTGGTGTATATTTAAAAATGTTCACAATTTATTTCATTTCACCTTTCTTTGTTAAAATATCCATTTTGAAGACGACTTCATACAACGATAACATAAAAATTGTCGTTTGATTTTGAAGTTTAATTTCGTGATTTCTGTGATCGTTCGAGATACAGACTACAAAAATATTACTGTGTTACGGTGTCGTTCGCCAGTTGAACATATGTTATCGTTCGAATTGCAAACTTCAAAAACACGAACGAACAGTAGTTTGTACGAAACGATTGATCGGATTGGCATACAGAATGAAGCCGTAAGAACGGCGACGAATCGACATTTCGGCGTCTTCTTCAACACTTCGCGCTACAGCAGCAATATTCTCTTCGGCACGCACAATTATTTGTATTGTTGATGGTTTTGAATCGAGAAGAGTAAAATTAGTGCGAAAATGATCAATAACTGCACGAATTGCTTGCTCACTAGGCCGATTATGTTGATTGTAAAATGAACGAAGTGCTCTATGAACTTTGCGAACAGATTTATTTTTTTCAAAGAAAATGTCCATAGTTTGGAAGCGTTGTTCTGCCGCTAAACGATTAATGATGAATTGCAAAACCTTGCTGAACAGAAATGTCAACACAGTTTGACATTCTCAACTGTCAAACCATAGACAACAACCATCGAAACTTCTCATGCAGCTAAAAAAACACCCTGTTTAACCCTTTGAACTACAAAAAAATGGATTCTAGTTCTGCCCGTAGCCAGGCTTCGTAATGTTTTTCATGCGTTGCTGCAGCGAATATTTTTGTGCAAGTAAATGCAACACTCAGGAGCTTACGCAACTTTTTCAAAACTTACTCGTTTTTTATGAGTTTCTATTTTTTAATTTATTTTCTTTCAAATTGTAAAAGTACCAAAAAAAAAACAAAAATGTACGCAAGTGTTACACCCAAAGGAATCAATGGCGTAAAAATGCGAAGTGCTGCCAACAAATGCAAATTCAGCGTAATGCGTTCGATATGAAAAAACATGTTGGATGGATCCAAGTTTGAATAAAGGGAAAAACAGGCGATTATTTTTAACATTCTGGGAAACTCACGTGACGTGTTGCACCCGCGGTGATTAGTTGTGCAATATATGTAAGACACGAGTGCCCTTTTTAGTAAAATATCGTGCATCACTTTGTGAAAAAGTGAAAAAGCATTTCGTGATAAAAATTGCTTATTTTTTTTTTGCTTTCTGCAAACCCTGCGGCTAAGCTTTTCATTTCACTTACTTTGCACAAATATTTTTAAGTTGCAAATAATTTTTGCAATTAATCAGCTTAAATTTTAAGAACTACAACACTTAGCTGCACATTAATCAGGATTCGCAGCTATTGCACTTTATTGTTGGCATCTTTGTTCAAGTTTTCTTGCTTTTTTTCGTGTTTTGCTCTATACTTAGCATCGCCATGCACAGAGTGTGCTGCACCACTGTGTTTGGCTGTCGCTATGTCAGTCGGTCAGTCTCCTTCTTGCTTGTTTTTAAAATTAATTTCACAAACGGCAGAAAAAATTGACCCGACGGATTAAGCACTGCCCACAGCTTAAATCTCGGCTTACGCTTTATGCACCAGCGTTCACCGCAAATCCACCGCAAATACACGCTCACATACAATCACACACGCACAGCCATGTTCTTTTCATACTACATTCCAAATGGTGCTCAGCATCCGGGAAAACTAAAAACATTTATATTATGTTGGGGAAATAAATTTAATTAGGTGCTAGTTTCAGGCGAGTGCACATTGGTACACGACGCTATACGCCCTCGGTTCAGTCACGAAATCAGTTTTAAATGGAAAGGCCAGCTCAACTGCAAAGCGGCAGACATCCTAGCTGTTGAAAGTTGGGCTAATAAAATTAAATTAATTTGGTCGTTCAAGTCCAAAGCAGAAATTTTTAAAATACTAGCGAAATCAAGCTCTTGAAATAATTTTCAGCTGTCAGCGCCTCTCGTCTGCCGACGCGATGAGTTTTTTTTTTTTGCATATATTTTGAAAATGTTTCTAATTTTTATGCGGCTTGAATGTGTTCGTCAGATTAAGCCGTAGCTAAGCTATTGTCCATGTTAACTACAATTTTTAGCATAGGTAGCAGTGAAGTGTATAATATAGTCCGCATTACACCAAATTTTAGTGATATCCCCTACATATATCCATGATTTCTTCGACAGTTGGAGCTTTGCATACCGCTAAATAGCTTTTTAATATAGCCTCAAAAATTAAAGTTAAACTGTTTTCTTGCAAAAATTTTGTTGAATTATTTATGTATTAAGGATAAATCGGTTTTCTTTTAAAATGACTTCCACACTATTCCAACCCAATAGATAAAACTTGGAGTAGAACACTAAGGAGGAAAAAACAACCAATGCTATCGTATTCTTTTTGGGGAAATACTCGTACAAGAAACGAAAACAATTTTAAAAAAATGAGTCTTCCTTTTGTGTACCCTTTGATATAAAAAAGGATGCAGTTGGCGATGTCGTGGACACACTCGTAGGTTGTGACGTGACAACGTATATTTATCCTCATTTTTATTGTCATCCGTATCTTTTCCCTTGTCCTTGACTTTGTCCCATTCTTATTTTTATTCGTATATATCACCTTATTCTTGCCTAACTCCTTTTCCTGATCCTCGTCTGAATTTTTGTTTTAATCCATGTCAAAATTCTTGTTCCAGGTCAAATCCGAATCCATTTCATAGCCCTAGTCCCAATTGTAAACTTTGTCAAAATTCTTGTTTCAATCCTTTTCTAAATTCTTATCTGAATCCTTCACTTAGAAAAAAACCCCTATCTTTTTGTGACAAAAAAAATCTTTATTTTTGATAATAGCAATTTTCTCTTTTTCAAATAAAATTTCCTTCAATTAGAATACATTTTCACATATTCGAAGAAATATTTCCTCACTTGTCGGAAATGAAAATATTTCAAGCCTCTAATAATGATAAGTATTTTTCTCGCACTAAAATATTCTCATTTGTAGATAAAAAATTCTCATTTATAGTTAAAAATTTCTAGAAAATGAAAAGTTTTCTCTATTGTAGATAAACAATTCACTATGTGAAATATTTTCTTCAATAAAAAACAAATCCTTTTTCAAAAATAAAAGTCTTTTTCTCTAAGAACGATATATTTTTCTTATATTTCTCTTTTCATGAAAGCTTTTTACCATTTTTAGGGAACTTTTGTTATCACATTTAGAGAAAAGCATTTTCTAGAGCAAATATACCATTTTTCTCTAAATATGATGTCTTTTTTATCATATTCCGAGAGACTTTTTTCTTAGTGTTGTCTGAATCCTTGTCCTAATTCTTAAACAAGCCAAGCCCGTGTCCTAATTCTTTAATTTTTCCTGGTCTTAATCGTTGTACAAATTCTTTTCCTCATCCTTTCATTCTCATCCCTCTAATTCTTGTTCTAATCCATGTTTGGATTTGGATCCTTGTTCTAATATTTGCCATGTTTTAGTTTTGATTTGAATTTTGCTTTTGGTTTTGTGTGGAATCCATACAATAATGGAGCATTTACGTTATATCGAGCGGTTCAATGCGGGGCCTCATGAAGCTATCGTTTTATTTCTTTTTTTTTGTTTTTGTTTGTATTTTGATCATGTGATCAAAATACATACATGTACCTTTATTGTATTTACATCCAAGACCCAAGCAGTCCAAGACGCAATATTAGCTGTCGAAACTAAAATTGACCGTAGTACCTTTAATATACAAGTAATAATTTCATGCAACAATATTGTATTTTCGTTGCATAATCTCAGCGACCTAATGACGTCATAATTTTTATTTTTTTTTTTATTTTTGTCATCAGGCCGAGTATGAATCCTTCATTTTTGTTTTATTTTATTTACCGTAGTGCATATACTCACCGGGTAAAAATTGAATTTAACGCCGTTGCATAATAGCTGCATTTTCAAACTCAGTGCGGCTCTCTCAACGACCTTATGACGTCTTGAATTTTTTGTCTATTATCGTCGTAAGGGCTAAAGACTAACCTTTATTGGATATAATTATTTCTACCATAACACCTACATAGCGTGCTATAATACCATGTAATAAATTTTCAGTTGCGTTGCTTGAGCAGCTGCCTCCGTGGTCCCAATGCTTCATTAATTTAATTTTTATTTTTATCATTAATTCAAAGAATTAACGTTAATTGTCATACCATTATTTTTATCAAAGCATCGACACTGAGCGAGCAACAATTCCATGCAACACCGATGCATTTTCATAAAATGCCTTTTTTAACTTTTTTCGAGACCTGCGCGGTAAAACGTAAACGTAAACGTTGTTACGTAAAAGCTCATACAGCTCGTGGTTCCATCGAATTCGGTACTCGCCATTGACGCAGATTGGACCGAAGATCTTACGAAGGCTCTTTCTCTCGAAGGCTCCCAAAGTCTTTTCATCAGAACTGCTCAATGTCCAGGTTTGTGCTGCATATAATAGGATGGGCATGATTAGTGACTTATAGAGCGTGAGTTTTGTTCGTCGAAGGAGGGCTCTGCTTCTCAGCCCAAAGTAACACCTGTTGGCAAAAGTTATCCTTCGTTTTATATCAATACTGACATCGTTGAAAGAGTTAATGCTGGATCCCAGGTAGAAGAAGTCCTCAACAACCTCGAAGGAGATGTTGTCAATAGTGACGTGGTTTCCAAGACGCTGGGACTGTTTATTTGTTGACACTAGGTATTTCGTCTTATCTGCGTTCACTGCAAGACCCATTCGACTCGACTCTTTCGCTAATCTGGAGAATGCTGCACTGACTTCACGCGTATTATGGCCAATAATAACGATATCATCAGCATACGCCAGCAGCATAATACTTTTGTAGAATATCGTGCCACTGCTTCTCAAATCAGCAGCTCGGATGATCTTCTCCATCATTAGGTTGAAAAAGTCGCACGATAAGGAATCACCTTGTCTGAAATCTCTCTTGGTATCGAATAGAGGAGTAAGATCCTTCCCGATTTTTACTGTGCTGCTGGTGTTTCTGGTGTTGTTTCAAAGACGGATGAGCTTTGCAGGAATACCAAATTCAGACATAGTGGAGTAAAGATTATTCCTTATTGGACTGTCGAGGGTGGTTTTGCAATCGACAAAAAGATGGTGTGTGTCGATTTGTTTTTCTAGGGTCTTCTCCAAGATTTGTCGTAGCGTAAATATCTGGTCTATGGTGGATTTGCCAGGTCTTAAGCCACACTGATAAGGTCCAATCAGCTGGTTTACGATGGCCTTCAGTCCTTCATATAATACGCTCGACAGGACCTTATATGCGATATTAAGAAGGCTTATCCCACGGTAGTTGACGCAAATGGTGGGATTGTCTTTCTTGTGGATTGGGAAGAGCACTCTGAAGTTCCAATTATTTGGAATGCATTCTTCCGACCATATTCTGCATCGCCTCCATTCTTGAAGAGCTCAGCAGGTATGCCATCTGCTCCTGCGGTTTTGTTGTTTTTAAGCCGAGCAATAGCTTTCAAGACTTCACTATGGTCGGGCAGCGGAACTTCAACGCTGACGTCCACATTTGGGATTTCTGGGATATCGTCGATCCGAGGAGTGCTTTCTTGATGCAGGAGTGAGAGTCGAGTAGCGAAGTCTTCGGCTGTTCGTTTTGATTCCATTATTGGTTGCGCACAGACCGAGTCTATATTAGCACCACGGATCGTGCGTACATCTAAAACATTGGAAGAGTGCCTTCCGTCAATCAAAACGTGATCGATTTGGTTACGCGACAGCCAAGTTGCTTTATGAATATTGAGATGCTTGAATCTAGACTACTAACGACCATGTTTTGCGCTGCGGCAAAGTCAATCAGCCTCATTCCGTTATCGGAGGTAATGACGTGGAGACTGAACTTTCGGACTGTTGGACCAAAAGATATTTTCTTTTCCCACCTTGGCGTTGAAGTCGCCAAGCACGATTTTTATGTCGTGGCGGGGGCTGCGCTCATAGGCCTCTTCAAGATGCTCGTAGTAGCTGTCTTTGGTCTCATCGTCCTTTTCTTCTGTCGGAGCGTGCGTACAAATCAGGCTTATGTTACAGAATCTAGCCTTAAAACGGATTATGACAATTCATTCGTTCACAGGTGTGAATCGCAGGACATGATACCGTAGTCTCTTGCCAACCACGAATCCGCATCCAAATTCGTGCTTCTCCGCATGGGCGCTGTAGTAGATATCACAGGATGCTTGCCGTAGCAACCCTGTCCCTTCCATCGCATTTCTTGGATTGCAGTGATATCAGCTTTGTATCTTTCTAAGATATCTATCAGTTGGATAGAGGCACCATCCCAATTAAGGGTTTGGACGTTCCAAGTGCATATCCGTAAATCATTGTCAGTTTTTCGTTTGCGGTAGTCGTCATCAGATTTGGAGATAATTTTTATCTTTTTTCTTAGACTTTTCATTGAAATAGTTTTTTTACGTGGTGGGCTTCAAACCCAACGCACAACCTTTTAAAGGCAGGTAGCCCGCCGCTCAGATTAGCCGTCAAACTAACAGTTGCCAGTTTGCCATTTCTCGAGGGCACCACGTAGAGGTTTGAGTCGACTTGAGACGAGTTCGACATGGATAATGCTGGCCTCACCAGGTTGAGGCAGTCAGACACGTTGCCATGTGAAGATCGACCCTCAAGCGTTGCCTTGTGAGGATCGTCCTTTATTTTTTACTGGACAGGAAGTCTTGTTTTCACTTTTTTAATGTTTTAATAATAAGGATAATAAGGAGAATGCTTAGAACTATTAGTCGCAATAAAAAGAATATACATATGAGTTCAAATACAATTTTTCTTATCGAAGTATTTCTGAAATTTGTGATGAAATAAGTTACTGTTGATTGGGAGTGCTATTCATTTCATGGTTTTAAAGCCGTAGTATTGGCATCCCTGAAAAAACTAACATGACTGTCGTAGCAATTGGCATTATAACTAAGAAATTGTCCAAAATTTGAGAAAAAAGATAATTTAAGCATGAAAAAAGACGTGAAAATTATCAATATATTCCTATTATAAAAGTGGTGAATCTTCAGAGACCACTTTTCAGGTGAAATTATGGCAATGTCTTGGGTGGTCAAAAATGTTTTTGTTTCAGCAGATGTGTGAGAGTTCGCATTGTCATGATGCAGAATAATTCGCCTATTCTTCGAGATTTTCCGAATTTCTTCAACGACTTTTGTTCTACGTTCCTCTTATGCCACTGTCGTCACGTGACCGATAATGCCGAAGAAACGAGCAGCCATTTTCTTCGATGTGCTTCTTCCGCGAACAATTTATATTGGATTTAGCTCATTTCGGAAGACCCATAAGCCTTTGGTGAACCTTGATCGTATTTTTTTCTTGATCGATTGGATCTCCTGTTCCTGTCACAAATACAACGTCCAACCAACCAAGCAGTCCGAAATCCTTTTTAGACCCCCTTCAACCACCAAGAGTTAAACTAACTTTGAATTCTTGTGCTGACACCGAGAGCAGATACGCCCTTTCACGCCTTAGAGAAAATAGTGTCTATAATAATGTGCGTTTGTATCTAGCTTACATGCATAAAGCACCGGTCTCAACATGTATAGAAGGCAAGACCAAGACAAATCTTAAAGTCTTGATACAACAAGAAGGTTTACCCACTGAAGTCGATGTATTGCACCATTTATTCACTAATTTCCACGAGCAACTTGGCTTGACGAGCCATCAAGTTCAGGAAGATCTTAACACCTATGGTGCTCATGTAAGGTCGAAACATGTCTCTTTTCTTCAAAAGTCCCGTAAAGAGCATCAACAATATTATTCCTAACCAACATACTAATCGCAGTCCATTATTTGTGTCTCTCTCCTACCAAAATGTCAGAGGACTACGCACAAAAATTTCATCAGTCTTTCTGAACTCTCTGAAACTTCCATATGATATATTTGCCCTCACTGAAACTAATCTCTGTCAAGATTTCAAGGATCAAGAAGTTTTTGCGTCCGATTTCGTTGTGTTCCGAGACGATGGACTAGATAAAGATGATCATTCCTCTGGCCGCGGTGTTCTTTTGGCAATTCATAATCGTTACGATTCAATATTAGTTCAAAATTCACACACTGCAGACTTTGAATTCATTTGTGCTAAAATTAGTATCGCTAAACGTAATTTATATGTTATATGCTGCTATATTCGCCCATCTCAGCCAACGACAGGTTATCAGTTGGCATTAGATGCTATAGATTCTCTTTTAGATCTCATGGATCCATTTGATACCGTCATATTTTTGGGAGACTTTAATCTTCCTAATCTTCAGTGGGTTTTATCAGATGATGAATGTCATTTCTTCCCCTTAAATCCAACATCTGAAAAAGAAATTCTCTTTACTAGTTGCCTCTCCGACTCTGGACTCTTTCAGTTAAGTGGAGTAACTTACTATATGGGTAGACAACTAGACCTTGTGTTTTCATCAGAAGTTGAAAATTGTGGAGTTTCCGCTAGCAACCATCTACTCTCAACACTAGACCAGTACCATCCACCGCTTTCAATTACCTTTTCCTACAATAATACTAACAAAAACACACACTCCGAGCACTTGTACAGTTTTAATTTTCGGAAAACCGATTTTGAAAAACTAGAATCACTTCTTCGTGGCGTCCGTGGCGTTGTTGGTTAAAGTGCGTGGCCGCTATGTCAAAGAACCTTGGAGACCCAGGTTCGAACCCCAGCCAGCGACAGAAAATTATTTGAATTAAAATAATTTTTCTGTACGGCCGCCACCTCTCTGCAGACAATGGCAAACCTCAGAGAGTAATAAAAATGCCATGTAAAGCTTCTTGAGGATAAGAACATTCCGTTCATCGCCGTTCGGAGTCGGCGTTAAGCCTGTAGGTCCATTTCTCAGTCAATTGTGTACAAACTTAATAACACGCAGAACACAATTGATCATAAGAAGCTAGGTCAAAGTCCTTGCAAGGGCTGAAATGACCAGTTATTTATTTTATTTATTTAGAATCACTTCTTGGTAGAATTGACTTCCTTCACATTTTTGAAAGTGCTAATGAAGATATCGATAATGCTGTTGGCCTTTTCTATGGCATAATCTTTAACTGTTTCACACAATCTGTTCCTTTTACTAGGGAAAAGAGCTTTTCGTCTTCACCTCCCTGGTATAATAAAGAGCTACGTTCGCTTCGGAATAAGAGAAACAAACTTTGGCGTACATATTTAATATCTAGGTCTTCTGATGATTTCACGAGTTACCTTAATGTTTACAACCATTATGAATCCTATCTAGCCCATATCCAAACCAAACTTATCACTGATCCAAAAAAGTTCTACCAGTTTATTAATATCAAGAGAAAATCAGACGATTACCCGCCAATCCTAAAATTTTCAGACAAATCTTCGGACGACCCTGAAATAATTGCAAATCTTTTTGCAAGTTTTTTTAGTCAGTCATTTACCAGTCATAATGATGAACTGGACTCTGAATATTTCGCTAATTTAAGATATTGTACCCAAACGTCTTTAACCTCGGTTAATATTACACTTGCCAATGTGAATGAAAAGTTACGAAATTTAAAGGACGATTACTCTCCTGGACCCGATGGGTTGCCTGCTATTATTTTAAAAAAACTCTCAAACACTTTAGCTCATCCTCTGTTAGCTCTTTTCCAGCTCTCTATCTCTCAATCAATTTTTCCTAAGTTTTGGAAGGATTCATACATTATACCTCTGCACAAAAAAGGGCCAAAAAATGACATCACAAACTATAGATCCATCGCTAAACTATCATGTACACCCAAAATATTTGAAAGTATACTCTACGAAATTATGTTTTTCCACTGCAAGTCTATCTTCTCCCCTAACCAACATGGCTTTCTCAAGGGAAGATCCACTAC
The DNA here is from genome assembly GCA_943735915.1 of Pherbina coryleti. Classification (NCBI taxonomy): domain Eukaryota; kingdom Metazoa; phylum Arthropoda; class Insecta; order Diptera; family Sciomyzidae; genus Pherbina; species Pherbina coryleti. The sequence continues at coordinate 88,399,822 of OX030949.1, forward strand.
TACCAACCTCACAGAATTCGTTTCGAATACCCTATGTTCTCTAGAAAGTGGTTATGAAGTCGACGTTGTCTCGACTGACTTTAGCAAAGCATTCGTCAAAATCTCGCACACTGTAATCCTTCTGAAGCTAAAAACTTTCGGCTTTTAACCCACATTTTTTGCTTGGATTAAATCTTACCTCGAAGAACGCCGATATAATGTCATCTTTAGGTTTACAAAATCTGAGTTTTTTACAGCAACTTCTGGTGTCCCTCAAGGCAGCCACCTTGGTCCTCTGCTATTCGTCTTAACAATAACCGATGTCGATGATGCCATCAAATACTCTAATCTTTCTGTTTATGCTGACGACATGAAAATCTATCGACGTATACATACTAATACTGACTCTTGCCGTCTTCAAGATGACCTAATCAGTTTTTCTTCTTGGTGCCAAAAAAACTTCCTGGAACTCAATATCAGTAAATGTCAAGCTATCACATACTCGCGGAAGAGACTCCAATCTCCATCACGAATTTATTACATATTAGGTGAGCAGGTTCCCTTAGTAAGTTCTTTGCGAGACTTGGTTATAATTTGCGATAAAGAGCTTAATTTTCGATCCCATATCGATAATATCATTAGTAGAGCCAACTTTACTCTTGGTTTTGTGAAACATTGGTCCAGGGAGTTCTCCAACCCATACGTTACAAAATCCCTCTACCTTACCTTTGTGAGGCCCATACTCGAATACGCCAGCCAAGTTTGGTCACCGCTCTATGCTTCCCATTCGGTGCGTATCGAAGCTGTTCAACGAAGATTTATTCGATTTGCGTTACGAGGCCTCCCTGGTTCCGATAGCTTCAATTTACCTCCTTATGCTGATCGTTTGATGTTGATTAACATGCAAACTCTTGAAAAACGCAGGGTAGTTGCTGATGTCCTTTTCATTCATCAACTACTAGCAGGCACCATTAATTGTCCTACCCTGCTCCAATTGATATCCCTTAATACCAACCCACGCAACCTAAGGTCTGTACCTCTCTTCCATCTCAACTTTCATCGCACCGTCTATGGTTGTGGTGAACCTATAACTAGGATGCTTCGTCTAACCAATAACATGGTCTATGAATTCGACTTCCATCTCAGTAGATCCGAGCTCCATAATATCCTTCTTAGCTCCAACCCCACTTCCTTCCTCTGAAACAAATTTTTTCATATGTCTTGTGGGCAGACTATAGCCCACATAGTATTATACATATGTAATATTCCTACCCAAAAAAAAAAAAAAAAAAAAAAAGAGACCTAGCATTAAGAAATAAATGTCTAATTATAAGTTTTAGTTCTTAAGTATAAATTGCTTGTATTAAGCTTACCTAAATAAATAAATAAATAAATAAACATTTCTTGAACCAATCGATATAAGTATTTTTTTGATTGTCAGATTATGTAGGATCCAATGCGAACAAATTCTTATTTACAGCCAAATGATCATACAATATCTTATTGATACTAATCATACTAATACTCGAGGATCCTTAATCGCACGGTAAGGCTCATTAAAATCTTGTTGCAACCAATTTTGGACGACCTTCGTCTTGGAGTGAACATCGGCCACGATTGAATTTTTTATATCAGTTAATTACAGTGCTGTAGGATGGAGAAAGTGGAAAATGTTCAAAAATTAATTTAATTTTTTTGCCGAGATGAATTTTTCAAGTTGCTTTAAACCACACAAATCGCGCTCAATTGGCAAAGTGTTCTGAAGAAGAGTGTATTCAACAATGTGAAGTTTCCAATTGAATCGTCAGATGATAAGTGCTTCTACTTACTGTTCTCAAGGCTAGACATGTAAATACTGTCAATCCCGGATAAGTACCTACCCGCTTAAGTACCGTTCCCGCTTATGTACTACTTTTTTGCTGCATCTTAACGTTTTTAAACAATTTTCATACTAAATTCCCCTTTTAAGTACCCCCCCGCTTAAGTTCCATACTCGCTTAAGTACCACCAAGTTCAGTATTCCATTAAAAAAAAACTAGTACATTTCTCCCCTTTTAGGTGCTTTAAAAATCAGTGAAAATTTAAACCTAGTACACATAAAATTTGAAGTTTCATCACAAGTTTCAGAAATCGAAAAGCGTTCGTCTCTAGCTGTCAAATTGGAAAATTAGTGTGTGTGCTTTTTGTTTGAAACTAAAATATTAACAAAAGAAGTTGTTGAAATGCCTGACAAAAGGCGAAAAAAAATATAGCTTTGACTTTAAAGCAGAACTTAGCAATAATAACTCACATTGATGAGAAGCAGTTCTCTAGACAAGAGATTGCAAAACAGTTTAATCGCGATGTTTCAACCATTCATTGCATTTCCAGAAACAGACAGACTTTGGAAGAAGCTGCAACGAAAAACTTGACATTCAAGTGCAAGCGTTTGCGTGAAGGCCGTGGCGAGAAAGTAGAGTAGACCAGTGTATTGTAGTCTACTATTCTAAAAGCATTTGATCGTGAAATGGAGAAACAAAAGTGAAAAGTTCTGTTCATTGTTGACAATGCTGCTTGTCACAAGGTATATCACAGTCTGACAAATGTTAAGGTAGAGTTCCTTCCTCCAAATACCACATCAACATTTTCAGCCTCTTGACCAAGGCTTCATCCACAGTTTCAAGGTTTTTTTTTCAGGAAAATAATGATCCGTAAACAACTTCTCGTTGTAGAGAAAGGCTTGTCTCTCAGACAATTTGTGAAGTAATTTACATTGTTAGATACACTTGCGTTTGTGAAACGTTCTTAGGAGCTTGTGAGTAGCGAAACTATAAAAAAATTGCTTTCAGGAGGTAAATTTTCATCTTTTGCACTAATTTTTATAATGTACATTAGAGTACTTTGTTCTTACTCAAGATGGGATTTCAAGTAGGTAATGTCTTATCTGAAGATATCGAGGAAATGGTAGTGATTCCTATTGAACATGCAGAGTTCGAAGAATACGAGGCGTGTCACAAAAATATTGACTACTATGGTGCTCTGACAGACGATGAAATAATAGATGCTGTTGGCCAAACACAAGACCAATTATTAATTATCCAATAATTATCGGAAGACTCTTCATCAGATAGTCTAACCTTTGTCATTTGCAGAAGTTGTTAAGGCACTTGATGCTCTAAAAATATATTCAAACCATAACAATATTGTCAGTGATACTATTCATACATCATACATCATACTAACATCATAGCATTGGCGTTACCGATTTTTTTATTCTTTTACGAGCTTTAAAATTCCTCAAAATTAATTTAAGACCTTCCAAGGACTTATAGGAATATTTGTTTTTTTTTTATTTTGGAGAAAAAATAATTGGTCTTTTTCAGATAAAAACATCGATATTACATTCAATATGATCAGACTTTTAATACCGATGATATGATGAAAATGAAAAAAAGGGAGTACGTTCGGCAAAAAATTTTTAAAAATTTTTTAAAAATAGTTCTGCTGGAAATATCAATATACTTTCAAAGCAAAAAATTAATGATATTTTAAGAGCTTTATTTTTTTGATATTAGGGTGGCACATTAGGATGGTAGGAACTGAGATCTGGAGGGTAAGTACTAGAACGGTGCACCTGAGGTCAATGACCTCATATTGGTCTCTTTGAGACAAAAACATTGATACACCAAACTTGAAAATCCGACTGTAAACACCACAGATATGAAGAAATATGTCAATGCGCGACCCCTACGTTCGGTCAAAAAAAAAAATTTTCGTAATTGTCTTGCAAAAATGCGTCATATTCGCTGGTATACGGCGAATTCTTTTTTTTTTTGCATAGGAGGTGGTACGGTCTAATTTACATTGTGCATAATCGTAATGTACGCCTTGTGGAAAAATATCGCTGATATTTGTGAAAAGCCGATTTGGATGAAGAACTTAATTTGTCAAATTCCAAACGTTCTCAGCAATTGATACTGTCTTACGGTTCATTATGGCGTATTCTGCACCCAGTATAAAGTCCAGCTCATGCAACAATTGAATCCTGCTTTTCACAATACAGGAGATCCGTCAAATGGATGCTGAAGAACAGGTTGTGAACGACTGTTTTTCAAACAATATTTTTTTGAGGGATAAGGCACATTTTGCACTCGGTTAGTATGCAAAATTGTCTCATTGAGGGCTCTGAAAATGCTCAAATAATTGAAAAGAGGCCGTTAGATCCAAAAAATGTCACTATGTGATGCAATTTATTGGCTGCAACTTCACCGAACCGTATTTTTTTAAAACGATAGAGACGAGACAGTAATCGTCAGTTTACTACATAGCCAACAACAAAAAATATTGGAAAAATTCTTTTTTTAAAGTTAGTAGTTGTGCTTTAAATATAAAACTCTATCCTATATAATACCGGGTCAATGTATTTAAACTTTTAAAGTTATTTATCTTTGCATACTTTTTAACTCGATTAACCCCTTCATTCTGTGTCACAAAAAAGCCCACTAACGATAAGCAAACACGAGATGCAATTTTTGTATGGGAGATGGTAGTGCTGATCGTGATGACTTGTATTTTGTGATTAATGTGTGTTTAAGCATAAAGACATTAAAAAGTGATGATCATGTTGCAAAAAATCTTTCCTCCTTATGTTTATCAATAAACTTAGTTGGTTTTTAAGTTTTGAATCACACTTCAGTGTCGCTGAAGAATTCGAAAACTCTTCTTCGAAGTGAAATCGCTATTATTATGAGCTATCAGCCAGTTATCAGCTGGCTACTCAAGCAAAGTTGACCACAAATTAAAGTTAATACCTTAAATCTTTAATTTAAGTGTTTTCATTAACCGTAGCTAAATCTTTTAAGTGATAAACTTAGTAGTTTAGGTAGCTTAGTTTTCAAACAACAACAGTAATAATGAAAGGATCAAAATGTTTTCTGATTAACTTGGTAGCTTTATCAGCTTCACTCGTTGAGCGCCCACATGCCTGCGCTTGTCTGGCGATGCAATTAGCAAAATTTAATGAAACAATTTGAAAACTCTTAAAAGACTTCATCAGCAGGATTAAAAACAAAAAATAAATCACTTACACCAAAAAACAAAAACACCTTAAGCTATGACAGCCAAGTTTTTAAGCAAGGCAGTACTGAAAACAAGCTTCCGTTTCCGACAAAACTAACAACTTGTAATAACTTGCGGCCGCATCCTTGCTGCCTTTTATGCCACTAACTGCAGCGCAGACTAAATCGTTGTTTATTTTTTTAAGTAATTTTAGCTTCTTCATGTTTTTTGGTCTTAACGTGTTGTTGCTGTTTTCTTCGATGTGCTGCTATACTTAGTGTCAGTCTAATTGGCCGGAAGTTGAAGCGTAAAAGTGTTGCAACGCTTTAAAACTGTACTGTCATGTGCTGTAGAGTTGCTAACATGTGCTTAAAGTGTGTGAGCCGACACGATATTATGTGTTGGTTTGGCGTTGGTATGGTGAGTGTGCATGTGTCAAATGCACATATACGGGTCCTGTCAGTGTTTAATGTGTGTGTGTGTTTTACATTTCATGTTTTTTTTTTTTTTTGTTTTTTGGCAAACAGCAAAGGCAATTAATTATAAGCTGCTAGTTTTTAAGGCTAAACTGTTTCAAAGTTACAGTCTTAAGGTTTTGAACTCATTTCTTTACTAGATACTTTGAAACTAAGTCATAAGAATATTGTAAGAAGCTATGTAGGTCTGTCTGAGTAGAACACATGATAAAAGAAGACAGCATCAGGAAGCTAAACTTTTTGCATTAAGTTGCGTTTAAGACGCCATATTAATGGTTTTACAAATTTATATCTTTATTTTGAATATATTATCTGTAGCTAAAATCATGACAACTGCAACCTTCATATCGCACACCCTCTTCAAAAGCGACACAACTCAAAATTTTGAAATTTTCAGGAGAGTCAAAAAATTATTTCATTTTTAAGCAACATCAATAATTTTAATAATTAACGAGCAATTAGATTAAAACAAAATTTTGACAGTCGATGGATATGAGAATTACGAATTGATTTATACTAAAAAGTGAAAATTGAAAAATTTCGAGTTGTGTCACTTTTGAAGAGGGTGTGCGATATCATCATGAAATAACAAAGAATAGTATTTCTCATATGGCCAATCTAAACACGTATATCTATCTACTCACACATACATATACCTCTAAATGCATATATCTCTAAACACACATATATCTCTACCATCACCCCTACCTCTTACTCTACCTCTACCTCTACCTCTACCTCTACCTCCACCTCTACCTCTACCTCTACCTCTGCCTCTACCTCTGCCTCTACCTCTACCTCTACCTCTACCTCTACCTCTACCTCTACCTCTACCTCTACCTCTGCCTCTACCTCTACCTCTACCTCTACCTCTACCTCTACCTCTACCTCTACCTCTACCTCTACCTCTACCTCTACCTCTACCTCTACCTCTACCTCTACCTCTACCTCTACCTCTACCTCTACCTCTACCTCTACCTCTACCTCTGCCTCTACCTCTACCTCTACCTCTACCTCTACCTCTACCTCTACCTCTACCTCTACCTCTACCTCTACCTCTACCTCTACCTCTACCTCTACCTCTACCTCTACCTCTACCTCTTCCTCTACCTCTACCTCTACCTCTACCTCTACCTCTACCTCTACCTCTACCTCTACCTCTACCTCTACCTCTACCTCTACCTCTACCTCTACCTCTACCTCTACCTCTACCTCTACCTCTACCTCTACCTCTACCTCTACCTCTATCTCTACCTCTACCTCTACCTCTACCTCTACCTCTACCTCTACCTCTACCTCTACCTCTACCTCTACCTCTACCTCTACCTCTACCTCTACCTCTACCTCTACCTCTACCTCTACCTCTACCTCTACCTCTACCTCTACCTCTACCTCTACCTCTACCTCTACCTCTACCTCTACCTCTACCTCTACCTCTACCTCTACCTCTACCTCTACCTCTACCTCTACCTCTACCTCTACCTCTACCTCTACCTCTACCTCTACCTCTACCTCTACCTCTACCTCTACATCTACATCTACATCTACCTCTACCTCTACCTCTACCTCTGCCTCTACCTCTACCTCTACCTTTACCTCTACCTCTACCTATACTTCTACCTCTACCTCTACCTCTACCTCTACCTCTACCTCTACCTCTACCTCTACCTCTACCTCTACCTCTACCTCTACCTCTACCTCTACCTCTACCTCTACCTCTACCTCTACCTCTACCTCTACCTCTACCTCTACCTCTACCTCTACCTCTACCTCTACCTCTACCTCTACCTCTACCTTTACCTCACCTCTACCTCTACCTATACTTCTACCTCTACCTCTACCTCTACCTCTACCTCTACCTCTACCTCTACCTATACCTCTACCTCTAGCTCTACCTCTACCTCTACCTCTACCTCTAACTCTACTTCTACTTCTACTTCTACCTCTACCTCTACATCCACCATAACTTTTCTTGCTGCAAGTCACCGTACAAGTATAACGTCAATTTCATTGTTAAAAAAATTGCTCAAAGTATTGTTGATAAAACGGCCAAACTTCATATTAACTTCCAATTTCACTGAACAACCGTTTAATCTTTTAATCAGTTTTCAATTAATTTGCATTTGACCTGTTCTGCCTATCTAAACAGCATATAATATAAACAAAGTGCGCTGCCTTGATCAATTTTGGTTTTTCCTTTTTTTCGAGCACTAAATAAACAGTTAAGCCATGTTTTTAATTTTTCTTCCTCAGCCTTTTTAGTACCCACACATTTCCTCACTGACATCAGGTCACCGAAAAAACAGGCGTTGAAACCTGACACCTTGTATTCACTTAAGTATGGCAACCCAAGTAAACAACATGATTTGGGGTAAAACATTCACATTCAAAATATAGATGAAAAAAACGCAAGTCAAACGGTGAAAAAGACGAAAATCTTTGTATCGATAAGGGTGCAGGCAAACAATTTGTTTTTTATTCACTCTGCTCTGCCTTTGCAAGTTGTTGGCATATTGCCGGTGCGTGTCTTACAATAAAATCAAGTTTATCGAAAGAAGAACGGTTTGTGTGGAAATAAATATGTTAATATAACATATTAATGTGTACATATTTTTTGTTAACTGCATCTGTATCCGATGAAAGAGACGTCAAGCCAATACTAGGAATAATTCTTCCCTTTCGTTCTACATACTCGAGTGAAGTTTCAGTTTAACTTCAATCGTTCTGCCTACAGAGGTACAGTTACGCACTGCAAAATTTGCTGAAGTTTAACTGTAGAAGCCTCATCTCCTCTTCGGTTTGCTAGCTCCTGTAAAGGACGGACATTTCCAGGTTCCAGCACGATGGTTCGTTTGTGAGCGTTTACGCTCTTGACAAAAGAAACAGCTTGCTGAATACTCTTTTGCTTTGTGGCCCTCTGTGACGCATTTTATACAGCATCTACTCCGGTCTGTGTTGTTGCAGGTTTTTGCATTGTGCCCAAAGCCGAAACACTTGAAGCACCTGGTTGGATCTACTTTTTCACGGACCCTGCAGATGACCCAACCAACTTTGAGTCTGCCAGTCTCTATTAGCTTCCTCGCCTGAAGTGCTGGTAGGTTTATGACCGCCATTTGCGTGCCTTCATAGGTTTTGCGCAACGACTTCACTCTTTAAGTCGCTCAGCTCCTTCTGAACTGCACTGCAGACGTCTTCGGGTGTTCTAACCTCATCTAGGTCCGTGATCTCGAACTGCGTCTCTTCTGTGAGAGGGTCCTCGTTTCGGTTTGGCCGTTAAAATACATATCGAATTCTTCCTTAAGCTGCTGAGTTGACTGGGAAGTAGAGCGCTTAAACTGGATAAGCACTTCACCTTTTTCAGTGCGTCTTACTTGCCAAACTTTTCGAGCGATTTCTCTTGCTTCGTCCGATTGGTTATATCGCTATATGAAAGCTCACCTACTTTCGCTACAACGATTGCATCGGGTCTACCTTTTTTGCGACCTTTTGGCGATTTGCTGGCGATCTTCGTCCAGGAATCTACCTTACGCTTCGGAGGTGGGGTTTTTAGTAGCGGAGACGGATTTGCGACTACGGATTTGGACTTCAGAGCGCCCTCTTAGACACTCGAGTAAGCTACTGCACTCGAGTCTTTTTTGTCGGAGTGTTGCGGGAGTCGCTGTTGCGTTCGCTTGCTCTTTTTGGAGTAGACTTGCAGATTTGCGAGAAATTGGGATCTGTCTGGGAGTGCAATCGGCTAGCACCATGCTTCTTCTTAATTGAGCTATGTGCCCGGACTTCCGTTGAGAGGTCTTCGCAGGCCAGATTTGCCAGTCTAATCAACCTCTGGATCTCGTTGTGGACGTTGGATTTGGTTGTAGCCATGTATCTAGGGAAAATAATACGATCGACGCACTTTATTTTATTTATATTTTATTTAATAAATATGGTTTACATTAGAGTCTTACATTTTAGTTACATAGAATTTCAATATTAACTTTTACATATATTTTTAATAAGTTTTTCCCGGACCGCTTTCATTTTTCGACTCACTTAATCTTCTGTATACAAAATCTGATGGACGCTTCGTTCTAATCGTTTTTATGTTCGTTTGTTAGCTCGTTCGTTCGTAAAGCACTGTTGCCACCTAACATATACCCATATTTCTACATCGCATGTATAAGTGGCGTCCGTGGCGTAGTTGGTTAAAGTGCGTGGCCTCTATATCAACGAACCTTGCAGACCCGGGTTCGAATCCCAGCAGCGACAGAAAATTATTTGAATTAAAATGTTTTTTTCGTACGGCCGCCACCTCTCTGCAGACAATGGCAAATTTAAGAGAGTAATCAAATCAAAATGCCATGTAAAGCTTCTTTAGAACAAGAACATTCCGTTCGTCGCGGTTTGGAGTCGGCGTTAAACATATGTAGGTCCGGTTCTCGGTCAATTGTGTACAAACTTTATAACACGCACAAAACAATTGATTATAATAAGCTAGGTCAAAGTCCTTTCTAGGTCTGAAATGACCAGTTATTTATTTTTTTTTTATGTATAAGTGTTGTCACTTTGGCCATTTTTTTAATGACAGGGTCATCTACACTGACACCTACTGCTTCAGACGTTGCCTTAAAGATATACTCCCTCTGCTGTGACTTCGTGCTTTCGGGTGTGCCTTTAATTGTCGATCGTTAGACCTTCGAGCTCATTTTGAATGGGTTCTCGGTGGGATCTTTGTTACTCGTAACTTTGACTGGTACAGCGGTGGAGTACGCCAACGCTGACATAGTGCTGGTAAGTAAAGGAACCACAAATATATTTCGCAAGGGAATCAACATATCCATAATCGATCTGACGATCATGGGCAATGCCCTATTGGATTCAATAATGCGTTCCCTTAGCGAGGAATACTCGCAGGCAATTCCTTTTGAATTGAAATGTCGACCCAATCTGGAGAGAAAAAGGTTGCAACACAGTGGGATGGAAAGCGGAAGCATGAAATAAACGGCTATTAGTGTGAATATATAGAAAAATCCGCATTGGAAACATCGTTGGGGCTCACTTAAAACTTAACTGATATATATGATGCAACAACGCTGAAAATAATTCGGATGTATTGGAGGAAGCATCACTGCTGGAAGAACCGCAATATTGCTTTACTGCGCGCTGAGTGCAACGAAGCCCCAGAAGATTGTCCCAGAGAAGTAGACAGGAATGGAATGATAGATGGACAGAGTACAATAATGTTCCAGAACTACTTAAACACGAAATATAAGAGAGTAAAAAATAACGCTTTTATCGAATTTGCTCTGAAGCAGACATAAACCCATTTGGTTACGCATTCATGGTGATCACGGCCAAGTTCAAAGACTCAAGTACTTCAAAGGGTTCAATGCTCATAAGTTTCTGGCAAAAATTATAACCATGTACTACCAACAAGAAGAAAATTTCTCTCTAGCTCATGTCGCGCTCGATAAAGAAGACATTGCTCCTGTGACTATACAAGTATGACAAGAAATGAGTGCTAGAATAGCACCAAATAAAGTTTCCGGAATATATGGTGTACCGACCTATGCTGTAAAGGTCGAAGTTTTAGCCAAGCAACATATCTTTCTAAAGACATTCAAGACGTGTCAGCGAGATGGAGTGTTTCCTAAAATGTTTTCCTAAGTATGTACCTAACTGGTACTACTATTAAAACCGAAGAAGTCACAAGGGAGTCCGTCTTTATGTCTTCCTGTATGGTTACTGTTATGTACTTAGGTACATACATACATATGGGACCAAACCAGTTTTGCAGGACCGAGAATAAAGTCGACCGCTTTGTTTTACTTCACTTTTTATTCTGAGCTTCAATGCTTGCTTAAACTAGTCTTAACCTAATAACAAGAATAAAGCTTAACAAGAAAAGCTTAACATTATAAGGGAGTTAACATTAAAAGAGAAATGAGAGTGGTATTGCTTGGATCAAATGGTTAAGGTACTATACATAGCACTTCTTCCCCATTAACAAAAAATTATGATTTTTTTTTTTTTTTTTTTGTTTAACAAAGAAAATTAACAAACAGAAATAATCTTAATTGTTACCTTTTTTGTTTTTTTTAGGATACCAATCTAACTATCTATATTTTCTTATTTTCTACGCAAAACTTCAATATTTAAAAGTTAATTGTTTTCTTATTTAAGTTGAATTAGTTTTGTTTTTATTTTCTAATCTCTTTGATCTTCTTAGTGTTTCAATATTTTCATGCTCTTTTTCATTGTTTTGTTTTTTAGATGTTGGAATAATAGTTGGTTTGTTGGCAAAAATTAATTTTTTTATATTACTTTTTTTTAATTGATTAACATGTGCTGTTCTTAAAGTTTCGTTAATGTTAATACTATAAACGACTTTACTCAATTTTTCAACTATTACAGCTGGTAACCATTTTACTCCTGTCTTAAAGTTATTTCTGTATAAAACATTCTCTCCTTTTTTAAAATCAATGCTTAATTTACGTTTACATATGGGAACAGTTCTATTTGATTTATTTCTTTTAAAATTTATTTTGAAGCTATCTACTTTAGCATGCTCGTTTTTAGTTACAAGTAAATCCAATAATGTTCTTGTTTTATATGAAAAAATTGCAGCCGACGGAGAAATATCAGTTACGGTGCTTGGAGTATTGCGATATTTAAATAAAAAATTGTCAATTTTCTCTTGCAAGCCGAATTTAAAATCATTGTGCAAACATTTCTTTAAGCCTGTTTTAATGGTTTGCACAGCTCTTTCTGCGAGCCCATTTGATTGCGGATGATAAGGCGGGCTGTGAACTAGATGTATGCCATTGACATCGCAAAATCTCCTAAACATACTTGAAGAGTATGGAGGCCCATTATCAGTTACAATTTTGGAAGGAATCCCAAAGGTGGCAAAATTATTTCTTAGTCTTGAGATAAGACTTTCAGCATCGGTTTTTTTCAAAATAAAGACTTCTATCCACTTAGAAAAATCATCTACTAAAATCAACAAATTTTGACCTTGAAAATAGCAAAAATCAAGGTGAACTCGCTCATACGGTAAATGTGCTGGCTTCCAGGACTCTAATAGGATATTTTTCGTATTATTTTGATATGCTAGACATGAACTGCACTCTTTTACTACCCTTTCAATATCGGCGTCTAAAGACGGCCACCACACATAAGACCTGGCAAGTTTTTTCATTCTAACAACCCCAATGTGACCTTCATGGACTAAATCAAGAACTTTTTTTTTTAGTACTTCCGGCACTGTGAGCCTGTTTCCGTAAAATAAACATCCCTCTTCGTATTCTAATTCATTTCTTTTATCCCAAAAACTTTTTGATATATTTTTATTTTCTTTCCAGTCTGCATTTAAGCATTCTATCACCGAACTCAACATGCAATCTTTTTGTGTATACTTAGCTACTATCGAGATATCTAATGGAAAACAATCTTTTTCTATAATATTTCCCATTAATCCTGGTTCAATCTCAGATTCCCCACCGCCAGTTAGGGGTAATCTCGACAAGGCGTCTGCGTTTGCCAATAACTTTCCCTTTTTGTACGCTATCGTATAATCATACATTCCCATGAAAATAATCCATCTCTGAAGTCGTGCGGCTGCAACCGGAGGAGTATTCTTTGATGGATTAAAAATTTCTCGTAATGGTTGATGATCGCTCACTATTGTGATGTGTCTACCGAATATGTACTTGTGGAACCTCTTCATGGCAAAAACAATTGCCAATGCTTCGCGATGCAACTGCGAATAGTTCTGTTCTGCCTTGGTCAGCGTTGAGCTAGCAAATAGTACTGGTTTTTCTATACCGTTGATGAGGTGAGACAAAACAGCTCCCACCCCATATGGACTAGCATCACAAGCGACCACAATTGGCAATTTTTCATCGTAGTGAACCAACAGATTGTTTTTGAGCAACAGATTTTTGCTCTCTTTAAACTCAAAACGACAAGCTTCGTTCCACACAAACTTTGTAGTTTTGTTTAATAAACCATATAAATTTTTAAACTTTTCGGCCACATTTGGAATGAACTTGTGATAAAAGTTTATAAGCCCTAAATATGATTGCAATTGCTGTAGGTCATTAGGTTCTGGTGCCTCTAAAAGTGCTTTAACTTTCTCGGGATTAGGCTTTATACCCTCGTTACAAATAATATGTCCCAGATATTTGACACTCGTGCAAAAAAAATTACATTTATCTTCATTAACATGAACGTTATGAGCACTCAACTTTTCTAAAACGATCCCTAAGTTTTTCTTGCATTCTTCCAAACCCTCACCTCCTATGATGATATCATCTAAATAGCATTGAACATGCGAAACTCCCATAAGGATTCTGTCCATTATCGACTGAAAAATAGCCGGAGCACTGCTTACTCCAAAAGTAAGTCTTTGAAATTCAAACAAACCTTTGCTAGTATTTATTGTCAATAAATGCTTTGAAGATTCTGAGATTCTTACTTGCTGGTATGCGCCAGTCAAGTCTAAAACACAAAAATACGAACATCGACCCAAGGCCGCAAAAATATCATCGAGCCTCGGAAGAGGATAATGGTGCTTTTCAATATATTTGTTGATTGTAACCTTGCAATCAACACAAATGCGTAAGCTCTGATCGGATTTCTGTACCACCACAATTGGTGAAGCCCAATCACTTGATAAAACTGGCTTTAAAATACCTGCACCTACTAGCCTATCAAGCTCTTCATCAACTCGTGTCCTCAAGGCATAGGGTACCGTGTACGGTTTAAAAAATATCGGCTTACTACCTTCTTTTATATATATATCCGCTTCGAATTCTTTAATTGAAGTACTTAAGTCCTTATCAAAAACCACAGGAAATTTTTTTTTGTAATATTCTTTTTCCAGGGAATAGTTTATTGCACTAATAGCATTTTGCCCTTTTCCTACAATTTTGCCTTTCCAGTTTGGAATCAGAGTATCTAACCAATTTCGACCTAAGAGGGGTACAAACGAATGTTTCGACTCTACAACTACAAGCCGTAAGTCTTCGGAAGTGGATTCGAAATCAACCTGTACTCTAGCCTCTCCAGCTACCTGAACCCGTTCCCCGGTTATGACATGCAATTTTTTTAAATTTGTAGGGTTCTTTTCCATTTCAATACCCATTTTTAAAAAATCTTCTAAGCTAATAATGGTAGAACATGCGCCAGTATCTAGCTCCATTTTAACACGCATTCCATTAATACAAACATTAACATATAATGGATTACCACTTTGATCCAGACTATGAATATGACCTAACCTTAAACTATTTAGATCGTTCTCGAAATCGTCATCATCTTCTAAATCCAAGTGATTGGTTCTGCCACTTAACCTCGCTTTTTTTGCCTTGGTACAGGCAGACGCGTAGTGGCCCTGTTCGGAACAGTTGTAACAGACAACTACTCGACAGTTCTTTGCCATATGTCCGTTCTTCCGACATCGGTAACACATAATGGTTTCCCCTACACTGCGCTTACCTCTAAAAGTATCTCTTGGCTGCCTTTGATATTTATCGGACGCGTTTGCTCCAACACGTAAATTCTTAGAACCATTTTCCTGCCAATCCATTTTTACTCGACCATTGCTCACCCTCGATATTCTGCCCTGATTACCTGAGCTCATCTCCCTGACCTCCTTCTCTGCCATTTCGAATGTCAATGATTTATTTGTTGCTTTTTCCAACGTCAATTTGTCTTCATTTAATAAATTTGTTCGAAGTCTATCGTTTTTCACACCACATACCAGCTTATCCCTTATTGCATCGTTCAAAAAGTCTCCAAAATCGCAATCTTGAGCAATAGTTTTGATTGCAATTAGATATTCTGAAATTGATTCATGCGTTTCCTGATTTCGTAAAAATAATTTGTACCTCTCCGCAATTACATTTTTCTTTGGACTGAAGTGATTTTTTAATTTTTCCAATATTTCACTGTATTTTAAAGCGGTTGGTTTGCTTGGAGAAGCCAAAGACTTCAGAACTTTGTATAACTCGCCACCACCTAGAGTAATAAAGTACTCCACCTTCGACTGGTCTTCGACAATTTTATTTAGTTTTAGTAGCAGCTCCATTCTGTCTACCCACAGCTCAAAATCTTCTCCCGGCATGTATACCTCTACTTGTCCAATAATTGGTTGTTGAGTCATACTTTGTTCTGGCCTTGACTCAGTTTTTATAAGCGGTACATCCAACGGCATTAATTTATATATATTTAAAAAATATCACGCGCTTAAACTTCCTATTTCCTCGTCGCCAAATTGTTATGTACTTAGGTACATACATACATATGGGACCAAACCAGTTTTGCAGGACCGAGAATAAAGTCGACCGCTTTGTTTTACTTCACTTTTTATTCTGAGCTTCAATGCTTGCTTAAACTAGTCTTAACCTAATAACAAGAATAAAGCTTAACAAGAAAAGCTTAACATTATAAGGGAGTTAACATTAAAAGAGAAATGAGAGTGGTATTGCTTGGATCAAATGGTTAAGGTACTATACATAGCAGTTACTTGATACAGTAGGTAAAATACTAAACTGAATAATTTAAAATAGGGTACTCCCCATCGTCAAGCAAAATAGAGATTTGTCCGAAAACCATATTGGAAGAGTCGGTCAACGTAGGACGCCATAAAGAGCGTTAAAGACTTAGCAAAAAGCGTCATACAGGGAAGATGGGCAAAAATAAATATTGTAAAAAAGACAATGAGTAAGCTCGGAAAAATGGTTTGCATTAAAGGTACCTCGTCCAGGTTATACATACCCGCATACCTGTCCTGCATCACAGAAAGCAGCAAACCTCTCAGATAGGAGTCTATGACACAAAAGAGGACTGTATATATACAGAGTAACAGCAAGGGGTTCCACAAGGATATGTAGTCTGATCGTTTCTTTGGAATATCGGGTGTAATGGCATTTTGAAACTCGCAATTCCAAAAGATTCAGTAGATATGTTAGTGGATTCCTAGAGGTACTCATCCCTTTTACAAAATTGTTGACAGTTTTATGTTTCTTTTAAACTCGGACAAATTTCAAACATATTTGCATCCTTCCTATGTGTTTATTTAATTTTCTATATTTTCATGCTAAAATATTTGCTTACTTAGCCTAGCATCTGTCTTAGTCTCTCAGCTCATCACTTTGAAAACTTTTTTCAACTTCTTTATGTAAAACTTTGCAATCGTGTCCATGTTTTTGAGTTCACCTCATTCCGCTGATTTACAGCACTTGGCTTGCTTTGGCCTCTAAGTCAACCATGTTGACAGATTTTAAACATCACATGACAGGTGTTGGCAAAAATTTTCTAATTTTAGTTTTTCTTGGTGATTTAGTGGCTATTTCTTTAGCTAACAGCCTAGTTATTTTTTTTTTTTTTGCACAGGCTGGCTCCAAGCCGACCCTCAACTTTTACCGACTACTACAAAATACTTGGCACTGTCATAAATGTGTGTTGAAATATTTATGTGCGTATATGTGTATGAGTTCGTGCATCTAATGTGTGTGTGACGTTGTGATGTGTGGCAGCAACAAAAACAACAACAAAACTGCTTTTAAAATCGTAACAACTTAAAATAAGCATACATTAGAAAAAGCTACAGTAACTGTTGTTGAAGGTTTTGGTGCTGGTGGTGTGTTGACAACTATAACTTAATGCAATAACAACAACAACAACAACTACAACAACAAAAACATTTAGAACACAAATCTAGCAAAAACGGCAAAAAAGTAACAGCAACAACAACAGCAATAAAACCAAAATGAATTCGGTGTTTTGAGTTGTCAAAGAGGACATTTTGAAATTTTGTTGCTGCATCCGTTAGTTGCAACAACCGCACATAATAATTTCCCAAATATTTGTTGAATGTTTTCAAAGCTATCTGTAAATGTCGGCTTCATTGTGTGGACATTTTTTTCCTTTTTCCTAAACAAGGTTTTAATATTCGGGGTAATGTAAAAATAGAAAAAATCTTTACATGATTTATTGTTTGAAAATAGAGGTTTTTTTTTAGAGTTGCGGCTTAAAAGCTGATGTTTTTGCTTTTTAAATGTCAATAAACAAAACAGAAGTCTTTTGAAGAGCTTAAATTTAATTTGTGTATAAGAATATATCGTTAATTACACTTTTAATTTTTTACATTGTAAGCCATGTTCATTAGGGCGCGCCCGGGCGTATCGAAAAACTTAGATCGTATTCTAAGAGGTCTCAAAAGTTGCATGGGGTTGTCCAGATTACCCAAAAAAAATTTTAAGGAAAGAAAAGTATGTCTTCCTGCCCCGCGAGGACAAAGTTGTTTTTTGAGGAAAACAGTAAAAAATAACGACCTTAAAATGGTTTGACTTTTATAAAAAAAACTACGTATGCCTTAAAGCAAAAGTAAGTATAGCCTTAAACTAACGATATATTGGTAAACACGATACCACTCACGATTCTTATAGCAAAAGTTGTTATCGAGATATCACAGAACTTTTGACTGTTACCCAATAGTCTACATTTTGGTGGTATTGATTATACTGTTAACGTATTCCTTGAATTTACCGAATTAATAATTAGCATAATTTTTGCATACCAAACGAGGTTTCAGACAAGGTGATTCCTTATCGTGCGACTTTTTCAACCTATTGATGTAGAAGATCATCCGAGCTGCTGATTTGAGGCGCAGTGGCACGATATTCTACAAAAGTATTATGCTGCTGGCGTATGCTGATGATATCGATATCATTGGCCATAATACGCGCGAAGTCAGCGCAGCATTCTCCAGGTTAGCGAAAGAGTCGAGTCGAATGGGTCTTGTAATGAACGCAGATAAGACGAAATACCTAGTGTCAACAAATAAACAGTCCCAGCGTCTTGGAAACCACGTCACTGTTGACAACATCTCCTTCGAGGTTGTTAAGGACTTCGTCTACCTGGGATCCAGCGTAAACTCTTTCAACGATGTCAGTATTGAGATAAAGCGAAGGATAACTCTTGCCAACAGGTGTTACTTTGGGCTGAGTAGGCAATTGAGAAGCAGAGCCCTCTCTCGACGAACAAAACTCACGCTCTATAAGTCACTAATCATGCCCGTCCTATTATATGCAGCACAAACCTGGACGTTGAGCAGTTCTGATGAAAAGACTTTGGGAGCCTTCGAGAGAAAGAGCCTTCATAAGATCTTCGGTCCAATCTGCGTCAATGGCGAGTACCGAATTCAATGGAACCACGAGCTGTATGAGCTGTACGCTGACATCGACATAGTTAAGCGTATTAAAATCGAGAGGCTCCACTGGCTAGGTCATGTTGAGCGAATGGAAAACGACGCTCCAGCGAAAAAAATATTCGATTCGGTGCCCGGTGGTAGTCAACGCAGAAGAGGACGCCCACATCTTCGTTGGAAGGGTCAGGTGTTGGATAACCTGACTACACTTGGTTTTTCCAACTGGCGCCAGCAAGCGCAAAACAGAAATGGCTGGCGCAATTTCTTATACGAGGCCAAAACGGATCGGTTGTAAGCGCCAGATAAGTAAGTAAGTAATAATTTTTGCATATGCATTTTCCTATTTTTGAGAAATGTATACTTGAATGCAATTTTTTAACTTTTTCAAAAAAATGAATATAAGATTTTATATCTCGGGTACCAAAATGGTACCGAAGAAACTTTGCTCAATTTGGATTCTTCAAATATTCTTGAACAACACCCTTTCTAAAAGTATTATTTTAAAATACCAGCTTAAGCCACAATTTTATTTTCTGCTTTGATATTTTTTGATGAAATTTTTAAATTTCATGTTAGGAAGTATTTTTTTTTTTTTAAGTATCAAAATAGAAAATAAAATCGTGGAATTAAGCTTGAACTTTAAATTAAAACTTTAAGACAGGGTGTTGTTAAGGAATATTTAAAGAATCCAAATTGACCAAAGTTTCTTTGGTACCATGTCTGGTACCCGAGATATAAAATCTTATATTCATTTTTTTTGAAAAAGTTAAAAAATTGCATTCAAGTATACATTTCTCAAAAATAGAAAAAAGCATGTGCAAAAATTATGCTAATTATTAATTCGGTAAATTCAAGGAATACGTTAACAGTATAATCAATACCACAAAAATTTAGACTATTGGGTTACAATCAAAAGTTCTGCGCTATCTCGATTACAACTTTTACTTCGAATATCCTTCACACAGGACACTGTGGATAAGAATCGAGAGGGGCATCGTGTTTACCAATATATTGTTAGTTTAAGCCTATACCTACTTTTGGTTTAAGACATACGTAGTTTTTTTTATAAAAGTCAAAGCATTTTAAGGTCGTTATTTTTTACTGTTTTCCTCAAAAAACAACTTTGTCCTTGCGGGGCAGGAAGACATCTTGTTTTTTCCTTAAAATTTTTTTTGGGTGATCTGGACAACCCAATGCAACTTTTGATACCTCTTAGAATGTGAAATTCGAAAAAAAAATTTCAATTCGATACGCCCTAATGTTCATGTGTTATTGTCAAATTTCTCAATCGATGTTTTACATTCTCATTTGTTTAGAAGATGAGTCATGGTTTATAACATATTAGCTTGAAATAAGCACAATGTATATAGCCGAATGGCATAGAATACCACAAATAAAAAAATTTCAATACTACGTATACAACGACAGTTAAATTTCAGAGCTGAGTATTTTCAAAGTGTTAGACAACTTGTGTACGCCATTTTGTGATGTACTCAACCAGACTTACAATCTACGCTCGGACACTTGGAAAGTAGATAATGACTGTCACATACATACATATCTGTGGTCATTTGACAAAACAGCTTTTTTTCGAGATAAGACAATTCTCCAGGATTTTTATTACAAATATAGAATTTAAATAAGCTTCTTTTGGTGTAATCGTCGTGTTTTTACGAAGAAGAATTACATGCGGAGCGAGATAATCTTCGGAAAAATGCACAAGAGAATATTAATCGAATTCAAACAGAGAATCGCAAAGTATTGAATAAGAAACGCCTGAGAGCAACTACAAACTAAACGATTAAGTAGACATTAAAAGAACCCAGTTTCGACCGAATTTGAAATTAAGACCAAAGTATCTCGGACCGTACACTATAACCGAAAAGTTACGACACGGAAGGTATAATGTTAAAAAGGTAGGAGACCATTAAGAACCAAGCAGGACCATTACAGTAGCAGAATTTATGAAACCCTGGAGTCAGTCATTCGGGACGAATAACCCATCAGGATGTGGGATTTAGCACAAGAAGGAGATCCCCACAAAGGGATAATATAACAAGAAGTGCACATACTCACTAGGGACAACACTGACTGAACGAATGGACATTAACAATAGACGAATAGACGCGGACAGCTCTAACAAACAAAACGGAAGAGTGAACATACAATTGCTGACAGACACCCGACCGAGCGAGAATGAAAATTTATTGTTCATTTCTTTTTTCTTTAAAATAAACCATGTACTATGTATAATAAGCTTGTTAAAATTACATTATAAGTGATTGAAATATTTTTAATAAAATAAAGAATGTTGTACTCTAGATGTATATCTTTTTATTGTAGGACATATTGTAGGACTCCTGACTAGCGTAAAAATTACAATATCCGACATATGTACACATTAAACACTTCGGCTAATATGGACTACCTGATTCATTTTTATTTTGCGATTTTTCAATTTTTGATATATTTTGCGGACGGAGTTATTGTTTGACAAAGAAAAATAAAAATGAATTGTTTTTTAAGTTAATTTAGTAGATTTTAATGTATTATTTAAATCATTTAATTTAATTATTTAAATTATTTAATTTGTGAACTATTTCCCGTAAAAAGATTAGTGGTCCATATTTGCCTACTTTACTCTATATTTTACCATAAAATGATTTGTTTTTTTACTTTACAGAATTTGTATTAAAATATTTTCTAAAAAATATCAATAAGCTCTTCAGTTTTTAAATAATTTTAAATAATTTCGCATTTTTGCCAAATAAACAAACGAACAGACAAGAAAATAGGTTAATATTGTGTTGTCATCCTGTTCTGAGCTAAATTTTAAGTTTCAAAACTCTAGCTCATCGGGAAGGTGGTTAAAAATGGATTCCAAGACTTGTACGGGACAGACAAATGAAGTGAAGCTAATAAACGTGGATGCTAATAAAAACGTGTTCAAAAGGAGCTTCCTAGAAGTAAAAAAAAATTATAAGAAAAAAAAATGAAAGATAATAAGGGAAAAGTCCTATTTAAAAAACGAAAAAAGCGCCTGTGCACAATTTTAAAGTGCTTCACTTCATGGAAGTGTGTCCAGTAAGAGTTCGCATTAAAAAAAAAAAAATTATGTTTGGAAACAATCTTTCAAAATCAAATCTCTTTATCGTGAATTTTAACAATCTTAAAGTTGGTTAGTTTTGAAATCGTTAAATCGCTGCCAACAGAGTGTCAAATCTTGACATAATCAATTTTCCAGGCGAATAATTCTTCTTAAATTCAACATTTTACGAGCACTTGACATAAATGGAATTTTTTTACTCCTCAAACGCAAGAAGATAAAAAAAAACTATTAATGTGAAAATTGCTCTAGTGCATCCAAGCAAGTGATTGTCTCAAAATAAATTTGAATTGAATGGCTAATGATCATCTACCTGAGCCATAAGAAGTAGAAGAAGAAATATTCAGAAGAAGAGCAAGAATAATCAGCTTGTTAAAGAAGAGACTTTTTATTTTATACGAAGTTTTTAATGAAATCAAGCCACAACAACAAAAACAATGATATTATGCGAAGCATTTACAGCGACATGTCGGATGTCTTTAAAAATATTCATGCAACACAATGTTGAATAATGTTGCACATTTGTTTGCGTAGAAAACAACAAGTTATATGCACATATACTAAATCAAACACACACACACATACCGACATACACACACAGATACATCTTCATGCTTGCTTCCTGCGGCATGATTCTATGGCCGCCCTAGCTAGGTGCCTTTTCAACGAAGACGAGCCGTGTTTGAAATATTTAAATAACTCGGCCAACGCCTCAAAAGAGGAAAATAAAAATATCTCAAGCATAAAGCAGCAGCATCGACTGTGCCCACAATGTCAAGCTTCATAGTATTGTTTTCGCTTTGTTGTTGTTAACGCAGACATTGTCGTTGTAGTTGTTGTTGCTGTTTAAACAGCGTTCACTGAGCTTTTATTAGAGCCCGAAATGGCGTCAGCAAACGCAGTGCTTTGAATTTTTTGATTGAGTAAGGGTCTCGCACAAATACTACAACAAACCCACCGACACGCTCAGACACAAACATTTACTAACACACACGCCTGCTAACAACTTCCACTTACTGAGCATTAGCGCCACATACGCAGCAGGCTAAAACGACAAAAAAAAAAAAAACATAGTGGTCAACATAGTAAAAAAAAGGATTGCTTTACTTTTTTTTCATATGCAGCCTTACTGGAACAAAACATGCTGCCTTCCTTTATTTGTTTTCAGGTACCACTGCAAGCACGAATCCCAACAACTACATGAACGCCACCACCACTGCCAGCATCACCACGATAACTACAACAACAACATCTGCGATAACAGAATCACGCACGTGACATGAATATGAAACGCAAACTAGTGAAGAAGCAGCACAACACTTCCGGTGTTGTTCTTGTTTTATTGTTGGTATTGTTGTTGACCGGTTACTTAAAGTGGGTCCAAGGACTGAACCGACAAGTAGATAAAAATGCAAAATCACGTTTAGGATGGAAAAAATAAAACAAAAAAAAAGGAATTTATCTGCAAGGTTTTTATGTATAGGCAAGAGTAACGTGATATGGTTGGTCATGTCCAGCTGTACATAAGAAGCACGTAACAAAAATTGCAGCAGTGATGAAATTTATGAATAAAACAACAAATCTAATTGATTTAAAGTATTTTTTCAAAAGTGTCTTTTTTGTTTTTTGGTGTAACCACACCCATTGTTGCTTTCTTAAAGCCATCGGGCAAAATCCTTTGTGAAAAACCATTTACAAACAGCGTACAGAACAAACTTGACTTCATTTAAATTTTTATATTCAAAAGGAAGCATCTTAAATGCAAGATATCACAAAAAAAAAAAAAAAAAATAAAAAAAAAATAGACAAAATACTCTTAATAGCATGTTATGATTTCTGCACAAGCCCAAAAGCGAACAAATTTTTAATTTTTATTAAATTTTTATTATTTTAAATAAGCTACTTGGACATCTTTTAAGTTTTACGAAGCAATCGGTGTGAGAGTGTTTCGAAATAATAACTGAAATCTTGAGCGGAAAGTTTTTTTACAATAATCAAGAGAAAAAATAAATGATAATGTGACAGATCGTCCAGATTTGAAAACACCGCACATAGCAGAATTAATCAGAACCGTTCGCACCCGGTCAAACTGTATTATACTCTCATAAAATGAAACAAATTTCCCAATTACCTCATGAACTTCGATAAGCTTTTAAATTTTTAATATTCAACACCTGAAACTTGTATAAAGCTTCTATAGAGCTTAGAACCGGAAGTCTACCCGCTAACGAAAACATAGCTATATCAATAGCTGATATAAGATAGTTCAGAAGTTGAATTCCGATGTTTTTTCAAAGCTTCCAATAAACATTGAAAAATGGACTTGCGGATGTTATGAGAAACGTAAACTTCAAAGGAGATCTGGTAAAAAGAAAAAGTATACCGTGGACACAACCCGAAATTTTTACGTGATAGCTTATCTGTATCCTTATTATTGTCCCTTTACATTCCTTTGTTCCCAAAGTTGTCCTCATCCTTATTCTTATATTTGTCCTAATAATTGTTCTTCCTCTTGTCCAAACTATTGTTTTAATCCAGGTGTCAATTCCTGACCTTATCCCTTGCTGAATTCTTGTCCCACTTCTTTTCCCAATTTTTGTAATAAATCTTGTGTTTAATGTACCCAAATGTTTGTTCTATTCCTTGTAGTATTTCTTAACCTTATCCTTTTCCCAATCTTATCCTAAATATTGTTTTAGTTTAGGTGTGTCTAAATCTTTTTCCTAAACCTTGTCCCAATCCTTGCCTGAGTTTTTATTCCAATCCTTGCCCAATTCCATGCTCTAATCCTTATACAAACATATATCTTAATCCTTAAATTATACCAGACCCTTTGTTCATATCGCTGCCCTTTTTCTTATCTTTGCCATAATCCTTATCTATATTCTTGCCTTTTTACTTGTCCTTATTTTAATTTTAAATTAATTTAAATTTTTTTCATTTGCAGGTTTGCTTTTGCTTTTGCGTTTGCATTTGGAGCCTTTAGGTTACTTTAAGTGGTTCCCTGAGGGGCCTCACAATGCCACTAATTTATTTCTTTTTTATTTTTATCATATAACCAAAAATCTAAGTTCTACTGTCGTTTCATAAAATTAACCGGTGCGCCAATAGTCCCGGATATATTATTCTATGCAACATATTTATATGCAATATATTTCCTCTATTTTGTTACATTTTACTGCATCAAGTGGTTGTTTCCGTGGTGTCAAGCTTTCTTTTTTTCATTATTGGGAACCTTTTTTTGCAGTCGTAAAACAAAATTTCATGTCGCGCTTTTACTTAGTGAGTTATAATTCCATGCAACAATAATGCATTTTTTTTGCTAAAGCTGTTACCTCCGCGACCTGACGACCTCATCATTTATTTTTTTTTTCTTATTTTTGTTGGCCGGGCCGCATATACTCATAGAGTAATTATTCCATGCAACGCTATTGCATGATTGATGCATTTTCGATCTTGCAGCGGCTCTATGCTCTGCCTCATTCATTCCGTCATGTATATTTCGTCTATTTTTTTCATGAGAGCTAAGAACTGGCCGTAATTAGTATACATTATTTTTTACCGTAGAACCTAAACATTGCGCGTTAAAATTCCATGTAACAAATTAGCAGTTTCGTTGCTTTGGCAGCTGTCTCAAAAAAAAAGCAAAATCACTTTTAGAAAAATTAAAATATCAGAAAATGAAAAACAAATACAAAACTAGTAACGGTGATAAAAATTATAATACTTAAAATAAAAATAAAAAATAAAGATAAAAATTAAAATAAATAATTCAAAAAAACGGGTCAATTGCAAAAAAAAACGTACACAAAGAGGTTTTCATGTTTTGTTTTTAAAGTTTTTTAAATTTTCCCGATAGAATAGTCAAATTAAGTGAAAATTAATGGAGAATTCGAAGTTGTTTTTAGGCTCTGCAAAAAATAATTTTTTCTATGGTTTTTATACGATTTTTGCATTGAACGTCACACAGCAGATATAGGGGGAAAATCACAAATAATTTGAAAAATGTTGTAAATTAAAGCTTACTGTGATGCTTGTTAAGTTATTTAATAAGTTATATCAGCTTTTGCAAAAATCACCATTTGAGTTACAGAAATAATAATTTTTTACCAATAATACCTACATATTTTACAATTTTAACGGGAAAAATTAAAATTTTTACCCAAAAAGACATCAACATAGAGGTTATTTTCAAAGTAGTAAACTTACAGCAATAAATATTAAAAAACTGTTAAATAATAAGAAATTTCAGAAAAAACAACAGGGTGAGGTTCAATACATTTTGCGACGTTCAATACATTTTGTTCCGCTTAGCCAAAAACAAAAAGTAATTATAAAGTATATATTTCAGCTATACATAAAATTTTTATCCAATTTTTTTTTCTTTATTTTTTTACAAAAAAATTAAAAAGTCAACAGATAGCTGAATTTGTATTGAAACTTTATTAAGACTTCACTTTTACAATATAACTTTTGAACCCTTTAAAACCACATCTTCATTTTATACCATTGGAAAGGTAAAACCTGACGTAAAAACGTAAAAAAATTATAATTATAAAATAGAAAAACAATATAGCACGTGTTGCTGGCATGGTATTGAACTTAACCAAATTAAGAATGAGTCAACTTATTGCAATATTTTCAAAAATTTTGTAGTTTTCCTCAAAATAGATGAAATAACTTTTCCAATGATACTATATTACCGGTAATTGGTCTAAAGTTGATTGAGCTACGTTGTCTCCAAATAGACCCCATTTTGGCCGCGAACAATTATTCTAAAAATTTATAACTTCGAATTTGGTTTTCAAATCAATAAACCAATACAAGAAAAATATTTGAGAGCAATCGGAGATGGTCAGTGCAACTGATCACTTCAATGTGAAATGGGCAATATCAGTTAGTAAAAACAAAAAGCAAAAATCAGGTCAAAGTCATACATAGGTACCATTCTTTTTGCTTTCGTTTATATTCTTCATTTCGTTCCTAATCTAGCTTTATTTTTTCCCGATATCTTCGTGCTCTTTCATCAAGCGTTAACTTTGCTATTTAACTCTTAAATATACAAAAACGAAATACAAAATTAATACTTCAGCCGGTGGTGTGACATATCTTAAAAGTGACGTTCAATACATTTACCACTTTTTAGTCTTTTTTTTAGGAATTTTATTTTGCATATATACGAAAGCAAATATATTAATCAAAACCTATGAAACAATGACTTTAAACTTGAAATTTTTTTTATTTACTATTTTTGCTTTAATAAAACTCCGCGTGACGTTCAATACATTTTTACACATACTTATCATGATGAACTGAGAAAACACAAAAAATGTACTTTAATATTATTTAATCGTCTTAATTTTTAGAACTTCATGAGAACTAATCTCTGCACTTCTTTAATATAACTAACTTGTCATCTATACCACTCCTAAATTAAAACTAACGAAGTGTAAAAAAAAGTGACGTTCAATACAATGATTGGGGACTAAATGTAAATCGAAAGCCAAATTCGCGATGACAATGTTTTGAGAATAACAACAAAATAAAACATAAGAAAACAACGCTATCATTACAAAAAAGTTATTATTTGTTATATTTTTGCATTGTTTTCAACTTTTTTTCACGTTTTTCATCAAAAAGTGTAACTGGGGAAGTGTAACTGGGGACATCAAAAAGTGTAACTGGGGACATATGTTTTTTTATTAAGCGAGTACGAGAGAGCAATATAATATTCTTCAAAACAAATATCCAAACAATTTTAAGATTCTGAAAAATATGTTTTGTCAATAAATATTCTTCAGTGGTCACTTTCTCATTTTTCATTTGTTTTTTTCTTTTTGTATTTACCCAAAAACAGAGTTAAAAGAGCGGGGACAAAAAAAGATCGTTTTGAATGCAATGGACCCGTATATAAAAATACAAATGAAAATAATATAAAAATCAAACCGAAAATAAAAATTAAAATAAATTTACAAAACAAAAAAAAAAAAAAAAATGTATTTTAAAAAAGGTAATAAATAAACAAAAAACACAAAAATTAAAAAGAAAACTAATATAAGATAAATTTAAAAATAAGCATAAGCTTAAAAATTATAATAGGCAAAACATTAGAATGGGAAGCCACTTACAACAAGGATATACAAGGTGGCGCAAAAGTAATCCTCCTATCAGAAAATGCTATAAATTTTGCGATTGGCCCCTAATGTCAGTTCTGTTTTGACATTTGTGTAGTAAACACATGCGAAATACACGTTAATAAACAATGTTACGCTACACTGCTCCAGAACGCGGAATTAATCACCACCAAGAGGAAAATGATTTTTCATCAAAAATAATCATTAGTGATGAGGCCCATTTCCATCTGCGGGTACGTAAATAAGCAAAATTTACGCTTCTGGGGCACTGAAAATCCGCGTGTAACCCACGAAGAGTCATTACACCCGCTCAAAGTCACTGTATGGTGTGCTGTTTTCGCTGGAGGAGTCATCGGACCTTTTTTCTTCGAAGACGGTTACTGTGAATGGTGAGCGCTACAGAGCAATGATCAACGAGTTCTTTTTGCCGCAACTTGATGAATTGGGATTGGAAAACATGTGGTTCCAACAGGACGGTGCAACGGCACACACTGCACGTGCCACAACCGATATGCTGAAGGATGCATTTCCCGGGCGCCTAATCTCCCGATTTGGCGATTTGCACTGGCCAGCAAGATCGCCCGATTTGACCGCTCCAGACTTCTTTTTGTGGGGCTTTTTGAAGTCGCGGGCTTATGTCAACAAGCCTCAGACTCTTGCAGCTCTTAAAGACAATATCCGTCACGAATGTGAGGACCTATCGCCGGAAGTTTTGGCCGAAGTGATGGAAAATGCCATAAAAAGGGCTGAAATGACAATCAACTGTGGCGGCGGCCATTTACATGACATCATATTCTCGACTTGATGTAAAAAAAATTAAAAGACCAAATAAAAATAATCCACAAGAAGAATCAAAGTTTTTAATTTTTTTTTTAAATTACAGCCAAAAAACATCGGAAGGTTATTTTTGCGCCACCTTGTACAACAAGGACCAGAGATCTGCAACAAATGAACTGAAAATCAAGTAACTTAAGAAAAATCAAGTTTTGACTTGACTTGTAGAAACTTGATATGTTTCTACCCTAGAAGCCCTGACTTGCTTCTGAAAAACGAATCATAAGTCCGACTTGATTCTATTTTGTTTCTGTCCTACATTAATTGGTAGAACAAATCAAGCTTTCTACTTTTCAAATCTCTTTTCTCCGCTGCCGTAGAAAGCCACTGACGAGCGTCTACTTATACATATTTTTCTATACAAACTGACAAAATTAAAAGCAAACAACAACAAAAAAAAAAAACAAATAAACATACTTCAATCCATTGCCTTAAATCAGTGTCGACCGCGTAGCGCACACGCTTGCGAAGCAACACTTCGTCTTTTTGCGTATACAGGAAAGAGTAAATGAGACAAATGCTGTTGCTGTGGTCGACAGTGTCGCCAGATGAAATTACCATCAAAATTCTCTTTTTCTCACACTTAATTCCCACAAATTACCACACTCGCTAAAATACCTCAAAATACCATAAAATACCTCAAATTACCATAAAATACCACAATACCTCAAATTACCACAAAATCCCTCAAATTTTCTATTGAGGTATTTTGAGGTATTGTGGTATTTTGTGGGAATTTGAGGTATTGTATGGTATTTTGAGGTATTTTGTGGTAATTTGAGGTATTTCTTTTCCCACGCGTGGTAAATATTTCACATGTGGTATTTTTTTCCCACGCGAGAGATTTTTACCACAAAATACCATGGGAATTACCACATCCCACAATCGTTGAAAAATACCATAAGTACTATTAATCGTGCTTTTCTGGCAACATAGGTGGTCGACACTGCTTTAAAGTTAAACTGTTTTCTCAACTTGAGAAACGAAGTTTGCACTGACGACACGGCGTTAATTCCACGAACTTTGTAAGCAGACTTGAAAATAAACGATTTGTAGGCCAAATAATTGCTTTTTGCCTACATTTCAAGTTTTCTACATATCAAGTTTTTTACATTTGGCGACTTAATTTTTGCTGCCTATGATTCGCGCAAACTTGTTGTTTGCCTGCCTCGACTTGCAGGGAGTTGAAAGGAAAAGGACGACGACAAGGATTTAGACAAGGGCTGGACTAGTACTAAGATAAGGATTATGACAAGATTAGTAAATCGCTTAGGACAAGTGTTAAGACAAAAATTGGAACCAGGCTTGCAACAAAAAGTGGGATAAGGATAGAAATCCATTCCAGCATGGATATTTCCCGAATGGAGATGAATTCGGACAAGTAGAAATGTATTTAGCCATGGATTAAATAAAGAATTTTGACAAGAATCAGGACAAGGAGTAAGAAAAGTACGAGGATTGAATTTTTTTATTGAAAATAGCTTTAAAGTTTTTCAAAATATTTTCCTTTATGATTAATAAATATTTGCATGCGTTTGAACTATTTGTCATACCATTTATCCAATTCTGATTGATACACCTCAGAAACATTTTTTTTTTAAACGCATCAACGGCTTTTTCTGGCGTCGAAAATCGTTATCCACTCAGTCTGTCCTTAATGCGCGGGAACAAAAAAAAATCATTGGGTGTCAAGTCAGCATTGTACGGCGTATGATCCATTAATTTTATATTTTGAGTGCTCAAAAACGACTTTGATTGAGCTAATGTGTGGGAGCTCCGCATTGTCTTGATGGGGAATAATTTTTCGGGGCTTGTTTGGTTCCCTTATTTCAGGGAACTCTTCTGGCAAACAAATGGTTCTGTACCATTCCGAATCTTCCGACTATCTTACGTGTCTGAAATGGTACAGTGGCTCCGTTACCAGTTTTTTTCAAGAAAGAGACGACCATTTGCTTCGCAGTGCTCCGAGCTCGAACAAATATCGTAGGATTTGGTTCATCTTCAAAGACCCTTACAGTCGACTGTTATTTACTTTTAAGCTTATGCTCATAGATCCATAATTCGTCACCAGTCACGATTTTATATACGTCCTTCGAAGCACAGCGGTTGTATATCTTGGGCGTTTCTTTGCACTAATTGATACGAGCCTGTTTTTGGGCGATTGTCAAATTATGTGGAATCCAACGTGAACAAATCTTTTTCACAACTATGTATGTGTTCATGTAAAATGGTGAAATTAATGATGAAACAATCTAACGGTATATATGTCACATGACTATCAAGCATTATCAGTACACGCACAGCATCGCCGATTCGTGGCAAAACAACAGAGTTAAGACGCCCTTCACGACATTCGTCAGTAAGCGAAGTACGGCTCCGCTTGAATTCTATGTATCACCGATAAGCAGAAGTTTTTGATTGTCGTATATTGCCAAAAGTTGAATTGAGTTCATCGATGTGCTCTTGTTAAGATAATTCGAAAGTTGTAAAAAATAATTCCACGAAAATGTTCACGTGTTAATTCCATTTTTTGCTAAAATACAATTTTAAAAGCACTGTTAAAAACATAATATGCGCCCTTACACCAAAATGTTGTGAGTATTTAAAAGCTAAAAAATGTCAAACTTTCCAAAGGAAACGTCAGTTTGACTGAAATGACGTAAGCGTTGTCCAGAAATATAAGTAGCAGCCTATGTATAAGTTCAAACAGAAGAATAAAGATGAGAAAAGGTTTATGTTTAATGTTAGTTAATATCAACAATAACATTTTACAGAAAGACGAATAGCTCGGTTCTTAAGTTTTGAGAAGTTTCCTTGACTCTGCAAATAACTTCTATATTAAAAAATATTAATATATCCAAAATAATGTTTTAAGGAAATCGTTTAGGAAAATGAAATTCTAGAAATATAAAATATTTACATGCTTTTATATATCTGCCCCTAGAAATTTTAAATAAGTTTCTGCTTTACTGACATAGCATTAATATCTGCAAATTGGTTTAATTTTAGTTCCTACTTTCCATAATCTTTCAACATTATTTATTTATATCATATTTCAATTTATATTTTCTTACCACAAATTTTTAATCACTAAAGTATATATTATCCAGAGAAACGAAATGCTGGAAACATTTCTCAAAAGCAAAATACTTCATTCATAAACAATATTATTATAAAGTAGATTATTATAAAAGCTTTTTCTTCTCCTTCTTGTTCTTATTCTTAATCTTTAGGTAAATTTGTAAATATTTGTGTGTGTGCACAAATAAATCATGAATGGCATTATTTGTGGAAAATCTTAGAATCCTTTTAGGACTACTTAGTTGCTTGACCCAATCAACTAAAAATAATTCAATAAAGTAGGAGTAACAAGATTCGGAGGTGAACTGAATTCAAGATGAACTCAATTCAATAAAAAGGGTTTTAAGGTAACATCAACAGCAACAAAAACATCACCGACAACAACAACCACAAAAATAGTATTATAAGACCACTTAGCCATAAGAATAAGCATGCAAAGCTAAACGTACGAAAAACAAGAGTTTGGATAGTTGGCATCTACGCATAAGTGAAGCATCTATGCAGAAGTTACGAACAAAGTGTTGAGCATTATCACAATTCATATGCTTCACATTCTTACCAAAGGGGAATATACGCGCTAACACACAAACACACATAATATATACCAGTATTTGAACAATCGCTGCAAACAATGGCGACACTTTGTATAGCAGCATTTTGA
Source organism: Pherbina coryleti (assembly GCA_943735915.1). Taxonomy (NCBI): domain Eukaryota; kingdom Metazoa; phylum Arthropoda; class Insecta; order Diptera; family Sciomyzidae; genus Pherbina; species Pherbina coryleti. Next base: position 88,432,325 of record OX030949.1, read on the forward strand.
AACACACCTAACAATAACATTACCTGGAAGTCCAGATCCATGTTTTAACTTCGATTAACTATTTTTCAAAAATTTACACTTTTTACCAATATATGTTATAAACAAAATCAAAATCAAAATCAAAATCAAAAACCAAATTCAAAATCAAAATCAAAATAAAAATCAAAATCAAAATCAAAATCAAAATCAAAATCAAAATCAAAATCAAAATCAAAATCAAAATCAAAATCAAAATCAAAATCAAAATCAAAATCAAAATCAAAATCAAAATCAAAATCAAAATCAAAATCAAAATCAAAATCAAAATCAAAATCAAAATCAAAATCAAAATCAAAATCAAAATCAAAATCTGAACATGACGTGGAATAATTCAATATTAAAAAAAGTAAATAATATTAAAAAAATAAAAATATTAAAAATTTAAATAAAATAAAGAATAAAAATAAAAATAAGAGTACGAATAAAATCAAAATGGATACAATAAGAAATATAAAATAATAATGGCAGAAATATAAGAAAAATGACGAGGAAAAAGATTTGGACAAGGTTTGGGACGATTACGACAAAGATTTAACAGAGATTTGACAAGGATTCAGGAAAGGGTAAGGAAAATGACAAAAACAAGGATTGGGACAAGATTTTGGGAAGGGATTCGAACATGAAATTAATCAATGTTAATCACAAGAATTGGAACAAATATGAGACAAAAAATGAAACAATGATAAGGAAAGGGATTGGGAAGATGATAAGGTCAAGAAACTGGATTTTGATTAAGACAAGAATTTGGAGACGTATAAGGACAAGGATTATTACAAATATTAGAGCAATTATGAGAATAAGGATAACAATGAGATCAAGTATAAAGATAAGGGAAAATATACAAATAACATCATGATCACGACACCCAATGATTATGGAATTTGGTATGTTGGGGCTAAGCATGAAGATTAACTTTTTTGGAAAAAGTGGGTGGATCACGCCCATTTTTAGGAAAAATTACAATATCTCATGACCATAATACGCCATGATTATGAAATTTGGTATGTTGAGGCTAAGCGTGAAGATCAACTTTTTTTGAAAAGGTGGGTGGACCACGCCCATTTTAAAGAAAAATAACAATATCTAATTACCACGATACGCAATAGTTATGAAATTTGGTATGTGGGGGATAAGCATGAAGATCAACTTTTTTGGAAAAGGTGGGTGGACCACGCCCATTTTTAGGAAAAATTACAATATCTCATGACCATAATGCGCAATGATTATGAAATTTAATACGCATAATCATTGCGTATTGTGGTCATGATACAGTAGACGCTCGAAAATTAGAACTCTCGGAAATTCGAATCCTTCGGAAATTAGAACTAGCGCTTTTAATACATTACACTCTCGGAAATTAGAACTGACGGTTCTTGTTTTTTTTTTGTTTGCTTTTAATACTGAAAAATTGCATAGTAGTCATATCATATAAAATTTTTCGTATGAATGTTCTGTCATATCTCTCTTCAACGATTCTCTTGATACCCAGCAGTTATTTTGGAGTCAATTGAAAAAGTGAACTAGTTCATTTCTAGCGCAGTTCGCAGTAGCTCTGAAAAAGTACAAAAGGCGTTCAGCGTAGAACAGTTATCTTTGCTTTTGTTTTCAAAAGTATTGCTGATAAAAATAAACGCGTTCTGGCTACTTTTTAAAATTTGCTGCGCACAAGAAAAAATAATAAAAAAAAAGTGTTTATAGACAAAATGTTCTCTGGATTGTGGATGGAAAAGATGGTACAAATGAGATCTTTAGGACCTTTCCATTGCACTAAATTCTTACACTTTTGATATGTTCACTTTAAAACTAGTTAAAAAAGAACCACTTTCAGGCTACTGCGAAAGCAACCAGTTTAAAAATGCTCCTAAAGCAACTAGTTCAAATATAGGGAAAAAGGAGTGTTTCTGGGGACAATTGTCTTTTCCTATGACATCAACCCGCAAAAAGCGTCCGTTCGTTCAATGTTAAAGGGTATTGTAGTGGAACTAGTACTGGTCCTTTTTGGAACTAGTTCAGAACTATTTCAAATCTGGTCCACTTTTCTGCTGGGTATTTACTCAACGACTGAATAAGAGAACAATATGTTTGAATTGAGCGAGCACAATTTTGTTTTTGAAATATTTTTCTTTTTCTTTCAACTGTGATGAATTTTAATATATCGGTATGTTTTGTCTTCATTTTATGTGAATAAAAATAAAAAAACTTTAGGCCAAAGTGTTTTTTTGTGTATTTCCTAAGCGAATATGCACTTTTATGTTACTTTTTATTTAAAAAAAAAACCTTTGGAAATTAGAACTTCTCGAAAATTAGAACTACCCCAGGAACAAAGTGGTTCTAATTTACGAGCGTCTACTGTATATTGTTAATTTTACGTAAAAAGGGGCGTGGTCCACCCACCTTTTCCAAAAGTATAGATCTTCCTGCTAAGCCCCCACATACCAAATTCCATAATCATTGGGTTTCGTTCGTTCGATATTTTTGCTGGAAAAAATATCCAGCAGAATATAATCGTTATTTTTACAAAAAAAATAAAGGACAGAAAATACCAGTTAAAGTTGGTGTAAAAAATTACAAAACAGAAAATAACTATTACTTTTTGATTTTTTTGGAAAAAAAGAATAACCGCTACGGTCCCTGCCCCAGGACATTATTCACAATTGCTTTACACTTCGTATGGGCGCAGTAAAACTTCTTCACTTGGAAACAGGTCCGAATGATTTCGATGTGCAGTCCGCTGACCTGAGACAAGTGTGGTTCTTCTTTAGAGTGTGATAGGGCCACATTCCTTCGCTTGCAGACGTGCTACAGTCAATAGAAGACGGAAAAAAACGTTGTCACACTTTGTGAAAAAGATGATGCGATAAGAGCTGCCTTGTGTTTGTGAGTGGATAAGTGCCTCCAAAAACTATATTGAAATGTCCATCGCACACAGTGCAAGTCACTATCTGAATTGATTTTTTTATAAACGGATGTTGCTTTTGCAAACCCTCATTAAAAATATTTCTCGTTTTTGTTAAAACTAAAACACGCGCTGACTAGCGATGAGTGATGTGTTGCATTTTGAGTAGGGAATGTTATGCAGTGCAATTAAGCAACTTGGTTGTTGGGTTTCGATAAAGTGTATTATTTTTGATACTTTTTTCTAACTTTTGATACTTCTTGAAGATTTAATATTTTTGCTGTAAAATTAATCTGTTTATGTCAAAGAGAAGTACAAAGAAGTAAAACAAGCATATTTATGCAACTTCGGTAAAAGAAGTACAGTGAGCAAAAACGAAGTAAAAATCTCCCAAAAGGAGTACGGTTGGTCACATTATGTATCATACACATCCATTTGATAGAATTGAGGAAAACTAACCATCGAAGGAAGATCATCCCCCAACTCGCATATTTCCACACAGCAGCTCAAACAAAAGAGTTTTTGAGCACTCAAAACGTGGAATTGATGGGTCATTCGCCTTATGATCCTGACTTGGCACCAAATGACATTTTCTTGTTTCCTCAAATTAAGAAACAAATGCGTGGAGAGCGGTTTTCTACGCCCGAGTAGGAACGCCTTCAGAATCGCTTATACTACATAAATGACCCCTTAAACTCGGATATCAAAGCTTCACCCTGATGCTAGTGTTGAACGTGTAAGTTAGACTGTTGGACTAGCTACCAATGACTGAAAATAAGAAACTCTTATTTATTGTTGACTCCAATGAGATAAGCCCACACATTACTGTCTGTCTGTTGGTTGCCCTGGTTACTCAGTCTGTGGGTCTTTATGACGGCGCTGCACGAAAAGCTCATAAATACTTTAAGAAGCATTAAATATGCATGTATGCTCTGTGTTCAGCCTCATGATGACCTGACTTGCATTTAATATTCACAAAAGGTTGACATTTTGCATTTTTCCGCTATTATCGTAGTGGTTTGTTGCAATAACGTCAACAGGAAGTAAGAACGGAGAGAAAACAAGACGACAAACATTAGGGCCAAAATCATGAAAATTATTTCAAAGATTTCATGATGCTGCGGAGGGTTGTCATAAGTAAATGAAGTTGTTTTTATTTTGCTGCTCCTTGCCAGTCAAGGTTTTTGTTTTTGTTATTTTTTGTTTCTTATTTCTAATTTTTTGCCTCATTTTTTCTTTGTTATATTTCGTTCGTGACATTGGTGGCAAATAGCACAAAAGAATCAGTGGCAGCAGTGGCTGTCATTATTATTAACACTCGCCAACAAAAGTTTGAAATTTATTCAGATTCACATTCACATTCACAACAGCAACTACCGGTTCCTGTTGCGTCGCAAACTATTTCCGTTTAAATTAACTTTTTAACAATGGCTTCGATAGCGACATCATATTTTATTTTTCTAAGCCATTCTTTGTATGTGACCGACCAAGTTGCTATATTACTACATACAACAAGCATACCGATCACTACAACAAGAACAGCAACTCTATATTAGAGCCTAGAAATCACGTGCTAACCAGACCTTATCACTTCGCTAGCTGCCAATGGCGTTGATGTTGTTGTGGCAACGCGGAAATGAATGTGAATCATTTTAAAATATGCTTCAAAATATTGCTGTTGTTATTGTTGTTGTTGCCTGAACCCTTCATTACTCCAAACCGTCTCTTTTACAGCACGTCCGTTCATTTACCAATTTCAAGCACGTATGTCAACTTCGACACCGGCCCCCAGTTTAAACGCCCACAAACCTATTCTGGCTTACAACTCGTTGGCTTAGTGCGAATATCTTAAAAGAAGACCTTTTGTTGTTATTAAATTTCGGTGAATTCTCTTAAAATTTAATTTCGAACTGTTGTTGTCCCTTAGTTTCATTTTGTTTTAATTTCTCTTCTACCTTTGATGCCTTTCACAAAAAAACCTCAAACTGAAATGGTTCCGGCTGGATTAGAATTCCTACTGAAGGTGACATCGACGACAATGTTGCGTCAGTAGGTATTCAAAATATGCTCCCAAATAGAATTAATTTTCAGAATTTCTTAATTGGATTTGAATAAAATGATGCGGTGTGCCAGCGAAGCCAGCTTCCGCAAAGAAAAAAAAAAGTGCAAATAAATAATTTAAAATAAGAAGAATTAAAGCCTTCAAATTAAGAAACATTTAATTGGAGTGTTTTTTAGTACAAAATAAAAAACTAATTAAAAATGTACAGATGGCACCATCTGGTGTCTGTATTTAAAGATAAATATTAACTATGTAATGAAATTGCTATCTTATTAACGCAATTTCTGATATATATAATCTACAAGCAAATACCCTGCGTTCTATAAATATTTATAATTAAAAAAATTACAAGCTACATGTTCCTTCAAGGAATCAGTCGCCATTATTTAGCTTAAATTAATATACAAAGCAATCGGCATGACACTTAAGATAAATTAACGAAGCCTTTATGTGGTTTAAGCCTTAAAATAAAACTCAAAATAAATGATTTTGCCACAAAAGTAAAAGCAAAAAAAAAAAAAAACAACAATATAAGAAAATTAAAACCAAAAGAAGTGTAAAAATAAACAAATAACAACAAAAATAAAAAAAAATCAAAACAAAAACTAAAACTAAAACTTAAAACTAAAACTTAAACTTAAACTAAAACAAAAACAAAAACAAAAACAAAAACAAAAACAAAAACAAAAACAAAAACAAAAACAAAAACAAAAACAAAAACAAAAACAAAAACAAAAACAAAAACAAAAACAAAAACAAAAACAAAAACAAAAACAAAAACAAAAACAAAAACAAAAACAAAAACAAAAACAAAAACAAAAACAAAAACAAAAACAAAAACAAAAACAAAAACAAAAACAAAAACAAAAACAAAAACAAAAACAAAAACAAAAACAAAAACAAAAACAAAAACAAAAACAAAAACAAAAACAAAAACAAAAACAAAAACAAAAACAAAAACAAAAACAAAAACAAAAACAAAAACAAAAACAAAAACAAAAACAAAAACAAAAACAAAAACAAAAACAAAAACAAAAACAAAAAACTAAAAAAATAAAAATAAAAACAAAAGCAAAAATAAAAAATAAAAATAAAAAAAAATAAAAATAAAACAAAAACAAAAGTAAAAATTGAGAATAAAAATTTAATAAAAATTAAAAAAAAGATTCATGCAAATGCAAACTCAAATACTAATAGAAATAAAAAATGTCATAGAAGGAAGACTTGGACTAGAATTCAGAAAAGGTTTTAGAAAATGATTGGGATAAAGATTGGTCCAATATGGAGACAAGGATTAGAAAAAAGGATTCGATCAAGGATAAGTTCAAGAATTTAGAAATGGATTAAAACAAAAATTTAGGCAAAGATAAGGACAAGGAGTAGGATAAGTATTATTTTAAACATAAAAACAGGCTAAGGGGAAGGGAAAGAATACGGATAAGAATAAGGGCAAAGATAAAGCACGTTCTCCCACCAAATATCTACGCTTGAGTACATGACAGAGCCAGCTAACTGCGGTTTTGACGTAGAATACGTCATTCTCGGAGGTAAGTAGGGTGGTTGATAGCGATCAGGTGTCGGTATTTATATCACAATTTGAGCCTTTGGTGTGCCTAAAGTACTGATCGTACAATGTTGATGTTAGCACTTGTTGGTCTGCTTGATCCTCACTGGAAGAAAAATTCATGTTTGAACTCTCTAACTTATATAAATTTTACACAATTAAATGAAATATAAAGCCAACATTTGATGTTTTTGTTTGCTTAAGTTTGCTACCTATTTATCGACAGTTTCCGGTCTTATCGACAAAACCATAAAATTTGTATGGGAGCCCCCCTAAGGCGTGGTCGGAGGGAATAGGTGTCAAAGGCAAAAATGTTCCTTTTGCAAAAGTAATGGGGGCCGGTCATACATATTAACCCTCTCCGGCACTCTCTTAAAGGTCATATGCTCAGGTGTATGGAATAAATAAACAAAAACCAAAAAATTTGTATGGGAGCCCCCCTAAGGAGTGGTCGGAGGGACTAGGTGTCAAAGGCTAAAATGTTCCTTTTGCAAACATAAGGGGGGTTGAACATACATATTTAACCTCTCCGGCACTCTCTTAAAGGTCATATGCTCAGGAGTATGGAATAAATATTTTGCTAAATATTTTTTGAAAAAGATGTCATCAAAAGCGAATTGAAGAATTCTACGTGTTGTGTTACGACATAGTCGAAACTACTGTATATTTTTTTTTTTTTTTTTTTTATAATGTAATTTTTCATTCTAAGATAAATATTTATACAATACTAAAAACAAATATTTGATATCTCCTTCCACCCCATTATTTCAAACGTGCTGGTAAGAGGGTTAAGATGTATGTAAAGATTTATGAATAAGCAAATTTAATTATTTTTCTTTTTCATCTTTTTTAATCCTAAATGCCTCCAGATTATCCTCTTTAAGATTGAAATATATACAGCAATGGAAAAAGAAATGGCACACTTACAAAGCGTTTTTGTTAATTTCATGTGAAATGCATCAAACAATTTAGAGAGACAAGAGGTATTCTCTATGTCTAGCATATGCCATTGCTCGGTGCAAGAATAGGAAATATACAATCCGCCATTGTTGTTACACCATTGCACGAATTGTACATGTCCTATTCATTCAGCGTACACGATATTTGCTAGGCACAGATAATATCCCTAATGTTTAAAATTTTTTGCAATCATAATATGTAGCAATTTGACCCCGTTAGAATTTTCTGTGGGGGCCGCTAAAGATCGATACTATGCGGATAATTCAGTTAAGATCAAGATCTTTAAGGCGAATATCGTCCAAGCTATAGGTAAGATAAAGCTGGAAGCAGTCAACGAGATCTTGTAATATTGGGTGGACAGGGTTCGGTGCTGCAAAGCCAATCGAGGCAACCATATAAATGAAATCGTTAATGGGTTCTTTCTAATGAGAAAACCCCAAAGGAAGAAGTCCAACGGCGTAAAATCGCATGATCTCGGTGGCCAATTGACATCACCTCAGCGTGAGATAATTTTCTCTTCAAATTTCGTTTGTAATAAGTGCATTGTGTCGTTGCGAGCACAACGGCTGCGGTTCCAGCTGCATTTTCGAAGAAGAATGGCCCGATAACACGGCCAGTCCCACACCAAACAGTGAACCGTTGTGGGGCATGGAAAACTCTTACAGCTATGGATTCTACGTGCCCCAAATGCAGCAGTTTCACTGCTTGTTGACGTAGTCATTGAGCTGAAAATGGGCTTACACACTGAAGATGATTTTCTTAGCAAAATTGTCATCAACTTAATGATGTTTCAAAGATTGGTGATTGTGATGCGGTTGCCCCCGTGATGTCGTGGCTATAAAAATGTTTGTTTCTTTTCGTTGAGGCAAAAAAACGATTTTTTTCTGTTGTAAAATAAAATTTTTCGTAGCACTTCTAATCAGCGAGTAATAATTTCATGCAACAGTATTGCATTTTTATTGCAAAAGATACTACACGTGATTTACTTTTGTCGCAAGCCAAGTATAAATCTTTCATTTCTGTTTTATAACAATGACCGTGCCGCATATACCCACCGAGTGATAATTCCATGCAACGCAGTTTTTCGCGTTTTAAAAAAAGAAATAAAAAAAAATATAAAAAGGTAAAAAGATTGAGAACAGTTTATTAATGAGAAATAGAGATGAAAGAAAGAATAGATTGCCTAAAAATGTCTCTTCCTACGATCTCTCTTAACCTTTGAGGCAGAGCATTCCATAGTCTAATGGCACTAATGAAGAACAGGCGGGATGTACTTAGCGAATAATTCCTAGGAACAATCAGAATATGATTTCTAGACAAGCAAAATTGAAGTTTATCAACAGATATAATGGGGTTTTTTCATGAATGAGCTTATGCAGGTATATGCAGTTTCTTGCATTAACATAAGCAGTTAGATCGCATCCAAGCATTGCATTTCGCATTAAAGTGGAGAGATGGTCAAATCTTCGTAAGCCATATACGTAACGTGTAGCATAATTATTAGCAAGTTCAAGTTTTTGCCGGGAGGATGAGTCGTATTTACAGTAGACTATTCTGAGTATATTATCAAAGGTAAAATCAGTTGCAACACCAGCTTACGTTTTATACCAACAGGAGTGACACAAGCAGACATTCTTAAATTACGTAGGACATAATAAACTTTTTTGACTACACTATTTACATGATCAACAAAACACAACGAAGAATTATTACGAAAACCAAGATTTACAATTTTTGATACAACAGTTAATTTGCTTGCTCCAAGAAAAAGGTCAGGGACGTCATTTATGATAGTTTTATATCTACAAATCGGAAGCGCGTACGATTTCGATGCATTTAGTTGAAGACCATTGCTGATTGCCCACCCATGAACGCTGCTGAGATCTTCATTTATCCTAGAGCAAAGATCGTCAAGAAGACAAATTCGCCGCGAAAGATTCAGCTGAACATTATCCGCATATGAATGAATAGATGCATGTCTGCAGACACCAAAAACATCATTAACCCTCAAACAGCTGACAGTTTACAAATGTAAACTTTCCGACTTTGAAGCATTTTTTTTTATATTTAAACTGTTCAAATTTTTTGAAACTTCATAAGAGAACTACAAATTCAATTCTAAATTGAATAAAAGAAGATAAAAGTGTGAAAAATTTTTTTTTTACCTTATATTGTCTGTTTTTCAAGACTACCTGCTAAACGGCTGACTGGTTTACATTTGTAAACATATGTATAATATATGGAGATACGATAAAATAGCAAAACCTCATTGTTTTTTTTTTTTAATTCATATTTTACTTGAAATTCGAATAAATTATATTATTATATTAGATTTATTATAAATAATTAAAGAGTAAAGTTTTAAAAATTTATTTGCATTCCGGGCAATTTGTGTTCGTGACACAGTGCGTATCAAACACCTTCTTGGCGCAAAAAGAGCAAATTTTTCGGGTTACGCGTTGTCTTTTCTCTATTTCGCAAAACACACACTTTCCTTTGATACCCTTTCCTGCATTCCCTTGTAATTGTTGCGGTGGCTGATCCAATGGAAGACTCGTGGTGCCCAGCATGTCCAGCATTGCATTTCGAACATGAGGCCAACGATTGGCGTGGCTAATCTGTGCTCGACGCCTGATGTTCGGAGTGGCCAAATTGTTCGCCAATTCAATAAGGAAGCTGCGATGAGAATTACTGGTCCCATGCGTTTCAGAATACAGCACGTATGGCCAATGCCGACAAATCCACCATGTTGAAAAACATAGTTAATGGCCACCGAAGCGTTTTCCGCTTGCACGTATAATTGCCAAGCATTTGGTCCATGGTATCCACGCCAGCTTTTGTATGGTTATATTCCATAATTATTTCTGGTTTCCCAGTTTTTGCATCAGTGGCGTTGTTGGAATGCATCGAGGACAGAAAATAAACCATTTTTTTTTTGGCTTTGGACAGTAAGAGACCAATGTGACGTCTTCGCGAAAGGCGAACACAGATTCGCCCACTTTTCTGTCACGAGTCCAATGCATTTCTTAGGGAATACAGCGTTTGTTCTTGCGCATTGTGCCGACGAGACTCAACTTTTTGCCCACCAACTGATGAGTCAAATCCAATCCAGTAAAAAAATTATCCATTGTGATGTTTCGTCCAGAGCTCCAATATGGTTTGACGAGTCCTTGCACTATATTAGTGCCAATATTACTGGCCATCGGCTGACCAGGCTGATGGCCATAGTATATGTCGCATCTTCGTGGATAATGAGTGGCAGCATTGGCAGCCCACCACATTTTTATTCCATATTTTGTAGGCTTCGATGGAATGTACTGCTTGAAAGATACTCGGTCTCTAAACGGAAACAATTGTTCAATTTTGCGCATGACGGTTAACGTGCAGCAGTTGTTGCTTTGCGATGAATAGAACGTTTGATGCGCATAACGGTAAGCGTGCAGCGTCTTCTTGCAGGGGAAATAACAGTTTTGCGCATAATCAACGTTGCCATATTCACATTTTTAAATGTAAACAATAGTTTTTTAAACAGTTTCATAGTTTTTTGAAATGACTTGTAGTGCAAATAACAGTTTTTTAATAATTCAGATTTGAAAGAATATATTTAATTTTTTCTTCGTTTTTTTTATTTTTTTTTACGTTAATTTTAATGTTATTGTAAAAAAAGCTGGTAACGCTGCGAATAACGGTAAGCTTCGGTAAGCGTGCAGCTGTTGTTGCGTTGCAATGGATTGAACGTGTGTTCCGCATAACGTTCTGCGCAGGCTGCGAATGAGGATTATATATGGGTTTACAAATGTAAACCAGTCCGCCGAAATAGGAGTAAGTGAACAGTCAGCTGTTTGAGGGTTAATAAATATTGAGAACAGTAGAGGACCAAGTATAGAACCTTGTGGAACGCCACTTAAAACTAATTTAAATCGCGAAGGTCTCTTTTGAGACCCATTACAGCACTATCACAGAAACCAAACAAAGTCTTCAATTTATGACACAATAGTTGATAATTCACTTTATCAAAAGCAAAGTCATAGAACCAGCAGCAACTTCTGGACGTATGTCACCTAGAACCTTAACAACTGCTGAAGAGCATCCATGCCCACCGCGAAAACCGGATTGAAAAGGTGATTATAGTTTTTTTTTCGAATAGGTAATTATTGATTTGTTCAGCCATTATACCACCATTTGTTCAGCCATTATACCAGTATAGGTCTAAAATATAATGCTTATAGGTTGCGTCCAGATGGATTTGACTTTTTTGCTGCCGATAGAACAATAGTCACCTTCCACAAGTCGGGCAATGATGATGACAAGAAACATGTATTGATTAAATGTGTTAAAGGGCTGATTATATGTGGCAATATAAGTTTCAGAAACTTTATGGGAATACCATCTTCACCTATTCCATTTGACCTAATTTTCATGAGACATTTGCCAACTGAAGAGTAAACTGAAATGATTGTTGCCTATGCAACTACATGGGAGGAGAGTATTATCACTGGAAGAAGCAATAGAGTCAATAAAGAAATTGTTGAGGTCTTCTGGACTAAAAAGACATTCAGTGGTACTTTTATTACAAACTCCAAGTTTTTTAATGTTAGACGAGTTTTAGCTTCGCCTCAAAATAACGCGATTTTGCCTGCTTTATTAAAGATACTGACTCATTCCTTGCAATTCTATAGGCTTCCCAGTGAACTGAACTCGGTTTTTTCGTACATAATTTCCGAAATTTCTTCCTTTTTTAATAGATTTTAGCACATGCTCCGTAAACCAAGGCCAAGACTCATTTTTTCATATCATGTTTCTCAAATAGAAATGTAATAGGTTCTATAAGGCAACTTAGCTTATCATTAACACCGTGATGAAGCCAGCATTCATTAAACGAGATCAGGGACATATTATAGAACAGAGACGCATAATTGAAGTGTTTGAAGTCCTTATAGGAGAAATTACATGATGTTACATTACGCGATAAGTTTACATTTAACTAACAGAAGATAAGGTCATGATCAGAAACAAAGTACAATTGATCAAAGAGAGAGATGACAGAGGAATCAGATACTATAAAATAATCCAGAAGAATTGGATTTGTGTTATTTGAAAAACCTGGTGAGTACGCATTCATTTACAACCGATAGTCCTAACGATGATATTTTTTCGTACAAGACTTATTTTGAGAACTCACTTGAAAGTAAATTAATATTGAAGTCACCACACAGAACGAGTAGATCATATTCAACAATAAATTAATATTTGTTATTAACTTAATATTTGTTATTAATAAACGCGAAAAATTTATCACGCTATGCTGTAGAATAAAAAAGAGAACAAAATTCGTTAAATTTTATTACGAAATTCGCGTTTCGTCCCAGTTACGATGCAATTGTAATTGTAATATTGTCCGCCTTCTTAGACGTGTGAGCGAAACCTAATCAAAAAATTCCAAGAGACAGAATCAGTGCCTAATTTGACGACACCGCAACGACTGCACATCGGACGTTCGACCGAAAATATTAACGCAGTGAAGGAAAGTGTTGCACACGAGACAAACACCATAATTCGTCGCCGTGCTCAATAACTCAACCTCCCAACGTGCACACTGCAGCTAATATTGAAGAAAGATTTAGCTCTGCATGCGTACAAGGTCCAATTGGCTCAAGAACTGCAGCGGACGGACCACAAGCAATCTCTGATTGGGACTAAAATAACATGAATGGTACGATGGTTTGAACAAAAAGGTCTACGCGAACCATCCACAAACAATTCCAACTTTCAAAACTAATATTGAAGTCGCCATCGCCGAAATATAGCCCCAAATAAGCGAAAAAGTGAACGAAAATTTCGAAAAAAGGATTAAGGTCTGCAAGCTAAGCCGAGGCAGCCATTTGGAATTGTTTTATTTCAAACATAATTTTTATTTGTTTTCTTTATATGATAATTCAATTGAAATTGGAGAACAACTGTTCGTTTTCTTCAAAAAATGAATCCTACATCTCTTACTGATACATCCTTCAAAGGATTCAAAGTGGCATTTGGCATTCAAGTGAAACACGGGTAAGACATTCTAAACCCGAAGGTAAGCATTTAAATTTAAATCTGAGGCAAGTGTTAGGGCTTTACCTTGGTCAATCCAAGTTACTAAACGATCCCCTCCACGAACGTTCTCTTCCACCAACTAAAACATTTGGGTCATCAGTAGTATTAATGATTTTTTTTTTAATTTCAAGAAGGCTACCACTCAAATACCGAAGACACCTTCGTTTTCTTTTTTTTGTTGTGGACTCTTTAATGTCAACGAACTTTGGAGACCCAGGTTCGAACCCCAGCAGCGACAGAAAATTATTTGAATTAAAATAATTTTTCTGTACGGCCGCAGACAATGGCAAACCTCAGAGAGTAATCAAAATGCCATGTAAAGCTTCTTGAGAACGAGAACATTCCGTTCATCGCCGTTCGGAGTCTGCGTTAAGCATGTAGGTCCGGTTCTCGGTCAATTGTGTACAAACTTAATAACACGCACAACACATAAGAAGCTAGGTCAAAGTCCATTTCAATAAGGGCTGAAATGGCCAGTTATGCATTATTTTTTATTTTACTCTTTTAATGGTCACATGTGTCATTTTTTGAAGCGAAGCTTTTTACGCCTCGTTCTGCGATTTGCTAGAGTGAAATCAGAAAAAACGACACTTTTTTCCGACACCTTTTTTCTTAGAATTGATATTGTTTTTTGCTTGCAACAATTGAACCAGAAAATGTTAAATTAAAAATAATTTCTTGCCCGCTGCAGGAATTGAACCCACAACTCACAGTTCTATCGTTTTTTGGTACTTTCCTCTAACCATTACGCTAAAACCTTTTCTTTCATAATTTTGTTGATTCAGTGATAAACATTAGCTAAAGCTATGTTTCAGCAGATCACTATAATCTATTACTTTAAGAAAGGATTGCGTGTTGGCTATTCTAGGACTGTGTATTGGCTAGCCAACCGACAAAAGTAGCAAACAAAACGAACTAGAGCAAAGATAACTAAATTTACCGAGCTATGGTTTGAATCTTCGGTTTGTCCATGCGAACTAAAAGACCTAACGAACTAAAAGAACGAACGAACTAAAAGAAATATTCACTAAGGATTGTGTATTAGATGTTGTTTCTACTTCCTACTAAAGGTCGTTATAAATATCGTAAAAAATAAACAACCTGTAAGTTGATTAAATTGTAACAAAATTAATGATTTTTGTATATTTATTCCATACAACTGAACAGGTGGCTTTAAGGGAGGGCCGAAGAGGATTAATATATATGATATATATACTTTGTTATTTTAAAGTTTTGAATTTAAAAATTATTTTAATTAATTTAAAATTAATTTAATTTATTTAATTTATTTAAACGCTATTAAATTATCAAATCTATGAATTTGCGAAAATGCTTCGCTTCTCTCGTGTGTCCAGTGACGCACCTGTGTTTTTTTTTTAATTTTATATGATATTTAGTTATTTTAAGTATGAATCTCAATTGCCACCAAACTGTCATGGTTATATACCACGGTATATAACAATATATTCAATTTGCATTCTTAATCGCATCGTTTGTAATGTCATAGAACTTCACAAAATTTACTGAACTATAAAATACGATTAAGAGTTCTCATTACGCACAATAGAAAGTAATTTTCGAAGTAATAATTACAGACCATTGCATACCCGCCAGCTACAATCTGAAAATGATGAAATATTTCTATAAATTGTAGAGGTAAATTTCAACGCACACTGGCAATTAAATGGTGGCAAATCCTACACATTCAATCAGCTATAAAGGGTTGGAGTGTCATAGATTAAAATTGCAATTTAATTGCAGTCGGTTCACCAAAATGGCGAAAATTTGCGCTATATTTACTCACCTGTTTAATGTTGCATGTTAATTTAAAATGTTGGTGCAAGCAAGCTGCGAAAAACTTCTGGGGTCAGCAATAGAATCGCAAGTGGTGTACACTGTTTAGTTTAAATTTTATTAATGTGACAAACAGCAAAACATAGATGCTTTAATGAGCTTTTAAATGGACAGTACAGTGGCGTAAATAGGGGGTATTTAGGGTATAGGTCCCCTTTTCCGCCCTTCGATAGAGTTTTTTGCACTAATTTACAAAAAAAGTCTAACATGACAATGTTAGAAGTAATTTGTTGTGTGGGTTCCGCCTAAAAATTATTGCTTTCGTCTTCTGGCAAAATTTGAGGCCAGGCTGCTTACATTTTTCCATACAATAAGAAAGGTTAGTTGCATATTTCTAGCTTGATTGCTTGCATATATATTTGCATTCCTTGTGTGTTGTTTGCAAAAAGTGATGGACAAAGGTATGAACCGTTGGGGGCACTTGTCAGAATAAAGTTCGACAACTGGAAAGGAAAGGCAGTATTGGTATTTTCTCAAGGTTTCTAGTCTAGACGCATATTAGTGTTTTTTTTTCTAGGCACTTATCTTAATTTTTTTTTTCTCTGAAATGGAATTTCTATATATTTACCTTATTCTTGAACGCATTTTAGAGACTGCATAACTTGCAGCAGGCTTTAAACAACAAAACGTTATTCATACCGCAAAGTTCCTTAAGAGCTGCATAACTTCAACGCCAAAATTTGCGTTTAAAGGCTGTGTAAGTCTAACCTAACATTTTCAGTAATCAGCTGACCGAAAATTGAATGCAAACTAAATGATCTGTCAAAATAGTTAATTTTCGTTTGGATTTTTTCTAAATGCAACCGATAATTGGAATTTCGCTTGTATTGTCTCTAAGTGTAAAAGATTATTGTAGTAGGGTTTGCATATTTTTGACATAACACTTGCTTAGTTACACATTGAATATAAATCGGTCATTAATAACAATTTAAGCGAGATTGGGTAGAGGCTGTGTAAGGCCTTAAACAGTGCGTAACTGAATAAGCGTTAAGCTGGAAGTTCGTTCACAGCATTTGCATATGCGTCCGTCTACTCGCTGGCGCAATTTACGCAAGAAAATTATGGCAGAGTTCAATGATTGCATTTTACGTTCAGAGTAAGCAGGGCTTGAAAATTACAAAACATTTGGTATGTTCTTAATGTTGTGTTTTTATCGCATTCACACAAAAAGTTCTTTGAGAAATTAACAATGAAAAAATTATAGATATTTTTAATTTTTAAGATTTATTTACAAGAGCCATTCCATAAAAGTAATGAGCTTCTAACTCGTTTCTTTTATTTCTTCTCTCTGTTCATTATAAGTAACGAGCTGTCAAAAATGCAAATTACGCAAGAAAAGTAGAAAATATTTTAACTTCATCCAAAAATTGCATTATTCCAACGTTACGCACGTAGGCATTCGTTGGCATGTAACTCGCTCTCATAAGCTTTCACACATTTCTAATGCATTGCGTTCAGCGAGTAGACAGACTTATATGTAAATGCAGTTAATGAACTTCCAACTTTACTTCGTTCGTTCTTTTAGTTCTTTCGTTATTTTAGTTCGTTTAGTTTTTTAATTCGTTTCTAGTCCAAATATATTTAAGATAATATTTTTATATTATATTAATATTTTTAAGGCACTAGTTTTTTAATACACTGAAATGAAAGGCTTTTCTAGAAAAATTTGTAAATGATCAAGAAGAAACATCAAATATTTATTTTCTATTAGTTCGTTCACTACTACATTATGGAACTAGGAGAAAGGTGTACTTAATAAAAATTTTCATTTAGTAATTGAATATATGTATCTATAACGTTTTTAATTTGCTAAAGACTTACTAAACACGAAGACATACTAAAAGGATTAAATATACTAAAGGTTTTTCATTCCTCTTTCAAGTTACAGAAATTGACAAACAAGCTGAAGAATTAAATACACCGTTAAATTTTAGGGTAAATTTCTTGACGCTAGTGCTTCGAAAGAGTTGGAAATGTGGAAGTTATATCCGAATCATAAAAGTTCCATTCAGCCTCTAAATGTTCTAGAAGCATTATACTATAACTACCCGAATAATTTCCCAAACATATACGTGCTATTCAAAATTTTAGCTATAATTCCGGTGTCCACAAGCACGCCTGAGCGTACCTTTTCGGCTTTGAGGAGGATAAAAATAAGATATTTCTTTATAAGCACAATATTTGTAATAAGTAATCTATTTGTCCAATGTAGGGCCTATTAAATGGTTTGACAACACTCGCAATTCATCGAGACATAGTTATATTGGCTTAAAAAGTCCTTGAATTAGCAAAAAATCTAAGTCGGCTGGATTTTTCGATTTAATAAAATATAAAAATAAAAGTTCACCATTTTATATCGATTTCTGCAAAATTCTTTTTATATATGTTTGTCATGAAAATAACTTTCATCCCCTACCATTACAAAAGGTATCTACTCTACTGGGACAATATATAGTTTATATATATGTATGTATATCGGTGCTATTAGTCCTGCATTACCCGACATAGTTTTAACGGGAAAACAAATTATTATCTAAACCAGTGGGGCCCAAGAAATCTTAAGCGCGGGCCAATGCTTAAAAAAACAAAAAAAAAAAAAAACAAACACAAAATGGCTTTTGACAAAAAATCAAACAAAACAGAAAAACAATTACAATGCAATAAAATCACATGTCATGAAGTACACTGCCAGTGCACTGCGACAAGACTTAAATTTTTTACAATAACAATGCTTGCATGAAAAATTACTCGACACACAAGTAACAGGACAATCGGCTTCAGCATCGACATCATCGAGTGTACGTTTTTTATTTTAACTTAGCATGCATTTGTTTTTGTAAAGTTCGCTGGAAAATATGCTGAACACTGAACGAGTGCGGTTTGTGTTGTTGGTTTTTGCAAGTGTTCTTTGATCGGGCCAAACGGGCAACTACGTGGGCATGTTTGATCTAAACAAAGAAGCATTTGCTCTTTACGAAAGGGACAGTAACTATAGCTTCATTAAACAAACAAATCTATCAGCAACATCGCCATATTTGATAATTTTATAGAAAAGGATTTTTGCATTTTTTCCTATTAATTTCCCTAGTAAGTAGATTAACATTTTTTATTTGAATTTTAATACAAAGTCAAACTTGAGTGCTTAATAATTACACTTGATTGAGCACACAAAGTATTGTGGCAATGAAGGGGTTATAAAAACGTGACATTCCGGTGTCTTATGTTATATGTATAAACAGGTGATTTACTGCTGGTGCCAGTGTAGCGCCGATGATTCTTGTCTAGGTTAATCGCTTGATGAAGTGGACACATTTTCTCATTGAACTTTATTGATGATTCGTACACTGAAAAAAAAAATGTTTTAAAATTGACGACAATTGTTATTAATTTGACGATATTTGTGTTTAAAAAATAGCTTGTAACAAATTTCGTCAAAGTAAGAGCAAATGTATTTAAAAATTTTGAAAAACATATGAAAAAAAAGTCAAATTAACAACACATTTTGTGAACACATTGTGTTTAATTTTAAGCTAACTTTTTTTTTCAGTGTAAAATCACCCAATTCCACCCACTTTTTTAATATGGTTTGTTGCAGTATTTTGGTGCTACCTTTAATTTTTCGATTTCTAAAGAAGGGTGGGTGATGAAAGAAACATACAGATACCCGTTAATTTATGTTAGTGTCAAATTTAACACGAAAAAAAAATTGGTTTTTGCTTATTGTAAAATATTTTGGAGAAACATTTGGAAATTGTGCAAAAGACGACGCATTGCTATAAATAAAGCTTGTTTTAAATAACTTGATACTTTTACAAACAAATACACAAATCTGAATTTATCTTTATATGTATGTATATGTAAATATGTAAACAGGGTGGTCCAAATATACTTTTTAAAATAACGAAAACTCAATATATTTTGAATCTTTTGGCTTAATCTGAAAGACCAACAATTTTATTACGGGTATTTGTAAAACACGTTTACATGCATGTGACTGCCTAGGCTGGCCTTGCAGAAGCGCATCCTGCCAAAACAATTTTCCAAGGCCTTATTAGCGGTTTTTAACTCTATCTCACGAATGACCCTGATTATATTTGCCTTAAGAGTCTGTACGAGGGGTACTATTTATATTTCGGGAACTGGCAACACTAACGTCAATAGCTAAAATCTGGCATTACCATAATAAAGTTTGGCATTTGTTAGCATAAATGTTCTCACAACGTTTTGATGTTCAAGTGCAATTTGTTTTGTTGACAGTGAGTTAAGAAAATCAATTTGTTAAAAAAATGGAAATTTCAAGAGAAGGTTTTCGTTGGATTATTTTTCACAACTTTCAACGTGGATTATCTCAACAAGAATGTGTCGATGAACTCAGTTCCTTGTTTGACGATAAAGCACCATCAAAAACCACAGTATATCGCTGGTATTGTGAATTCAATCGAGGTCGTGAAGGTCGTCTAAAATCGATTGTTGTGCCACAATAATTCGATGCAGTACGTGAACTAATAATGCAAGATCGTCATGTGACATATCGCGAGATAGAGGCATCCTTGCACATTAGTTCCACTTCAATACATTCAAATTTGCATTAACACTTATCTGTAAAAAAATTTGCTCTCGTTGGATACCTCATAATTTATCAATCGCTCAAAAAAGTCTCGCGTCGATTGGTGTAAAGAAATGATTAAAAAGTTCAATCGTGGTGCTTCAAAAGACGCGTATAAAATCGCGTGTGGGTATTCCAAGACGAGGCAAATCCTACAAAAGTTGTTCGCGCACGAAGCACTGCGAAGCAAATGGTCGCCTGGTTCTTCCATCGAATGGGTCATGTGACCACTGTCTCGCAACAAAGGACGGCCAATTCTGAAGAGTACATGAAGATTTGTTTGCCGGAAGTCTTCGGATAAATTCGCAAAACCAACCGCCAAAGACGAATCATTCTCCATCACGACAACACGAGCTCTCACACATTTCGTCAAACATGTGCATTTTTGAGCAGTCAAAACGTCGAATTGATGACTCATCCTCCATACAGTCCTGATTTGGCACCCAATGACTTCTTCTTGTTCGCGAATATCAAAGATAAACTGCATGGTCAACGATTTACGAGCGCCTCAGAAGCAGTTGAAACGTTATAAAACCATGTTTTGGAGATGTCTCAAGAGGAATAGAAAAACTGCTATGACAAATGGTTTGAACGAATGCAAAAGTATATTGATCATCAAGGGGAATATTTTGAAAAACAATAAAGCCATTTTTATTTAAAAATGTTTGTTATTATTTGCTTTTCCCGATATATAAATAGTACCCCTCGTATCGTTTCTGAATTCTGGATGAAAGCACCCATCTTTTAACGAAGCACTATAAAAATATCGAACGGCTTTAAATCGCAATGTATGCTAAGAAAGGTACCTGAGTAAAAATCATAATCTTGTAAAAGAACTCCTTCTACGACGAAACCAAACTTAAACACTTTTGTCTTGAAAGCTATTTATGAAAACTTTTAAATTAAGCTTGATACAAGTGGGCGGCATTAGAATGGGGAGCGTGACACTTTACCTCACTTAGTAAATATCTACTCTTTACTTTATATGTAAAAATGCACATTAAGATATTGGGTCTGTTCCCGTACACAACATTTTTTGAAAGTTTTTACTATTTTTTACTTGAACTTGTTTCCATACTCGAAAAGAGAGCGATAATGAGAGAGCTTATCATTTCTACTCCATAACAAAAGTTACATGTTTTTAATCCCTTGCCTGTAGGCAACATTGTACTTTTAGGCTCCTAAGCATAAGTTGTGCAGGCTAATAACTATTTGTTCTATTATAAGCTGGGCATGTGTTTATTTAGTAGCCGTTCTCCGTAGAGAGAAATTTTCAAAATCAAGATCATTTAATAATTATTTAAATTTTTAAAACATTAAAATAATTATTTTATCGTCAAACCAATTGAACAAAATTAATTAATAAGGGTAAGAGATTTATTTAAAAAAAAAAACATGAAAAAGTGTTAACCCTTAAATGCACAAGGCGCCCGATTTTGTCCAAAAAAAAATATTTTATGTAAAATTGAGTAAAAATAAAAACTACGTTTTTAGTTTTGAAAAATTTATTTTTTTAATTTTTTTTTTTAAAAAGTGGTTGTATCTATTAAGATTCAATGTGAATTTACCCACATCTAAAATCCCTATTAAAATATATCAAAATAAAAGAAATGTGTTATGAAATTCTTATTAATTCATTAATTTTAAAAAGTTAAAATTATCAAAACTGCAGGGAGTGCACACTGTATCTTAAAAGATACAACCAACTAAAGTGACCCAGTGAGGTGGCAAATGATCGAAATTTTTTCGAACCACTTAAAATCACTAAAGGACATGTTTTGAAAGCAGTCAGCATTTTTTCCTAATCAAAATTATTTATCAGTTCCTAGAAGTTAAACTGTTAAAAATAGTGTTTATTTAATTTTAAAAAAATTTTTTTTTGACTTTGTACATAATTTTTTTAAAAAGTGTGACAAATAGAAGTAAAAACTAATTTTTTTTTTAAAGACTTATAATATTCTAAATAATATAGAACCGATTTGAAAAATATCAAACCAAAAATATAGCCGTAGGAATTTCTTGAATGGTTGTATCTTTAAAGATACACGGTGCATTTAAGGGTTAAGTTTGTCCAACCACTGCCCAATGTTGCCTATAGATTACATCCTGTAACAAATGAACCATGACACCAAGAACTTTGAAATTTTTATCAGTTCATATTTAAGGCCAGACTAACATATTTGTCTTGAAAAAAATTTGTAGATCTACCCATTTTAATTCAGACATGAAAGGGTTAATCGAGAAATTTTGTAGAGTAAATGGTAGTGAAAGCTTCAAACGTCAAAACAATCAAAAAATATATAAAAAAATTTATAAAAATTTCTTTAAACTAGTAAGAAATGATCTTCGACTGGGCCGATGTTAAAATACCCCCACGGCCGAACCAAAGTATATTCAAAGTCTTAAGCAATCAATAAAATGTTTATCTGTAAAAACGTTTTCGTTATAGTTTTAACAGAAAATATTCGCTTTTGTTTTTTGATAAAGCCAATTTGCATGGGAGGTAGGCGTGGTTTTCACTCAATTTGTTTGAATTTCATACACAGAGTACATGCTATATATCAAAGTTCATATGCAAAATTGCAAGTTCATATATTAATTTTTGTTGAATTCTAAGAGATTTTACAGTTTTGATAAAGTCACTTTGTATGGGAGATAGGCGTAGTTTTCATTCGATTTGGCTCATTTTCGAACTTGACCTTTATTTTTTAGATAAAAGCTTAAATATTGATTTCGTAATGATAGCTTTAAAATTACGGCTGTAATCGTGATCACAGACAGACGGAAAGACGGACATGGCTAAATCAACTTGGGCGGTGATGCTGATCAAGAATATATATACTTTTCCATACCTACCACGCCTCCTTATGGGCGATACAAACGGAGTGACAAAGTTAGTATACCCCCCTTTACGTTTTTTAAACGTGTGGGTATAAAAATCGTGTGATTTCAAGTTATTGATTTATTTTTATTTTCTGTCGCAATTTTAACACGTTAACTGTCATGAGGTGCGTCAAAAAAATGTCCATGTAGGCCCTGAGGCACAACGTATGTACCTCATTATTTGATTACCAGGGATTACCCCGCCAGAGGGAGGGCTGAAACGACATTTAGGGCTTATTTTACTTTTTTTCCCATACAAAAAATTCTTCAAGGGGTGGGGGGAGCCCTTTCAGCCCGTACGTAGATCCGCTACTGGACTGAAGTGCCCTTATATATACAGTTTGCCTCTCCTCTTTGTTCGGAGATGATCTTCAAGTACTTATAACTAAAAGTAATAAAGACTATTCCACCCCTATAATCAACCCTGCCCACAGTGGCGGATCTACATACGGGCTGAAAGGGCTCCCCCCACCCCTTGAAGAATTTTTTGTATTTTTGTATAAATTCCACTTGGAGAATTTTTTGTATGGGAAAAAAACGAAAAAAAGTCCAAAAAGACGTTTCAGTTCCCCTCCCCATTGGCATACAAAAGTATAGTTTAAACCCCCCCTTGGCGAATCCTAGATCCGCCACTGCCTACCCATCCTTAAAAAAAAATCGAGCCAATCATTCGTTAACTACAAAGATAGGCATACATTTATTGGGCTATACAGATGGCCTTTTAAGTCTTGCGCCTTGGCAACACTTATCGTTGCCAGATGAATTTTTGACAGTTCTATTCGAAATTTTATATTTTTCCATAGAAACCATAAACTACTCACGGCATTTTGTTGTATGTGCGCTTATTGTGTTCTTTACAGTGGTTTGAAAATTGTATTTCAACAAAAAACTGTTATTAACTCGTGAACATTTTCGGGTGATGATTTTTTACAATTTTCGATTGAAAACGATTTAAGCTTAGTTCTAAATTTGGTGATGAAGCGCCACACCCAGCGTTTGTAACACGCTGGTTCAATAAGTTCGAGCGTGGTCGTCGTTCTCTCCAATACGAATTTCATGAAGGTCGCGCAAGAACAGCTGTTGTGGCAGAAAACATCGATGCTGTGCGTGAGCTATTGGAAGCAGGCTATCATGTGATATAATGTGAAATAGAGTCATCCTTGGGCATTAGTGGGACTACCATAATTTCGATTTTACATGATTAAATGAAGCATTAGGCTTCAATTTGACGGTTTCTCTAAAGAAAAAAAAAACGCTCGTGTCAATTCGTGCAAGGAAATGCTAAAAAAACACAGCTGGGGTAGTTTAAAATACGTCTAAGACATCTACGTAGGTGACGAATCATGCATATATGCTTATGAGTCCGAAAACAAAGCGCATTCCACTGTTTGAATCTTTCAAAGTGAACAAAACCCAACAAAATTGTCCGCGGATGGAGCACATTCTGCAAAAAACGGGTCATGTCGCAAGTGTATCACTTGAATAACAAAGATTAATGTTGAACGGTACACAACCATTTATTTGCCGAAAGTCTTCAAAGAATTAAGGAAACCAATCACCGAAGATAATCCTTCATCACGACAATGTGAGTTCCCACATATCAGCTCAAAAAAATTAATTTTTGAGCATTCAAAACGTGGAACTCGTAGGTCATTCGCCTTACCGTCCTAACTTGGCACCCAATTACTTCTTAAGGTTCCCTGAATTTAAAAAAAAAGTACGTGGCAAGCGTTTTTCTACATCTGAACATTCCGTTGAGGCCTTAAAAAACCTGGTCTCGGAGGTGCCATCTTCAGAGTGGCAAAACTGTTTCAAAAATTAGTTCAAACGAATGCAAAATTGTATTGATCATCTTGGAGAATATTTTGAAAAAAAATAAAAGAATTTTCACTAATTAGCCACGGTTTTTTCATTGTAAGGCGCAAGACTTAATAGGCAACCCTCGTATAATACAAACTTTGCTTCGGTATAAGAACGGACAAGTTCTTATAGTGTACGCATAAGTTTAAATAAAACGTGTGTATGTTGTTCTTAGCGTGCGTGATGGAAAGCCAAATAAGCATTTGAATTTGACTCTGAGGCAAGTGTTATGTCTTTACCTCAGTCAATTCAAGTAATAAGGCCTAAATAACTCATTTACAAACTTCTCTAAAATCAACTACAACTACAATTCAAGTTGTAAATATGGATGAATTTTCAATTTCAGTTCATTAGAAAAGAGGATAGAAAATGCAAATGCGAAAGGTAAAAGCGTAGAACCATGGCCTGACCGGGAATCGAACCTGGACCTCTGGGGTGGCAGCACGATACCTAATCGACTACCAAGGCCACCAAACTTGTATAAACGACTTGACTTCAATAAGCGGCTACATCATTATCTTGCAAATGAACCACTTATCATTCTTAATGCATTACAGTTCTATAGGCACTCTAAACTGTTCTGATAAAAAACTTAGTAACGACGATTGAAAAAAGAATTTCATATGATATTTAGAAAGATAAAAATTTTATTTATTTAATTCTGTTGATTTTGACGTGACGAAGTTACGTTGTACTGCTCTTGTTTCCAAAAAAGTTGAAAAATTTTTTAAAAATTCATCTGCGTTTCGTTGAATTGTTACTCGCTGGGTATAAGAGCTATGATTAAAAAAATAGTATGACCATAAAGGTTAATTCTTTGACTATATTAAAAATTTCTGAAAATTTGTTACATGGAATTATTACTCGCTGAGTATTAGTGCTAGGATTAAAAATACGATACGCCAATAAAGGCCTACTAGAAGCCCTCACAACAAAAAAAAGACAAAAAATTTCTGACATCATGGGGACCCTGAGAGAGCCGCTCAAAGATCGATAACGCAACATTCATGCAGCGGCGTTGCATTGAATTTTTACTCAATGAGTATATAACCTACGATAAAAGTTTAAAAAGGAAAATAAAGTTTTATACATGGCTTTACGACAAAAATAAAAAAAAAAAATTCCGGCGTCGTCAGGTCGCGAATATAGCAGTTATGTAACAGAAATGTAATATCGTTGCATGGAATTATTACTCACTCAGGAAAGTGCTACAGTAAATTTTGTTTTACGACAGCAGGGATGTGTTATTACGCTTCACAACTAAATTACAAAAAAAATTTTGTTGTCATGATTTCAGGGATGCAATCACATAATGCAGTAAAAATGCTACAGCCATTATAAAACGTTGCATAGATTTTTAACTCTGTGACTACTGGTGCAACGGTAAATTTTAAGGAACGAAAACAAAGGTGAGGTCTTCGGGCATATGACAAAAATAAAAAAAAAATTTGACGGCGTGTCAAAAACCCTCAGGGAACCGCCTAATGTGACGCATATGCATCACTTTTGCTGGATTAATTGAAGTTAGAGCACAACCAATGGGGAAGCAAAAAAAAGCTAAACGAAAAGCACCAACTCCAAATCCAACAACAACTCCAACACCAACACCAACACCAATACCAACACCAACATCAACATCAACATCAACACCAACACCAACACTAACACCAACACCAACACCAACACCAACACCAACATCAACACTAACACCAACACCAACACCAACACCAACACCAACACCAACACCAACACCAACACCAACACCAACACCAACACCAACACCAACACCAACACCAACACCAACACCAACACCAACACCAACACCAACACCAACACCAACACCAACACCAACACCAACACCAACACCAACACCAACACCAACACCAACACCAACACCAACACCAACACCAACACTAACACCAACACCAACACCAACACCCACACAAACACCAATACCAACACCAACACCAACACCGACATCAACATCAACATCAACATCAAAATCAACATCAACATCAACATCAACGTCAACATCAACATCAACACCAACACTAACACCAACATCATCAACATCAACATCAACATCAACATCAACATCAACATCAACATCAACATCAACATCAACATCAACATCAACATCAACATCAACATCAACATCAACATCAACATCAACATCAACATCAACATCAACATCAACATCAACATCAACATCAACATCAACATCAACATCAACATCAACATCAACATCAACATCAACATCAACATCAACATCAACATCAACATCAACATCAACATCAACATCAACATCAACATCAACATCAACATCAACATCAACATCAACATCAACATCAACATCAACATCAACATCAACATCAACATCAACATCAACATCAACATCAACATCAACATCAACATCAACATCAACATCAACATCAACATCAACATAAACATCAACATCAACATCAACATCAACTTCAACATCAACATCAACATCAACATCAACTTCAACATCAACATCAACATCAACATCAACATCAACATCAACATTAACAACAACAGCAAGAAACTTCGTCACGTCAAAACCTACGGGTGTGTCCACGGCACAGCCAACTCTTTTTTTTATGATTTTCCTTCGCTTTTTTTACAGTAAACATTCTTTAGCATTAGTTGTTTCTACCTTTATTTTTTGTTTTTCTATGTTTATTATTAGTTTGAACTTTGTCATATCGTCGTTCGTAAATTATTGTGTTCTATATCACAAAATTGAAAAAATTGAGATAAGACTGGTATATAGGCAAATTTTTCGAGATCTATCGATCTGTGTCATCAGTTTGCTTTTATCTTTTATAGTTTTCGAAATATGAGACATCGACTTTGTGCTATACAACACTGTTGTGACAAGCTTCGTAACCTATTGTGTTCTATATGCAAAAAATCGTGCATATAGAACAAAAACGAAGCAAAAATACTAAGTAAAAAAAATATTTTTTTATTTTGTTCTATATGCAAGTCTAAATAAAGTTATTAAAGTTATTATTTGGAGGTCTTTGTATTTTGCTGGTTTTTTGTTTTTTTCTGGTTTTTTTCTTAGCTTCACATTGCACTTGGCAAATGAAATGAAACAAAAAAGAAAAAATCCCGCTTTAGATTGCAGTTGGTAAATAAAATGAAACAAAAAAAAAAAGAAAATACCCATCATAAATAACATAAGGTTAGAAGTTAAATTTTACAACAACGTTTAAAAAAAGCTTAATACTAAGAATAAGAATGGATAAGCAATAGATAAGAAGATATCATTGGAGAAAGTAAATGATGTGAAAAGTTTATACAACTTTTTATCACTTGATGCAGTGGCATACTACAATAGGGGTATTCACGGGTTGATGCGAATTGCAAGAATGCGAAAATGCAACATATTTTTCGCACTAACGCGTGAGCATCAATATTGTGACTTTACAATAGCGGAAAGAAATATATTGCCACCTTATTTCAAAATAACAAAAACTTATTTAAATCACAAACTTAGCCTTTTTTAAGTTTTACCCAGATGGCAACTATGCTTGAAAACACCCATAACATGAATCATCTGTTTCGCATCACTGTTTGTGCGCTTTCGCAATAGGTTTGAGCAGTGCGTTATTCAAGAAGAGTCCCAAAATTGCTTCTAATGTGTTTGTTGTTGGAATAAAGAAAAAATTCGCAATCTTGCATTTTCGCATCGTCGCAACTGTGTTTCGCATCAACCCGTGAATACCCATAATAATTTGTTTGATACAATTTAAAATATAGGTACAACTTTCTGTCTTCGTTTTTTTAACAAACTTGCTTCAATTAAAAAAATCTCCGTAAATCAAGCATGAACTTCGTGGAATCGAAGTCAAATAAATTTGGTTAATGTTTTACTTGATTTTGTAGTCGCAACTTACCTTTAAAGAAATTAACAGGTATTGATTAAGTGGACTCATAAGAACATATGTATAAGATTATGTTTAAAATTAAGTTAATATTATAATATATGAAATAAAGTTTTTATTGAGTGAAATCACATTGCTTTTCATTTCTCCAATACATATTACATTTTGTTCTATATGCTATAAAACAAGAAGAGTTTCGTAAATAAGTGCATATAGAACAAATTATTTTTTTTTAAACGCATCTTACTCTTAAAAACGCTTCCAAGGATGAACATTTTTTTTGACAGAAAAAACCACAAACTCTTGAACTTTTATTGGTAAGAATATCGCGGCAGATTTTTCGGTTCAGTTTTTTACTAAACTTTAAACTTGATTTACCAAAAAAACATTTTTGTCATATAGAACACAATAATTTGCGAACGACGATATATCAAATGTCTTTACCACTCAGGCCTTTTCAAGAAATCGAAAAATAAAGGTGGTGCCAAAATTTTGCAATTTATAATATAATGTTAGCATAATTATGTACAAGTCAATATTTTTCACATATAAGTCAAACACACCAACATACAATAAAACATGCTTGTATATTTCAACCTTGACTGATGATTTTTTTACGCGAACAAAATTGCAGCATTTTAAGCTGTTTATGTTTGATAAATAATGATTGATGACTTACGTAAAAAACTAAAAAAAAAAATAATTAAATGATATTTATGTGTGTCTATGTTAACATTATAATTTTTCCCTTTTAGTGCGTATAATTCTATATTTGGGTGCGTGTTTTTTAACTAAAAGGTTGGTAGTTGATGAAAGCAACATAAATTCTTGTTCTGAGATAAGTAATACATATATTGCTTGTTTAAGCATAAATTCTTTTTAGTATTTGAGGAATGAACTATATAGAATGGTGTTTTTCAAAAATGTAAAGTTTGTCTTTCAAGAAATGAACTATGTAGGTATATAAAATCAATTAAAAAAAGCAGTTTCAAGACTAAATGAAAGCTGTAAATTGTACTTATTGAAAAAATATTGAGTTAAACCAATATGATCAGTAATCCTATAAAAATTCAGAAAATAAAATTACCAAAATAGCTATTAGCAATTTGAATGTATAACCAATTGTTTTTTTCCAAATTATCTAGATGCGATGCCTCCTAGGTTTGTATACAATTAACATTTCTTTTATATTACTTATAATATGACCGCTTCAACACTAATGACCTCTACATTACACAGTAATCGGCTATTGGAGTAAGTATGCTGCAAACGACGCACAAGTAATATAAGAATACAGGCAATTTAATGAATCTCCCTAAAAATATAACAGACAAAATACCGAAACGAAAATAAGAGGAACAACAATGATGCCACAAATAATATCCTCAATAATTTCTATAACAATGTCAGCTTTTTTGTACCCATTTTTCTCTGTATTTGATAATTTCCATATTTCTTCCCTTAATTTAGCTATGAGAAATGTCGTGATGACATTAATTTTGACACTTTATCTATCACCTTAGAAGAAACACTTTTTTAGGATATATAGCTCAGAACCAAAAATTACTCAAGATATGCACTCATATTCATGTTGATAACTTTTGAACCATTATAAATTTAATTTTGGTTTCTTCAGCAAAGTTGTTCCTATTATTCTGGCAAATAACTTTGCTGAACAAATAAATATGAAAAAATCGCATTCAGTGAGTCTTATCGAGTGGGTCTTACAAAGAGTCGTAAAAAAAAGGAATTTTTAGTGTTTTCAATTATATAATTTTTTAAAGCTGAACAACATTTGTGGAAATGGCTTTCATTAAAAATTCACTTTAAATTTGAAGCCGGCCTCCAAACCGATGTTATTTTTACCGACTTTGCCAAAGCCTTTCACAAAGTTGACCGTAATCAACATATACTCAAAATTGCTTTTCTTGGTGTCCACTCTAATCTCCTTAATTGGGAAATATCATATCTGTCAAATCGCATTCAGTTGGTAAAGTTAATCAATGTCTATTCAGCCCTTTCGTAGCTACTTCTGGGGGACCTTTAGACAGTCACCTTCGCTGATGAAACACTTCGCCGTGAAACGCGTTAGCGTGTTTTTGTTTGCAGTGTTACGCAGAATTAAATAATTATAATATAGTATGGACACAGTAGCTTTTCAACTGCATGGTTCATACATCCAGTAATTATAATATTGCCATAAAAATTCCCCGCATATGGAGCATGTATTTGATATTCATATTGAAAACATCAACCTTAAACAAAAATACAAACACTGATTGTTGTATTGTACAACATTTTAAAGTGCATATGTGACCCGGTCTACGAAAAGGGACCTTCGGTGTGAAAATATCATTTTTCACTTTTTTGGCGATTCGGATAGACTAATGTGTGCTCTTTCTAATACTACGTTTACATTGAGCCAAATGACTCATTTCAGCTCATTCAGCCAAATGAGAACCGAAATCATCTCATTTCTCATACGAATTCTCATTTGCAAATCATCTCATTTGAAATAAATGAATGAGATTGGATACGTTCTTAAAACTAATTACAAACTATTTCGAACGCATTCAATGCAGAATGGATAAAAACACACCGAACGCACTAAAAAGAAAGGAAAATGTCAAAAATATTGTGAAGTGAATTCAAAGAACTAAGAGATAAGGAAGCGGTGAAGTTTAAAAGAAATCATGGTATAATAATACATGGTAGCATTGACAACTGCTTATTTTCTCTTCAACAGGAAATCATAAATTGTCAAACACAGCTTGTTGTGCAAATACATCAGCAGCTGCTGTGGTTGTTGTTTTTTTTCACTTCAACGTTTTCAACATTGTTTGTGTTTTCAATGTGTTTTCAATGGCCGATTCTGAACGCTCTCTTTTTGAGTATATTTTTTGACAGTATATGATTTCCCAAGCAACTGTCAATGCTACCATGAAAGAAATGAAGTATTTTACAAATACAATGAAGTTAATGCAAATACATAGACATTCCAACAGGGCCGCATTAGGTTATATCGTAAATAAAGGCGAAAACTTTTTGGTGTTCAGACGTATTTTTATTATTTAATTTTTATTGTATTTGAAATCATAGGTATTTTACAAAAAATGCCAAAAGTACGGGAAAAATTATTTCCCGGCAGGACACTTAAAAAAATCTTGCAAAATACGGCACGTCCCGTGAAATATGGCACATATGGTTCGACTAGTCGTTCGGCTCATTAGCATATTTTCGGGTGCAAAAATTGTGTACCGGGTAACCTAGTATTTAATATAGGATATCACTGTCATATATAAATTTTTGACCGAAAAAATAAGTCATATATTAACTTCTATTTTTAACCGAAAAATAAACATATTTTAACTGGTAATTTTGACCGAATAAATAAAAGTAAATAATAAAAAAAAACGAAAGAAAAAAATCGGTAAAAATAACCATTATTTATTGACTTTTTTGAAGAAATTTATAACAGTTACGGTCCCTGATTAAAACTTATCTTCAATAAAAACAAAATTAGGGCCCTAATGTTTGCCACCCTAAGGAATAAATGCGCTCATGAAGCTGAACTTTTGTTTTGACAGAAGCTCTTGCACATGACTCATGCACACAAATGGCGGAAAACCAACAAGCTATAAAGCGAGATTACCTGTGAAACTATACCTCCTTATTATGTGTTTTTTGTGAACTTTCACAACTTTTCACGGCACAACGCATGCTTATTTAATTTTTTATTTTATTTATGTTCGTTTTAAAACAATTTATAGCGATGACAATCGCTAATTATTTAATATTTTAATGTTTTTTCACCACTCATTTTCTTTGTTTTGATGTGCAAGAGCTTATGTCAAAAAATCATGCTCTATCTCGCTTGAAAAATTCTTCAACACAAGCATAGAATGTGTGAGTAGAACACCACTTCCTTATATTTTATTTCTATGAGTGAATTCGAAAACAAAGAACAAGCTGTCAAACTAAATGCGATACGTTCGCAAAAAAAATCAGTGTAAACACATTTGAATGACTCATTTGAAATGGCTCATTTGATCTAATGTAAACGTAGTATTATGGCGCAAAGCAGAAGTTTCCAACTCGTAAAGAAGTTTGTCAGGAATTTTCCAAAAAAAAAAGACGCCATTCAGTGTGCGACAATTAAACGTTTACAAACAGCTTTTTCTCGAAAACTTGTTTTTACACCGAAGGTCCCTTTTCGTAGACCGGGTCACATATGTATATATCAAACTTTGTGCAGTAATTTCAGAAAATCGAAACGAGAAATGTACAACATTCGGCTGGTTGCACACTCTTCGATTAACCGCAGAAGTGCAGATTGCAGCGATGCCTGTTTAAAAAACAGTGTGTTCACCAAGAAATAAAGAATACACAGTATATATTTCTGTATTGCATTTATTTTTCTTATCTTATCTTATCTTACTATCTTATCTTATCTTACTATTATATAAAAATGAAACTTGAAATATTGCCTTTTTGGTGTTGATGCAAGTAAACTCAAGAACGGCTGAACGGATTTAAATGAAATTTTCACTATTCAAATCGTAATTAATTGTAGATTAACACCGTATACTTAAAATTTTGAAATATTTCAAAGCTTAGAAGTTATTGGCTAAGAAACTGTCAAAATTCGGTATTTTTGGAAAAATTTTGCGCTTTTTTTCTATTTTCTGCTTAAACCGTAAAAGATAAGTGAATATGATATATGGACAAATGAATGATCTTGCCGATTCCAACAAAAAAGATGGTGACGTGCATCTAAGATCAATAGGTTGGTCGTAAAATTCATATTTTATTGAAAAATTAAATCATTTTCTTGCAAGCATTAATTTGTTCATTGGATTCGACGCTGTCATTGCTTGCAGCTAGCAGAATGTTGCTTTGGTTTCGCTACAAAATGCTGTTCAATCAGTGATGCCAACCCGAAGAGAGTAAAAATCCATAAATGCGACATAAAAAATCCGTGTAAATCCGTGTAAATATATATAATTTTTTTTTTAATTTAAAACTAGCAACTCATCTATATACAAATAGGCGTAGGCAGAACAGTTAAGAACCATTTTAAGAGTATGGAGACGAGTTTTTTACTTATAAAAAGTAAAAAAAAACTTAACAACATAACTTAATGTAAGAATAATTGAAAAAATAACATAAAACATATCTTTTATTTAGACTATTCGTTTGTTTTTAATCGTTATTCATTAACAATACAATAACATTGAAATACATTTCAAATACACTTTAAGTTTTGTTTAAGCTGTATACACTGCCCACTATTTAATTGATTCCCAGTAATGTATTACTTAGCTTCAATTAATTTTCTTTTGTATATTATACCAAGTTTAAATTAGAGAACCAGATCTCGAGGAACCAGTTTTAAACGTTATATTTTTTAGGAAATTCTACACTGAAAAAAAAATGTTTTAAAATTGACGACAATTGTTATTAATTTGACGATATTTGTGTTAAAAAAATAGCTTGCAACAAATTTCGTCAAAGTAAGAGCAAATGTATTTAAAAATTTTGAAAAATATATGAAAAAAAAGTCAAATTAACAACACATTTTGTGAACACATTGTGTTTAATTTTAAGCTAACTTTTTTTTTCAGTGTACAGAATTGATTCTCTTTGGAAATCATAACAAAAATAAAATCATATCTTTTAAGAAATATAACTATATATATATATTATATATAAGATATAAAACTATGTTTTATGGTCATACATTTGAATGGAAAATTTTGATAACTGTGAGTTACTTATTTGCATATCATAACAATTACATTTCTTGAAAAGTTTCTTTGCGTGTAATATTCCATCCAAAGTGGTTGTTTCTAATCGATTGCTAATTTTAGTTTTATTCAGATTGACTTGAGAAAAAATTCTTTCAACGGTTGCTGAAGAATGTAGTAGCAAAAATATGTGCAGTATTAGTGTTGAAACTAGTGGAAAATGTATGCTTCCATCCCCCTTTACAACTTTATTGACTTCTTGCCAATATGCGGCCACCTCAAGGTTCTTTGACGGCGGATCCATGTTCCGTAAAGTTCTATATTCCATGTCAATCTCGTTATAAAATTTTTCTGGTAAGACTGATGGAATATATTGAAGCAAGGGTGTTATTGTTTTTTTATTAATAAAATTTTTTGGATCTACAATTCCCAAATTTTTTAAAAATTTCATGTTTTGAAATGGACATCTTTTTTTTTTTGAAATGAAGCCTCAACATAAAAATTCAAACAAAAACTTCGAACTTGCTGAATATCGTTAATATTGGGTGAACCTAGGTTTAAAATTACCGCTTTAAATTTTGCGCTAAGGTACACCTCATTGCAGTTTAAGTAATTGCATGAGTTACTTATATCAATATCTTCGACTTTGCTATTTAAATTATATCTGGTTTAATGTAAAAATCTTAAATTGTTTTATAAAAAGTGATAAAACTTTCATACAATAGGTGTATTCTTAAGGATTCAGTTTGCATTTCAAGTGTAACATTATAAAAATATGGTAGAACGAATTCTGAAAATAAAAAAAATATTACTTATTGTTAGTGCAGCAGTTGTCAAGTTGATCAGAAATTGTTTTTGCCTTTGTGTTGCTTAACATTTTCACTATGAAGAACATGTTTACAGCTTTATATTGTGGGCAACTTTCAGGGCTGCACATCTTTATTAATTGCAAGTGTTGATATGCGCAAAGTTTTAACAAATTAAGTAAACGTATTTTTAAGTGCTGAATATATTTTTTTACCATTCAAATTAATTTTAACATGAAATTTCGCGAAAAATCTACGAAAATTCTGTGTGATATTCTTAAAAATCCGTAGATTTACCTTATTTTGCCGCTGTTGTCCGTTTATCTGTGCAAGGCTTAAAAATCCGTAGAAACCCGTAATTTCCGTGTAGTTGGCATCACTGTGTTCAATGCTTAGAAGCAGAGAGAGATAGCTCTTTGTTCGCGAACAGCAGAATGCAAAATTTGAAGCATTTTCTCCAAGCGCGTCATTTGTTGCTGCTGCTTCAATGTTTCATTATTCAGAAAGAGTTTTTCTATTCAAAATGTTGAATAGCTGCGTGCAGAATTCTTAAGCTTCAAAATAGAAGTGCATGAAATTTATGGTAACAATTCAAGCTTAAATTGAAACGCCGTGCGATGTAAAATGACATCGCTTTGAAGCTGCGCATTGGTATGGGTTGAATGGTTTTTTTTAGCATGTTTTTACGGCACTACATAGCGTTAGTGTATAATTTCGTCACTGAAATAAGATCTAGGAAAATATTTTAACTTAATATGATTTTATTTATTGAAAGTGAAAAAAAAGTATTTTTAAATCATTCCATAAACATAAATTTACATTTGAAAAGGTAAGGACTTATTAAAACCAATGTCTTTCCAAAACAATTCACGTTATCGAATACGAGTTTTATATAATTAAGCTACAAATTGTGTTAATTAGCCGAAGTGCATTGCATAAAATGTATTTTCATACCGTTAAAATAAGTTAGGAGAATGTCTTCGGTTAAGAGTCATGTTTCCTTAAATCGACATAAAATTGTATGTGCTTAATATTTTTCCATGGTTGTTATGCCAAACGAAAGTTAACTATTTAAGCTTACTTTTCCTTAAAGAGACCCTATCGATTAAGTTACAAGCAAACAAATTATGAACGATTGCTTAAAACCATATTTTTTTTACTTAAAAAACCCCACCACAGAAAATGAGTTGGAAATCAAATAACTTGATGTGAGATCGACACAAATGTAAAGATTATGAATGAAATTTATTTTTTTACGAGAAAGCTGCTTTTCCCACGGGCAGTTATATGTTGCTATTTCTAGGATAGGAAATCCCTCAAATTAATTTATTCTTACGAATAACACAAACACAACAAAAAACATTGTTTATACAGAAATTATAACATGATTGCAATTAATATGTCATGAAAAGAAGAAACCTATTAAAACGATAATAAGACAAATTTTTTACAAAAAATGCGTTAATTTATTTCAAGATACATCGCGGGCAAAGCTGCGGAGGGTTGCTACACTAAGGGAAGAAAATATTAAATTTATCCAAAAACTTTTTTAATTTATCCAAAAAGCGAGTAATTTTTGCACCAATAACGCATTTGCATAAATCGACTACGTAAATATTTAAAATTTATTTAAATACTTTTTCAATTAAATAAAATATTTAAATATTTAAACAGAATTAATAAAAAATATATTAAAATTATGCACGAATTTTTTTTAAATTTCTTTCAAATATTTACTATTTGAAAATAAACTATCACATTTAAAGAAAATTTATATAAAAATATTGAATTTAAAAAACAACATATTTAAATTGAAGATGTTATTAATGGTTGTATGGTATTATTTTCTTCATATTGCGTTCATCAAATGCCATTACCTGTATAATTTATTCTCGCTTCACTTTTTTCGTTCTCTAATTTATACTATTTTTGACAGTTGGTGCCCTAATATTGCACCAACTATTAAAAATAGTATTAAATAGAGAACGAAAAAGTAATGTACAAAAAATATGTATGAAAATGACAACCGGTGTAAGATATTTCAGAGGAAATATCAAGTTGTCACTCCACCCTACATCATTTTTATTCTTTGCCAAACTTGCAAGCTATATTACCCTTGCAACAAAAACTAAATGAGAACTATAAAGATGCAAATGCAAGAAATAAACTGCAGGAACAGTGCGATGCTGTTGCTGCTTGTCGGAATATGTGTGTACGTGTGCGATGCTGCTGCTGCTTGCTTGCGTGGAATATGTGTGTACGTGTGTGGTATAAATATAATTCAAATACGAGAAAAAAACGAGTTGTAAGGAAAACATTTGATTTATCCAAGTAAATATTTAAATAAAATTTATACTGAGGCGTGGATAATGCTAATAGGCGTTATTTCCCTTAGTGTACGAAACTAGGTTTTTGAAGGGTCTAACGGGCTTTTCGGGCGTGGGGAAATGCTCGCCACGCACTTTTTAGCGTGACAACGTACAGTATAGTATTCAACCCAAAAACGCGGATATGATTTTTTCTTGTGTGGTTTTTTTTTTTATTTACTTCTTAACGGCTGAGTGAAAAATTGTGAAAAGACATCCCAAGGAATATTTTTACTGTATTAATACAAACACAAGAATTTAAACAGGGGTTTTTATTTAAAAATGAAGGCAACATCCATTGTTTTTTTTTGTTCTTTATTATAATTTGCAGCTAAA
Organism: Pherbina coryleti; assembly: GCA_943735915.1. Classification (NCBI taxonomy): domain Eukaryota; kingdom Metazoa; phylum Arthropoda; class Insecta; order Diptera; family Sciomyzidae; genus Pherbina; species Pherbina coryleti. The sequence continues at coordinate 88,470,311 of OX030949.1, forward strand.
TGGCTAAATACATTTTATTAAAAATAAAATTGTGCATAGAATTCACATGCTGGTCTGCTTCCAACATTTCACCCACAGCATCGATGTTTTCTGCCACAACTGCCATTCTTGAACGACCAGCTCGAAATTCGTCTTGGAGAGAACGACGACCTCGAACGCACGAACTCATTGAACCAGCGTTTTACAGTCGATGGGTTTCCATCACCAAAAGTCGAACTAAGTTGATCGATGCATTATTATCTTGTCAAATAACGAAAATGTCTTGGCACGAAAATCTTCACATGTTAATTCCATTTTTTTTGATGAAATACAATTTTCAAACGACTGTTAACAACAAAACGTTGTGAGTACGTTAATGCTTACATATGTCAAAATTCATTTGGCAATGCAAAGTGTTGCTGAAGCGCAAGATTTAAAATGCAGCCCTCGAATCATATTGTAATAATTTTAACTAAAATGTAATAAATATTAAAATATCAAAATATCGAATATAAAAAAATTTAACAAATTTCCGATGAAAAAATATAATAAAAAAAAAAAATAATAAAAAAATAAATAACTGGTCATTTCAGCCCTTGAAAAGACTTTGACCTAGCTTCTTATGACCAATTGAGTTGTGCGTGTTATTAAGTTTATACACGATTGAACGAGAAATGGACCTACAGGCTTAACGCCGACTCCGAACGGCGATGAACGAAATGTTCTTATTCTCAAGAAGCTTTGCATGGCATTTTTATTACTCTCTGAGGTTTGCCATTGTCTGCAGAGAGGTGGCGGCCGTACAGAAAAATCATTTTTAATTTTAATTCAAATAATTTTCTGTCGCTGCTGGGGTTCGAACCTGGGTCTCCAAAGTTCTTTGACATAGCGGCCACGCACTTTAACCAACTACGCCACGGACGCCACAAAAAAAAAATATAATAAAATATTCAAAACTTCAAAAAAATTGCTCAATTAGTTTAGAAAGCAATTGTTTTTAAGTCAAACCATTTAATTATATGGCAACTTGGCAACTATGGTTGTGACACCACTATAAAGAGACCCAACAAACAAAGATGGTTTATTTAAATCATTATTTTATTTAAGTAATTCTCTTGCATAAACAAAGCGATACGATGCGGTAATTTTCTTCTTTGTCTTGTGTGCTGCTTCTTGGAGTGTGTCTTGTTGGTCGCTCTTCCTTCGACATTATTTAATAACAAATTGCATTAAATACGCCCGCAAGAAGTAAACATAGAATAGTTCTCACAAAACAAAGCCCGAGAGCAATTATAAAAAACTGATATACTAAAGCAACAAAAAGAGCATAAAGCTACCATAATTTTAAAAAACCAACTAAGTGCTCATTCTATTGTTGTTGATTTTTCAGAAAAGATATGTAAAAAACAAAGCTATTAAAAACTGCAATAATTTTTTCCTAACCGGTTTGTAAGTGTTTTTAATGGAAAAAGAATAGGACCATTTAACTGAAACTGTATAACAAATTGACTTTGGGTTTAAAGAAACCATTTAACCTGATAATTACATTATAACATACTTAATTGTTCACGCCACAATTCGATAAGTGAAATTTTTACTCTCCAAAGCTTTAAGAATCTTAAAATTATCTTTATATTTCATAATGTTACGACCTATAACAGAAAATCAAACAATGTTAAAATAAGAAGTTACTTGGTTTTGCTTTATAACGAAAGAAATATACCATGCGGTCACTGTGCTTTTAAGTTGCATCCGTAATAAAACCAAAAACAAGTAAAACTTTATTAGCACGATGTTTCTTCATTGCCTGCAATCTCATGACTATATGCATAAAACAATCTTACAAATTCCCATTCGGTGATTTCAAATACGCTGCAAGCACTGCAAGTTTTACAATGATTCATATGGCCGAGTTAGCCGCCCACCGTGCTCTATGCTAGCGAATTAATTTGCACCATCCAGAATGTAGCAAATGCTCTGATTATGATGAATGTTCGTACTGGGTCGGCGGCAACTCAAGAGGCTTCCTTTCAAAGCTAATAAGTGACTGGATGCCGTTTGCATGCGTTTGTGTATCTTGTATCTAATTGTGTTGCAGCTAATTAAATTTGAACTGACCATGATTTGCTCTTATTTGCCTTTCTTTTTTTTTTGTTTTCATTTTCATTATGATTGTGGCATTTTTTGTTCATATGTCCGCGACGTTTGTGAATTGTATTGATTGAGACTTATGGCTGCTCATTTGGTACTTGATCTGCTCCATAAAACACATATGCAATGGCACAGAAAACCAAAATGTTGTGGCGCCAATGACTTCCAGTTGATTTTAAAGCGCCACACAAGATATTTCAATAAAATATACCCAACCAACCAAATTATAATCTCGATATGCAAAATCAATTTACTATAAACTAGATCTAAGCTTACAAAAGTAAGCATTGCATTTAGACTCTGTTGTGAAATTGTAAAATATTCGCAAATTCTTATCAAACCTAGTAACAGGTTGCAATATTGTTTCGAAAATATCCTTTTACATAAACATATGGGCAGACATTTAGACTATCACGTAAAAATCACATGTATACTTTCTGTGGTATTTGTTTTAAATTAAGCAAATACTGAACATTTTATTAATGTGTGCTATTGCGCTTCCCAACACTAAGGGAAATAAGGCATATTAGCATTATCCACGCCTCAGTATAAATTTTATTTAAATAGTTACGTGGATAAATCAAATGTTTTCCTTACAACTCGTTTTTTTCTCGTATTTGAATTCTATTTATACTACACATGTACACACATATTCCATACAACCAAGCACACATATTCCGACAAGCAGCAACAGCATCGCACTCTGTTCCTGCAGTTTATTTCTTGCATTTGCAGCTTTATAGTTCTCATTTAGTTTTCGTTGCAAGGGTAATATAGCCTGGATTTTTGGCAAAGTTTAGTTGTGAGTGCGATTGATGATCGCACAATATATTTGTGTAAGTTTTGAGTGACAACCGGACATTTTCTCACAAATGTCTTGCGCCGGTTGTCATTTGCCTGCATATTTTTCTTTGCCTCTTTATTCTAGTTTCAAGTTTCTTTCTCTTTCTATAATTTGTACTATTTTGACATTTGTTGCCATAATACTGCAATAACTGTCAAAAATAGTATAAATTAGAGAACGAAAAAAGAATATAAAATATACTACCAAATGGCATTTGATGGACGCATCTCGTGGGAAATATTCAAATAAATTTTTTTAATTTCAATATTTATATATAAATATTATTTAAATGCGATAGTTTTATTTCTTTTTAAATATTTGAAAGATATTATCGTTTTTTGAAAGATATTTAAAAAAATTCGTGCATAATTTTAATATATTTTTTATTAATTCGGTTTAAATATTGTAATATTTTATTTAATTAAAAACGTATTTAAATAAATTTTAAATATTTACGTAGTCGATTTAAGCAAAAATGACTCGCTTTTTGGATAAATTAAAAAAGTTTTTGGATAAATTTAATATTTTTCCCCTTAGTGTAGGGCTTCATTTCATTATCAAAAACTTTATTTATATTCCTTATGATAATGAAGTTACGAGGGTAGTCTCAGAAATACCCGACCTAACAAAGAAAACACTCAAAATTTTCCTTTCAGCTCGATATATTTTTTCCAAATGATGTTCAATAGCTGCGATACCCCTTTTATAGTGAAAACAGTCGAGCTGCTCTAAACAGCCATCAACCGCAGACTCCTTGATTGTGGGCAAATCTTTTACCACCGTGCCATTTTTTAAGTTCGGAAACAAAAAAGGGATAAATTTCGCCTGAGGAAGCAATTCGAACTTTAACTCTTTGGTTTTGACCCAAGCGAAAACGGATGCGTGAACTGGTGCATTGTCTTGATGAAATAAAACTTTATTTTTCGCCAAATTTGGTCGTTTTTTACTATGCTACAATAAGTTTGCATAACTCGCACTAGATTGTCTTTCCTTTCTGAAGATAATCAATGAAAAGTATCCCAAGCGCATCCCAAAAAGTTATGATTTTACCTGCAGATGAAATTGTCTTCGCCTTCTTTGGACCCACTCTTCCTTTTTAGACCATTGTATTGACTGTTTCTTCATCTCAGCTGTAAAGTGGCGGACCCATCTTTCATCCTTGATTATGAATCAACAAAGGAACTCTATTTAATTGCTGTGAAACTTCGCCAAGCCTTTAAAAAATATCGCTTTAAATATCCTCACGAGTCTGTTTTTGTTTCGTTGTGAGTAATCGCGGCACAAAACTTACGGTTAGCTTACCCATGTCCAAATTTTCAGTCAATATGCGACATACAGCACTTTTTGAAATGCCTATTATGTCTGCTATCTCGCGCACTTTCAGTAGACGACCGTCTATTGAACCATTTCGCATTTAGTCGACCACTGCGATGTTCTTCTTGACAGCTCATGCGGCCTCGTTTAAACTCTGCCACCTAATATTTTACTGTTAGAAACGAAGGAGTAGACTTCTCCAGTGTAGAATATAACTCCGCTTTGATATTGGTTGGGCTGAGGTTTTTCAAATGAATATATTGTATCACATAACGATGACCAATTTTTACAAATTCGTTCACTAGAATTGAGTGAACACGAGATCGTTCACTACTGATAGCTGCTAACCAAGCAAATCAGTAATTCTTTGTAAAGAATCAAGCAACAATCGCCATCTATGAGTTAGGACGGGTACTTCTGAGACTACATTCGTAAGTAATATATTTCGATGTAATGTAATCGATCTGATTTGACAGGCACCTTTTTGACGTGACAACATTACGTTTTACCGCGCAGGTTTTCAAAAAATTTGAAAAAAGCAGTTTTAAAAAATGCATCGGCGTTGCATAGAATTGCAACTCGCTAAGTGTAGTTGATATTAAAAAAAAAAACAGTAATGGTACGACAGTAAAGATTAATTCTTTGTCTTTATAATAAAAATACAAACAAAAATAAAGACGTCCTCCGGACGCGGAAGGAGCTGCTTAAGCAACGAAACTGAAAATTTGTTACATGGTATTATAACAAGCTATGTACATATAGGTGCAAAGGTAATTATTTTTATACGTCTGTAAAAGCTGGTTCTTAGCCCAAACGACAATAATAGACGAAAAATTCATTACGACATAAGGCCGCGAAGAGAGACGCTACAAGATCGCAAATGAATCAATCATGCAACGGCGTTGCATGGAATTATTACTCGGTGAGTATATGCGACATGTTAAATGTTAAATGTTAACAAAAATGAAAGATTTATACTTGGCATTACGACAAAAATAAAAAAATTAATTATGTCGTCGTCAGGTCGCGTAGGAAGCAGCTTATGCAATACAAATGCAATATTGTTGCATAGAATTATTGCTCGCCCTGTAAAAGTTATCTATTAAATTTTGTTCTACTACAGCAAAGGACGTCTTTGTGACCTCATAACGAAAATAGAACAAACATTTTTGGCTCCATGAAGCCACGTAGGCAACAGCTTAATGCACTGAAAATATAAAAGCAATGAAAAAACGTTACATGTAATTATAACTCGATGACCATTGGCGCTACGGTAAATAAAATTAAAAAAAACTGTTAACCTAACTTTTTACAACTTATTTTTTATTTCCACCAATTTATTTGAAACAGTATTTAAAGCCCTCTTTGAAGTCAAGCATTATCAGTAATGTGGAGTTGTAAAATGTTTACATTTGTCAATATTTTCCAATCATTCTATGAAAACGCTTCTTAATTACATGTCAAGTAAACTTATTCCAAGTTCTACTTTAAAACACCTACTTTCTTTGCGTTTCGATACAATATCACAACACATCTTCAAAAATGTATTGTTTAAATAAGTGTTTTCCAAACATGTTTGGAAAGTGATTTAATTTTATTGTTCCATACAAACCAACTTCAACAACTTTTACAGAATGGCTGGTTGCGATGAGTACATAATAAATTTTGTTACATTTTACAACATATTAAATTTTATGCTATGCATATCTGCAAATCATTTCCCTAAATAAAATACTCGTACATTCCTAATTTAAATAAACTCATTTATACATAGTTTGTTTTGCTGAATTCCTGATACTCACAGATATTCTCATGAAACAAAATGATTTTGATTTAAATGACTGCTCTTATTATGCTCCTCGTATATCTTCTATTTACTGAGAATTCGTATTCAAATATTTTACTCATTTTAATTAAATGCCTGATCTCGGTTATGATTTTTTTTTTATGTTATTGTTGTTGTTCTTGTTATTGTTGTTGTTGTTGTTGTTGTTGTTGTTGTTGTTGTTGTTGTTGTTGTTGTTGTTGTTGTTGTTATTGTTGTTGTTGTTGTTGTTGTTGTTGTTGTTGTTGTCATTATTATTAGCAAACATTAAACTTTTAAATTATACAAATAACTGTGTTTGTATTACACAAATAAATGTTGATGACTCCACGTTTAAATTAAATTATTTTAATGCTATATAAAGCGAAAAGTTTATTAATTATATTTAATCAAAAGACATGTATTTGCTTTTATAATGTGTCCATATTTAGCTGGTCATTATTAAACATTAATATTATTATTACTATTTATTTTAGACATTGTTGAAATATTGCAATTTCTCATTCTGTGAGTTTTGTGAGGCACGCAGTTTTTGGAAATTAAGTAGATACCTAAAAAATTTATTTAATTTTATAATGATTTTAATGTTACGTAGTAGTATTTGCGGTCTGCTCTATAAAGCATTCTTGACCACCATCGCCAATTGAGTCCGTCTTCACAATTAAAGCTGTAATTTTGATGCTATCTTGGTGAAATAAGAAATGAAGGCTGTATCAACAAGAGATGTTGAATTTGTTTTTTGAATAGAACTGAATGTTATTTGCATGCCTCTTAAATTTTTGAATTTATTGGATTATGAACTGGACACATGGAGATTATGTATGGAGTGGCTTGCAGACCTTAATCGTTTTATAGCAATTTTTGATCAGTTTTTCGCAAAATTGGATCTCTATGTATATCAGCGAAAGCGACTTCAAAGTTCGTTTTAAGAGTTAGAATTGTTTGCGAATGGTTAGTGTAGACCTTACTCTTTACATAACCTCAAAAAGAATAAGTCTAACGCCGTTAAATTGCAAGATCTTGTTGGCCAAAGATCAAAATTAGGTGGACATAGAACTTCGTGTGCAATTACTCGATTGTTTTGCGACCTTTATGGCACATAGAAGAGAGCTGCATGAATGTGTTTCAAATGCGTGTCAAAGCATTCACTTGCTTTTCAAATTCTTACTCTCATCTTCTCTAAGCTAGTGAAACAAATTAATTAGCGCATTCATCATTTGCACAAAGAGCAAAATGAAAACAAAAGATAATCAATATATTTGAGTGGCGTCTACCTATCAAAGAGTGCACACTTGTAGAAAGTATGTATTTGAAAATTGAGTGCAATGGAGTGAGTTGAGTTCTACTGATTGAAATGAAAACTTTTGAATAGAATTTATATATTTAAAACTGTAATGGCATATTAAGATTTTTCTATAAAAAATCATAGAGCAAGCTATACAAAAAAGGAACCTTTATTTAGCTATATGTGTCCATGACATAGGCAACTGCATCATTTTTTTTTATAATTAAATTAAAATTGAATAAAAATCACGCTCGCCTCTCAAATAATGGCAAAATTTCAAAAAATTGCACAAAAATAATTGTTAATTAACACGAAAATTTTACATAAAAGCTTTGGTTCTAAGTAAAAAAGCTTATAAAACAGGTCTTTTTTTTTAATATTATTTAAATTCACAAATTTAATTATATGATAAATTTACAGAAAAAATGAAAATGATAATATATTTAATATTATAATATACTAGCAAATACCCGCTGCTTCGCCGGCGATAAAAATATTAAATATCATTAGAAACTTTAAATCTTAAAATTTAACAGCCATTCATATTGAAGTGGGAAGAGTGTAAATAATGGTTTGTGTATTAGATAAATTCAGTGACTTGTTATTTATTTGTCGCAATTTCGTCAAGATTTTGATATTTAAAAATCAATAGTTTTTCTAAGCCATCTGCACTGAAATAATTGTCATTTTACTATTTTTTTTTTATAAATATTTTGAAATCTTTGACAAATTTTCTTGTTTTTATTATATTTTTTTGGAAATTTTTTATATATTTTGAATTTTCTTGACATATTTTCCAAATGTTTGAAATATTTTGAAGAATTTTAATTATTTTTGACAATATTTGTGCTCAAATGAGAGCAAATAATTTAAAAACTGCTTTATGAGAGGTGTGTTATAAGCCTTAAAAAAAAAATTTAAATTTCAACCATATTTAAAAATCCTCTAATTTATAAACAAACATTTTCAAACACTTTTTGACATTTTATTTGTTTTTGATACATTTTGAAATAATTTGATATATTTTTGACAATATTTATTGTGCTTAGATGAGAACAAACAAATTTTTTAAATGCTTTATCGAGGGTTTATTGAAGGTTTCAACCATTTTTAAAATTCTCTTATTTATCAAGCATTTAAAAGAGCTGTTGAAACGTTCAACATGAAAAATGTTTTACAATTTTTTTTACGATTTTTTTCTTATGAAGGCTTTGTAAGAGGCTCATAATTTTTTATGAATACAGCCGTTTGAATTTCGGTAAAATTGTACATATATTTGTGTTGGAGCGACTTAGTAGTTCCATCCGAATAAAGTAACCAGCTAACTAATGTAATAAAAAATAACTAAAGTAATAAACTTTCTGTATCTTCCTGATCATTTTTTTTCATGCATTGGTTCACTTTTCCTAGCGCTGTGACTATTGGGGTACTCACAGTTTTGTTTTATCTGGTGTGTTAACTACGCCGTCCGTTAACTCTAAAACATTTTGCCATGTGGTAACTATTTTTGATTTTGTTTTGCATGTAAAAAAGAGATAACACAAACTGGTAAAATTGCCTTGCTTTCCAACATGTTTGTTTTTCGTAGCAAACTGGCATTTCTGAAAGGTATTTTTATTTTATTGAAAAATCAATAAATCGAAGAAACCTTCTCTTGTTATTTTTATTTTATTGAAAAATCAATAAATTAAAGAAAGCTTCTCTTTTCAAAAGGCGTGTCAATTTTAGAATGAACTACGTGTAGGGGTTCTCACAATTTGATTGAAGTATCGTTTTAAAGTTACTATATATCAACTTTAGAAGGGATCTGTAAATACCCTATATATAAAAATCTCGTTTATACGTAAAAATATCAGCTCAGAGGTAAGAAAAATATATGACGGCCTTGTTATTTTAAAATTAAATATATCTTTCGTTTAAGCTGATAAATTTCATCAAAACATTTCAACAAAACATCGACACGGAATTTTTGTCGATGCTTTTATAAAAGTGGCAGTATTTTTACATTCAAAAAGGTGGCAACATTGGTACCGCACTCAATACATGTTGCTGTCTTTTTTTTTCTTTTTTGTGGACCTTCCCACCGGGAAAAAAAAATCAATTCTATTCTGCAATATAGATTCTAGAATTGAATATTTTTAACACCCCATCGGGAAAAAGATGCAATTTTATATAAAAAAAAATCAATTCTCTTCTCCAGTATAGATTCTAGATGTGATTATTTTTAACATGCAGCCTACAAAGAATAGTATATTCTTTTCTCGCTTCAAGTGGAATCGCTACAGAATCGTTTTTTTCACTTTTTAAATAGATTCTTTTCATATATGTAATCATGGTTGAATAAATTAGGTTGTCTCGTGGCTGATCGTACTCTCTTCTCAGTGCACATAATTGTCAAAATCAATGAAAAGCTACAACAACAACTTCATCGGCTTTGCATGTTATCAATTTACGCATTCAGATTTTCTATGAGTTGTCAACTCCAACTCGACATTTATTGGAACTCGCTCGCACCCATGCGACAACCTTATTTATTAAACCATGTATGTAATACTTCAATATTGGCAGCAAACTAAATTTTTAATGAGTTTCAACTGCGAAATCAAAGAGAGATAGCCTACATAAGATTTTGTTGTTTGTATTTATTAGTATATTTAAATATACTACTACTATACGTCAACGGGGCGGTTGTTAAGAAAAATGTCTACCCAAACATAAAACAAAACAAAGCATACATATTTGTTTTGCATAAATCATAGGTACGCACCATTATAAAAGAATTATAAGACCAACGCGTGAAATATGATAAAAATTTAAAAAGAAAAATTCAAGCAAACAATATTTAAACCATAAAAATTGAAACAACAGAAATTTTAAATGAAATTTTTGACAATGAAAGCACCGCTCCTGAGATTTTTTGTTAAAAAATTAAATTTCGAGTACATAAAAAAAAACCAAAAATAAATAAATAACTGGTAATTTTAACCATTGAAAGGACTTTGACCTAGCTTCTTATGATCAATTGTGTTGTGCGTGTTATTAAGTTTGTACACTGAACCAAATATTGTTCTTAAAATCAAAGAATCTCGATCATAAAGCGAAATTCATTGATTTTTAAGAACTATTCATTGCCCCAAAGAACGAATTCTTTGGTTCAATTCTCGTTAATCGTTAATCGTTATTCTTAATTTTAAGGAACAGTTCATTGTTCGTGTTCATTAAAATTTTGTTCCAGTTCTTGTGTTGTAATATCTAAAAAACCATTAGAGAATTGTATCTCAATAAGAAAATGATTTTTTAAAATATATCTTGATATTGTTTTAAAATTTCTAAGGACAGACTAACTTATTGTAACAGTTGTATGTGTCATTAATTAATCATTTTTCTTCATAACATATCAAAGAAATAACGTAAGAATAAAGATTCATTGAATCAAGGAACTCGTACTTTGGACCAATTTTAATGTATAATACATTGGGACAAAGAAGTTTTTCTTTGTTATTAAGTACGTTTTTGGTTCTGTGTACACAATTGATCGAGAACCGGACCTACAGGTTTAACGCCGACTCCGAACGGAATGTTCTTATTCTCAATTAGCATTACATGGCATTTTGATTACTCTCTGAGGTTTGCCATTGTCTGCAGAGAGGTGGCGGCCGTACATAAAAATCATTTTAATTCAAATAATTTTTTGTCGCTGCTGGGATTAGAACCCGGGTCTCCAGGTTCGTTGACATAGAGGCCACGGACTTTTAACCAACTACGCCACGGACGCTACAATTTCGGGTACATTCACAGTACAGTGTACTGCCAATATAGAAGTATTACATATATGATTATTTTAAATAAAATGTATTAACTTTCGGAAATAAGAAAACAAATCAAAACAGACTGATGCTTTTCTCATTTATACCAGCATTTGTTTTAGAATCAGTTCGTTTTTCACTTATCAAAAAAGCAAGCAATGAATCTAAAAGCATTTTATATATTAGAAATAATTTATGGGTCGTAATCGATTATGGCTGGAATAAAAACGAATCAGTAAACTTTTGCTTGATAGATTCCAATTCATAGGTTTTGCTATAAATGTATTTATTCTTTGGAATACATTCTAAAATGTTAGCAATAGAATTCATTCTATTTACGATTTTTGTTTCTAGAATCCATTTTCATTTTGCCGTTGGGACGCTGACGTCCTACAAATAGTAGTACATTCTTTTCTCGCTTCCATATGAATAGCTACAGAAATCGATTCTTTAATTTACTTTTTAAATGCATTCTTTTAAATAAAAAGTATCCTTTTTCGGAAATGAGAAAACAAATTAAAACAGACTGTTGCTTTTCTCACTTATGCCAAAATTTGTTTGGTTGATATATTCGTTGATATATTGGTTGATATAAACTTTTGATTGATATATTCCAATTCATATGTTTTGCTTTAATTTATATATTCTTTGGAATACGTTCTAAAATGTAAGCAATTTACGATTTTTTTTTTTTAATCAATTCTCATTTCCCGCTGGGTTGTTGACTTTTATATATGATGCTCAAAAAGGGTTTGAAAATAGAGCTTTTGTCTCACAGCGATTTTGACATATTGTTCTATCTCATATATTCGTCAACATTAGAGTGCTGATATATTGTTATATGAGCGAGAAAATATATAGAGGAAATTAAATTTCAAAATAAAAAAACTCAGGAGCGGTGCTTCCATTGTCAATAATTTTTATTTGAAATATTTGTTGTTTGAATTTTTTGATTAAAATTTTGTTTGTTTAAATTTAATCACATTTCAGGCGTTCTTATAATTGTTTTATAATGGTGCGTACCTGTGATTTAGGAAAAACAAATATGATTTGTTTTCTTATATGTTTGGGGCAAACGTTTTCATCTCTCTTCGATTTCAGAGTTGGAATACAGAAATATTACATATACATATGGGGCATTATTTTTGAAGTGATCCACCCAAAATTTCAAAGTACTCCGATTTTGATGAAATTTTCACCATGTATAGTTCTTAAAGTTATACGTTCAAGACGTTAATTTTGTAGGCCCAGAATGACGGAATAACTTTTTACAGGGTGTTTAATTTTCAAGTTTAGTGTGAGAATGTGAAAGTAAAACGGTCTTTAACTTTTCAACGAATGAACCGATTTGACTAAATGAAACGTCAAACGAAAGAAAATTAATGAACGTTTTAACTCATTTGTAAGAATTTTGGAAAAAAGTTTTTTTCTATAAAATTTTTTTGAAAAATAAAAAAAAAATTATTTTTTCAAAAAGAATACCCCCTACGATTTTTTTCGCAACAATTTTACAAAAATAATAAACTTATTTACTTCAAAATGACATATCATCCAGGATGGTATCTCTTAGGGTTTTGAAGTTATGAGCATTTATGCATGAAAACTTCCAACTATTTTATTTCATCACACAAAAAAAAAGCTTAAAGTCACCCAGCTAGCATTTCCAATTACGTAAGAAACCTCTGTATGCTAAATCTTAGCTTATATTAACAAAAAAATAGATTTATTGCTTGATTTTTTGAAATCTTTTTATTTATTATAAGAGAAAATCTTGAAATTAGAGTCTAGTGAATACTTTTTTTAATATTATTGACTTATCTTTAGTTGGAATAACACAGTGATATCCTTGAGTCCCAGGTACTATTGTTGCTTGTGAAAACCTTATTTTTAAGATATCACCTGTCGTTCCTTGATCTGCTTTTGAATTGTAAAACACTTCTGTTTTATTCAAATTTATTTTTGCCCAATCATACAATGCTTTGGGTGTTAAAATGTGGGTTTTTGATGAGGCTTGTAAACTAGCTCGTGCTGCAACGCGTTTTAGATTTTCCCGACCATCTTTTAAATTTTTCAGAAAAGAAGTCTGTGTGTTGGCGATGCGACGGAATAGGCGGAAATCTAAAACGCCTTGCAGCACGAGCTAGTTTACAAGCCTCATCAAAAAACCACATTTTAACACCCAAAGCATTGTATGATTGAGCAAAAATAAATTTGAATAAAACAGAAGTGTTTTACAGTTCAAAAGCAGATCAAGGAACGACAGGTGATATCTTAAAAATAAGGTTTTCACAAGCAACAATAGTACCTGGGACTCAAGGATATCACTGTGTTATTCCAACTAAAGATAAGTCAATAATATTAAAAAAAGTATTCACTAGACTCTAATTTCAAGATTTTCTCTTATAATAAATAAAAAGATTTCAAAAAATCAAGCAATAAATCTATTTTTTTGTTAATATAAGCTAAGATTTAGCATACAGAGGTTTCTTACGTAATTGGAAATGCTAGCTGGGTGACTTTAAGCTTTTTTTTTGTGTGATGAAATAAAATAGTTGGAAGTTTTCATGCATAAATGCTCATAACTTCAAAACCCTAAGAGATACCATCCTGGATGATATGTCATTTTGAAGTAAATAAGTTTATTATTTTTGTAAAATTGTTGCGAAAAAAATCGTAGGGGGTATTCTTTTTGAAAAAATAATTTTTTTTTATTTTTCAAAAAAATTTTATAGAAAAAAACTTTTTTCCAAAATTCTTACAAATGAGTTAAAACGTTCATTAATTTTCTTTCGTTTGACGTTTCATTTAGTCAAATCGGTTCATTCGTTAAAAAGTTAAAGACCGTTTTACTTTCACATTCTCACACTAAACTTGAAAATTAAACACCCCGTAAAAAGTTATTCCGTCGTTCTGGGCCCACAAAATTAACATCTTGAACGTATAACCTTAAGAACTATACATGGTGAAAATTTCATCAAAATCGGAGTACTTTGAAATTTTGGGTGGATCACTTCAAAAATAATGCCCCATATGTTCTACCTTATTAGCTTTGGGCACAACCTTTTTTTGAGATGCACAGAGCTTTAATGAGAACATTTTTTCTCTCTGAGAATAAGAATAAAGAAATTGTATGGTTATTCTCTTTGAATTTTAATTAATTATTTAAACAATGGTTATTAAATTTATATATCCCATGTCCCAACTGGGCACCATAGCTATCCTAGAGAAAAAGAATTTTTGAAAGAGCGCCTGCCATTCTCAAGCTTTTCGCAGCCGAACATACGTGAGTCTTCTTTTATATAATAGTATAGATATAATATCTTTTAAAATTTGACCAAGAAATTCATAAAAAAATTATTTAAAGTTATTTTTTACTTTGTAGTGATTGGAAGTCTGTTCTTTTTTTTGCTAAAAAGTTTTTATTTCTTCCTTTTATGAGAATATGAAAAATTTTATGCAATAGTATTCTTAAGGAAAATTTCAAGTATGAAACTTTGTTCTTAAAAATTTGTTTTATTAATTCCTGAAAGTTTGTTGGGTATTTTTCATTTCTGTCTCTTTAGAATTTATATTAAAGTGCCACGCCCTTTATATAATTTCGCACACTTTATTGATCGTACTTTATAATATTCTACGCAGCCCTTTGCCAAATTTCAGTTACAAAGTATTAATATTAACCGATATGTAGTACTTTCCTTAAAGTGCCACACTCTATGTGCAATTCCGCCCACTTTTGTAATGATTCTACCTATCCGCATACCAAATATTAGTACCCTAGTGTTAATATTATCTGAGATACAGTGTTTTTCTAATATTGCCTCACCCCTTTGTTGAATAACGCCCACTTTATTGACCGTCATTTGTAATAACTGTGCCGACCCATGTACTAAATTTCAGTATTCTACACTAAGGGAAATAACGCATATTAACATTATCCACGCCTGAGTACATATTTCATTTTAATATTTACGTGGATAAATCAAATATTTTCCTTACAACTCGTTTTTTCCCCGTATTTAAATTTTATTTATGCCACACACTGACACACATATTCCATACAGCTGCCAAGCAGCAGCAGTCGCAGGTCTTATAGTTCTCATTTAGTTAATGTTTCAAGGGTAATATATCATGGATATTTGGCAAATATGATTTGTGAGTGCGGTGGTGAGTGCGATGTACGCAGCTCGTGGGAAATATTCAAATAAATTGTTTCTCAATTTCAATATTTTTATATAAATTTTCCTTAATTGCGATTGTTTTATTTTCAAATAGTAAATATTTGAAAGATATTTAAATATATTCGTGCATAATTTTAATATATTTTTTATTAATTCTGTTTAAATATTTTAATATTTTATTTAATTTAAAAAGTATTTAAATAAATTTTAAATATTTACGTAGCCGATTTATGTAAATGCGTTATTGGTGCAAAAATGACTCCCTTTTTGGATAAATTAAAAAAGTTTTTGGATAAATTTAATATTTTTTTCCCTTAGTGTAGTGTCAATTTTATTCGCGGTAAAGTGTGCTTCTACTATTGCCACACTCCTTTGTCAAATAACACCCACTTTCTTTACAGTAATTCATAAAAATTGTGTCTATCCCACCCCTGTACTAAATGTCAGTACCCTAGTGGCAATACTATTCGATAAACAGTGTATTTATAATATGGCCACACCCCTGTCAAACAACGCCCACTTTATTGACCGTAATTTGTAAAAATTGTGCCAACCCCTACATTTTTACTGTAAGCTTCAGTACCCTAATGTCAGTATTTCCTAAAATACAGTGTTTTTCTAATAAAGTGACACACTAGTAATAGCGACACATTTAAAAAAAAAAAAGAAACCAACGAACAGTTAAACTAAATAATAATACTATTTTTCTTACTTGGTCTTACATTCCACCTAAAAGTGATTTAATAATTTACCTAAACCATACTAATGCCATCGAAATTGTCAATAATATGCTTAAAAATATGGATACTATCATTGTTTTAGGTGATTTCAACTTACCTTCCGTGTCCTGGAGTTTGTCCGATGATTGCGAATTTCTTACTCCTATTTCTGCCTCTGATTGGATAAATGATTTCTTAGATAAGTTGCCTGATCTGTGTCTTCAACAGGTTAATAATATTCTTAATAAAAATTGTAGATCTCTTGACCTAGTATTTGTAGACAGATGCACTTCTGTAAATCTCCGTCGTTCGAACCCAGTTTATTTTCCGGAAGACGATCATCATCCAACTCTTGAAATAAAAATATTACTTGCCAACGAAAGTAAAAAAAAAAATTCGCTCCAGATACGCGAAATAATAACATTTTTAACTTTAAAAAAACAGATTATGTTAAACTTAATGCTCTTCTCGCGCTGATTGCCTGTTCCCCAATTTTAAATAATAGATATCTGTACTCTTTTTATGATGTCGAATCTTCGAAATCGAATCGAATCGAGAGATAATCCGAAACTTTTCTACACTTTTGTCAACTCAAAACGAAAAACCTCCAGCTTCCCACCTCTTATGAAATTCAATCATGAAGAAGCATCTTGCGACATCGAAGTTTCCAACATGTTTGCAAACTTCTTTAAAACAACCTACTCCGATATACCATTGAGCACGAGTCTTGAATATCCTTACCTACCACCAGTTAACTCTTTTGAAACCCCCGTAATAGATTCTAATATAGTTATGCATTACCTTCGACAAGTTAAATCTGCTGGTCCTGACGAAATAACGAGCTGCATTTTTAAACACGGTTCTATTAGTTTGTGTTCTCCCCTATCAAATATTTTGAACACATCCTTGCAAAGTGGTAATTTTCCCTATATATGGAGAAAATCTTATATAATACCTCTTCATAAATCCGGCTCAAAAATGTATGTTTCCAATTACCGAGGTATCGCAAAACTAAGCGCAATCCCTAAGTTATTTGAAAAAATTATAACTGATCAAATAACCCACGTCGTATCTTCCTCCATTTCCACCTCTCAACATGGTTTCTTAAAGGGAAAATCTACCACAACTAACTTCTTGGGTTACAGGAGGACAGACTGACGTTATTTATACAGACTTTAGCAAATAGTGTTAATTTCGATAGTGTTAATCATTATCTTCTTCTGAAAAAGCTTCATCTAATTGGGTTTCCCGTCAGACTACTCTGGATTAACTCGTACTTGTCGAATCGTTCGCAAAAAGTTTTATATAAGTATTCTATGTCAAAAAATATTTTGGTCACATCAGGTGTTCCTCAGGGAAATCATCTTGGTCCGGTTTTATTTTTACTGTTTATAAATGACCTTCCTTCTGTAATAAAACACTGTTACGTCTTAATGTACGCCGATGACGTAACACTTTTTCTAACTTGCAAATCGCCTGAAGAACAACAACTCTTACAATCCGATTTAAATAGTCTAGTGGAGTGGTGTAATTTAAACCTTTTAAAATTAAACTTAAAACTAGTAAGAAATGATCTTCGACTGGGCCGAAGTTAAAATACCCCCACGGCCGAACCAAAGTATATTCAAAGTCTTAAGCAATCAATAAAATGTTTATCTGTAAAAACGTTTTCGTTATATTTTTAACAGAAAATATTCGCTTTTGTTTTTTGATAAAATGGCTTTGTATGGGAGGAGGGCGTGGTTTTCACCCAATTTGGTTGAATTCCATACACATAGTACACGTTATATATCAAAGTTCATATGCAAATTTTCAAGTCCATACATTAATTTTTGTGGATTTTAGAGAAATTTTACCTTTTTGATAAAGTCACTTTGTATGGGAGGTAGGCGTGGTTTTCATCCGATTAGATTGAATTTCATACTTAGAGTGTATTTTGAACATCAAAACTCATATGCAAAATTTTAAGTCCATATATTCATTTTTGTTGAATTCTAAGGGATTTTACCGTTTTGATAAAGTCACTTTGTATGGGAGGTAGGCGTGGTTTTCATCCGATTTGGCTCATTTACGAACTTGACCTTCATTTTTTAAATAAAAGCTTAAATATAGAATTTCGTGATGATAGCTTAAAAATTACGGCTGGAATCGTGATCACAGACAGACGGACAGACGGACAGACAGACGGACATGGCTAAATCAACTCGGGTGGTGATGCTGATCAAGAATATATATACTTTTCTATACCTACCACGCCTCCTTATGGGCGTTACAAACGGAGTGACAAAATTAATATACCCCCATTTACGTTTTTTAAACGTGGGGGTATAAAAATGTAAGCAAATGACATTCTCACTTCGAATTGCTAATAGTATAAATTACACTATAAATAATACTAACTTAGAAATTGTACACAGTTTTCTTGATTTAGGTGTAATTATGGATCCTAAACTTCGTTTTAATCTTCAAGTTAATTTGGTGGTAAATAAGGCTAGAGGTGTCCTTGGTTTCATTAAAAGATGGGCTAAAGAATTCAACGATCCTTTCACTACTAAGATATTTTATACCTCTCTTGTTAGACCAATTCTTTAATATGCATCCGTAATATGGAACCCTCAATACAATGTCCAAATCGATGCATTAGAATCGGTTCAAAAACAATTTTTACTTTTTGCTTTACATTATCGTTGGAACCCCAACATTATTCTTCCCCTTTATGAAACCCGCCTTAAAATTATTTCAAATATTAAAATAAAATAAAATTTTTTATACAAACTACTTAGTGGCGATATAGACTCACAATACCTTCTTTCTTTATTAAACTTCAACTTCCCTAGAAGCGGAGCCAGACATTTCCAGCCTTTTAAATTGAGTCAGTGCTAGGCTTGGGCATTTTAGTTCACAACAAAGATTGTTCTTTTTAGTTCAATCATATGTAATGAACTAGTTCGTTCATTTAGTTCGTTCGTTCTTTTTGTTCGTTGCATGTTTTACTTCATTTGTTATCTTAATTCGTTAGTTCTTTTAGTTCGTTCGTTCTTTTAGTTCGTTAGGTCTTTTAGTTCGATTGGTCTTTTAGTTCGTTTTGTTTACTTATTCATGTCCAGGTATATGAAATGAAACAAACTTGGTATGAATATGTGATAGCCATCAAATCCAACATTTATATTAGTGCAGACACAAAAAGTCTCAAACCAAGTACTCAAACCATAGCTTGGTGAATTTAATTATTATTGCTATCGTTCCTTTTGCTGCTATTCGCTGCAATATCAATTGAACTATAATGAACTAAAAGAACGAGAAACACTGAACTAGTTCACATAGTTCATGAGTAGGAATCGTTCAATTGAACTAGTTCGTTCATGAACTACCCAAGCCTAGTCAGTGCACTTCTAATTATGCCCTTCACGACCCTTTGCGATTTATGTGTAGTGATTTCAATGGCAACTTCAACTTGATAAATTTTTCGACTCGGTGGATGTCTTAAAACGTAAAATGATAGTAGATTTGAACAGTTAACACATTCATTGTGATAACAAATATAACTCGCGATAATTGTGTAGATTTTACGATTTAACAAAGAAGCTTCATCGAATATGATATATTTAAGTTTTCGTTTTATTCAGTTTTGTTGCTTTATTTATTTTTTTCATGAAATTATTTTAGATCTTTAGTTCTATAGCTTCCCAAGTTTGAAATGGAACCATGAATGCCGTGTCTCTCGGCTTGGTGCGTCAGAGTTTATCTCTTTTCCATCAAGTTTTTACCTGCGTTGGCCCAAATGCATATCCAAATAATAACTTTAGCTCGGTGTTCCCTTATTTTAGTGACCCGAATATATAAATATATTGTGTCTGCACAATATATACTTGTATATCTGTGCTATGTTTGGTGTTGGTTTGGTGTTTGAGAGTTGCATCTCTTTTAAACGTAGGATCTTGGGTTGGACAGTGGCCCCAAGCCGAATGACAACAATTATAAATGTGGTTATACATGGTCTAATAAATTACTTTGGATGTTGTCTTGTATGGTCGCTGAAAGGCCAAGCAATTGTGCTTAGTGGAGGCTTTTATTTGCCAATAGGAGGTAAGTTTTAGCACGTAGGTGCATTCTATCAGTCCGGCTGATCCGGGAACTTATTAGAATGTAAATCGTACATGCATATAACGCGGGTCATACGTATCTATGAAGATTTCTTACCTCCGGGCGAATAAAAAAAAAAAAAAAAAAAACTTGAGAAACTCTCCTTTTTTGAAGTCTGTTAAAAATAGTTTGCAACAAATTTCGTCAAAGAAAGAGCAAATGTGTTTAAAACTTAATGTTTGTTTTTCAGTGTACAAGTATTTCACTTGAAATGCGAGACTTGTTTTCTTATTTGAAAGAAAAAAAAAACAGACTTTAGTTCCACGGAAATACTCAATTCTGATGATGAGCGATCCGTTAAAAAAATACTGTTACGATAGGTTTTTTTTTTTTTTGTGTAAAGGATAAACATAGTCCCCATCTTATTTGCCAAATAATCGTTGCATATATTGGTTGGCATCACTTAAACTCTTTTTTTACACTTTTTTTGATAGAACAAAGGGTAATTTAAGAGATGCCTTACAACGTGGTAAATTTGTAATTGTAAACGGAACATGGCATCAAATGATGGCGTATTTAATTTCTGCTTTTTGGCTTGTGAAAATTAAGTACTTTTATCATCCAAGTAAATAAAAATCGCATGTAAAAAGAAATTCTGCGTAAATTTCTCATAACTAACATTAACAAATCCACAACAGATTTCATTAGATTGCAGCTTGTTGCAAGGACATATCCTATACTCTCCTTCTCATTTAATACGAAAATGGAAACCATCATGAGCGACTATCTACACGTGACTGACGCAAAAAATTCTGTGTTAAGCTTCAGAGGGTGTAACCGATAGAGTACCAAAATTTAGTACTATTAACTGTCTAACGAAAACGAATAAATTACTACTGTATTATTTTATTGTGATAAAAAAAAAACAACACGAACAGAGTTCACAGAGTTTTTTCATATACCTAATAATAAAATAAAAAAATTTTCTAGAATTTTATTTCTTGAAAATGCAGTCTATTCTCATGTTAGTGTCAAAAGTATGAATAAGTCTTCGTGTTACTACTCGCAACAGCACTCCTTTAACTAGCCTCATAATAGTTGAAAACAGGTTTCGCAGCAATGTTGCGGCAACACTTTTTTCTGCACATGTGCTGTTCATACCGTTTTAGTACTAAAATATTTTGTTACTCTTTCATTTATCTTGACATTTGAGAGACACCATCTATTCAAATCTCTTTGGTATTTATTTTTTACGCCCACTCCATCTCTTAAATAGTACAAAATTCTTTTCAACTGTAGATAACAACAAAATTATTTGTCCTTAGATAATGTAAACAAATTTTAAGTTCTTGTACAAACCTATAAAGTGACTATGAATACTGTACTTTCTTGAACAGGAATAGTTTAGAGGACGTGTTCTCTATTACTTAAAAATAAAAACCTTAGGGAGTGTTTTTATTTTAAGTGTTACATGGGACTAACAAAATAAAAAAAAGTCGAAAAGCTTTTCACAAAATCGAATAGATATTGTGGCCTAATAAAACTTGCATTTTTGAATATACTCTAAAAATCTCTAAAAAAAAGATACCTATTATCTGCGAGAGACTAAATATAGAACGTTAAAGATTCTATTCCCGCAATTCCTAACAATTATTGCAGTTCGATCCTGCGTAAGTTTTTGAGAAACATATTCGGAAAATATGTTTTTACGAACGCAAACAATTAAGCTATGTTCTACAATGTGCCAGGATAGTCTTAACAATTAAGGTATTTCTCATTATTTCTTTTACCTCTGGTTCTTACAGTGATATCTTTTTTTTTTAGTGGTAGCTTGTGGCGTTGTCTGTTGCTTAAGGATAAAAGCCTTCGTTTTTTTTTCAGTTTGGTTTTGGGGTTGACTGCTTACGGCTAAAGTGTTAAATTTGTTCTCAAATAAATGGTTTTGAAAACACGCAAAATTAAATAAAACAGACCCTTGTTTTTTCTCGGTCTGTTTGGTTCATGTTTACTTGTCAACGGTTTAAGGGTTAAAACCCTCGCTTGTTCTTTGGTCATATGGACAAACTTTATTTCATCAAGTTATATAGAAACGAGCTAGTAAAAAAAAAAATTTGGAAGGAATACCGTGCCAGTACAAGTGTTGTATACTAAACATACAACACCCACACCAAACCCAACATACCACACTCATCATACTTTATCAATCATATCTCACAAATCGTAGCACCTCTATCATTCTAAACTTACCATATAATACCCACTATACCATATTATACCTAACATACTATATCCATCATACAAAACCTTTTATGTTATATACCATTTCCTTCATTTCCATCATACCCTAGACATTATAACACTCTCAAAAGAGGTCGTCAGGAAAGAAATCGATCGGAGAATGCAAGTGCGTGAGGTGGGTGAGGTTGAAGACATCTCAACTGAGGGGGTACATCACATTTTACATGAATATTTGGACATGATAAAGCTATCCGCGTGGCGCTCACGTGATCATAACGCAGCCATGTGACTACTTCAAAGGAGTGTTTGGAGAAATTCAACCGCAATCTGAAGGAGATAAAGCCTTTTATTTGGAAGAAATAAAAAAATTGGAAAAACGCTGGACGAAATGTATCGTTCTAAAGGTCTACTCAAAAGTAGATTAAAAACTATTGTGTAATTGCATGGTTATGTTTTTGCATGGTTAGTCGTGTCGTCTTTTGTTGTTCTTGAGCGTAACCATACTTTGGTGGATACATTTTTCTCACATTAACTTATTTTGAGCCACGAGTATCAATATCGTTGAAAATTTCAATGATTTTTGGGGTGAGGCTTCAAATGGGTTAATGCTGAGAATGTGCGAAAAAACTGTATTAGCTAAACTCTATTGTTATTGCATGAAAAAAAAATAAGGCTATGTCGAGACATAAAATGCTTCTTTGCCGAAAAAATATATTTTATTCAAAAACGCCCATATGTTCCCATAACGTCCAGTCAATCATAAGAAAGTTATCATATCATTCCATCATATCAAGCACAATATACGATAATCATCAATCACCATAATTAATATGTCACAACAGTGCTGGAGGGTCGTGGGACAGGTTCGTAGCCATGGCGGGTTTCGGGGTTCAATTGTAATTAAAAGTTTAATAAACTTAGTCAAGATTGAGAATAATTTTAACTTAGCGAGGAAACCGAGATTCTTTTATCTCGCTTAGAAAATTGAGTAGAAGCTAATGACATACTTATTGACAGGCAGGCTTTAGAAAGAAATATTCTACGTTTGATAACTTATTTTCCTTGACGAATATCGTAAAGCTTAAATGGGCTGAACGTGAGAATGGTAGTCCGAAGATTTACGGTTTTTTATAGATTTGAAAGCCGCATTTGATTGTATCAATTGTATCAGTTTCTACTCTTTAGTTCAAACTACACGACTCAGGGATTTCTACAAAGTTTTTGTCAGTTTTGAGGAGGCTGTAGTATTTTCTAATACTATGGTTGCAGTTTGGAATGAAAAGGATAACTCGGATTGGTTTGAGACTTCTTAAGGTGTTAAGCAAGGCTGCTTATTGAGCCCTATCTTGTTTTCGCCATTTTTAAATGACTTAAGGTAGTAGTCTGGTAACTTCTGCCTATTTTCATGACTTCTTTGGAGGGTGGTTTTTTATAGGAAAATAAAAATGAATTATCTTGAATATTTAGAGTGTTTTTATTTACATAGCTATTGAAAATATAAAAAAAAATTTATTTGAAAAAATTTAATAGTTTATTACTATTATTATTGTGACTCGAAGTTGGAACATCAAAAAAAAATGCACGTGGGTGGTCCGAGTCATTTTGGCTCTTGATGTTATCTGAAATCAAATATTCTTGATTATTCTTAATCTTTAGACATGTCATTCTGGTCGGAACTACTGAAGTTAAATTTCAAGGGTAAATAACAAAATGGTAGACTTTGAGAAAAAAAGACCATTTATTTTTGCAAAGAAAGGGTTGTAAAATAAAAAGTTAGGGGTAAAATTCTCGTTAGTACTGACGAGAACTATAAGTGTGTAGAACAGCCTGTTAAAATTTGAAAGCAATCGGTTCAGTAGAAAAAAAGTTAGGCCGACCTGAAAAACAATGTTTTGAGAAAAACGCGTTTAAAGTTCAACAACCTTAAAGGTTGGACTCCGAGGCTCTCTAGGAAACTCGTTATAACTCCCGAAATATTTCGAATTTCTGTCTGAAATTTTCACAGTATATTTTCAAGACATTGTACTTTTAAATTAACCAAAAAAATTTTTGAACCCAAGTTACCAGACTACTACTTAAGACATTGCTTGTCAGGTGGTGTCCATAAGGGCGTATCAAAAATTTTGATCGTATTGTAAGAGGTCTCAAAAGTTGCATGGGGTTGTCCAGATCAACCAAAAACAATTTTAAGGAAAAAAAAGGATGTCTTCCTGCCCCGCAAGGACAAAGTTGTTTTTTGAGTAAAACAGTAAAAAATAACGACCTTGCAATGCTTTGACTTTTATAAAAAAAAAAATACGTATGTCTTAAAGCAAAAGTAGGTATGGGCTTAAACTAACAATATATTGGTAAACACGATGCCACTCACGATTCTTATCCACAGTGAACCTGTGTGAAGGATATTCGAACCAAAAGTTGTAATCGAGATAGCACAGAACTTTTGATTGTTACTCAATAGTCTAAATTTTGGTGGTATTGATTATACTGTTAACGTATTCCTTAAAGTTGCCGAATTAATAATTAGCATAATTTTTGCATATGCATTTTCCTATTTTTGAGAAATGTATTTTTATAACTTTTTTTGTATAACTTTTTCAAAAAAAATAATATAAGATTTTATATCTCGGGTACAAGAAATGGTACCGAAGAAACTTTACTCAATTTGTGATCTTGACAACCTCATGCAACTTTTGAGACCTCTTAGAATGTGAAATTCAAAAAAAATTGTAATTCGATACGCCCTAGTGTCCATGTTAGTAGATAAGTACTTAGATAAGTACTTAGATAAGTACTTAGATAAGTACTTAGTAATATAGCGTAGCTAATATAGTAGCGATAGTAACATTCGAGTACTTCTGATATTGTTTTCCTGTCGGAAAACTTGAATGAGATACAGAATGATTTTTGATAGTATGTCTTTTAACAAGTTACTTAAATTGAAATATTCACATTGATGTTATGAGTTGTATCTTAAGGCAAGAAGTGATATGTTACCATTAGCTAATAAGCCTTGGAACTCTTTTTTTTCGAATGAAGCCACTTGCACTTTGTATAATTTTCGGAAGAATGAAGACGCTTTACATTGGCAGATGCCTTACTTTTAGGATTACATATAAGGCGGAAATATTTTGGATTTGCGTCGCTTTCGTACTCCCAATTTATTGATTTTTTCAGTGAAACAAGTTGGATGGGCTTGTATAGTTACATACAACAAGCACTGCGTTATAGCTAGTGCATTATAAATAAATTTAATATTTAGTTATAATTTATATTTGAAATATATATCTTTAAATGATTATCTGCAATCTATGAGTATATGGAGGTTACTATGCCTAATCAAAAAATTGAAAACAAATTTGAACTTTAGGCCAAGTATGTTGACAACAATGCAACATGAAGACAGTGTAGGCAATAACCAATAACAACAACAATGGTTCTGTATAGAGCAAATCACACAGCTTGACTATTGATGTGCAAGTCGAAGTCGAAAGTAGTCGAAAATCGACTTTTGTTTGATAATTTTCGACTTTTTGCAATCGACTTTTTATATGCAAAAAATCGAAAGTCGACTTTTACATTCGACTTTTTGTTTTTAAGCAAAACAAAATCCTTACGCTACTGACTCCACATGCTCTTATTCTGAGAACTTCTCTTCTCTAATCAAATAAACGAATTCGCTGCTTAGAAAGAAATAAAGTTGTATTGGCAACTCTTGTTTCGATAAATGTAAAACAGTGATTGCCATAGCCATAGTATTTGTCTCATTCACTCTTTGCAAAGTTGAAATTGGCTATGCAAACACGAAAGCAAAAATGTCCGCGGGAATTAGCTGTGGCAAACACAGATGTAAAAGCTTTAAGGCTCGATTATGCAAACGTTAAGCTACGCAACGTAACGTGGCGTAGAGTTCTATCTGGAATAGAACCCAACGCTGCGCTACGTTTCGTTACGATTGCACTAACAACTTACACGTATTGCTCATAAGATATAACTCGTTGCTTAACGATTGCATAATCGAGCCTTTAATTATTCGCGCTCTAAAACACTCTAAGATTTCTGTTGAAATAAGAATTGATTTGTAATAAAAATTAATTAGTATGGCCCCCAGTGGTGTTTAATATTTTAATAGAAATAGTAAGTCATTATCAAGGAGGACCATGCTCAAAATAATACGTTACTATTTCTATTAAAATATTTGGTTTACATTTAATAAATCACTTTTTCCTTCTCCTGAAAATTTGTAAATTTTGAATTGTAACCCTCTTGTCGTTAGCATGCGATATTTTCTATTTAAGAACTAAAATTGCAATATTTTGTTTTGTTTTTTGTATTCTATTTATGAACTGAATTACCTTGTTTTTGTCTTTTTCTTAAACAATTAAACACATTTTCATATTGCAACATTTGCTTCTTAACTTCCGAACAATAGCGATAGAAAGATAATTCGAAGAAAGTCGAGAAAAGTCGAAAAGTCGAGGTTTAAATGTTCAAAAAGTCGGTGAGTCGACTTTTACATTTTTAACCCTGAAAAAAGTCAAAGTCGACTTTTGCTGGCAATTGCTCATCCCTAAGCTTGACTACACAGACTGTTTCGTTGGCCGCTACACCAACTCATCAGTAGTCATTGCATGTCTTTTCACTGTGATCCACTCAAGCTACTTAGGTTCTACTTAAACTGCCAAATATGCCGAGAAAGTTACCCGGAATTTATTTTTGATAGAGAGAACCCTTAAATTAGTAACTGACTGCTTATCTACTTCGATGCATCCTGTGTGAAGGTTAACCTTGATCGGGTCATACTTTTTTTTAGGCATAGCCTTAACTCATGTGCATCTTCGAAAATTCGATCACAGTGATTTACCGCTATCAGAGCATGTTGAGGTTGTGTTATTTTGTTGTTAACTCCTCCATTTTTTCACACTTCCGTTTTAGGGTTCAGCTAGTTTAACTGATGGTAAACCGTGTGGGTAAAATTTGTTATGAAAAAATTTTTGTTGTTTTGTGATAAACACACAACTAGTCATATTTTTTCTTAATATTTCAATACGGGTATGCTCGCCCAGAAATCTTAAATTTGAATATGGACTTTCATTCAACAAATTTGAGCCTAAGGCCAAGTATGATTAGTAGATGGGTTTTGGGTTCCATACATTTTCTTAACATATTCCAGAACCTCCCTGCAAGGTCAGATTCTGAATTCTGGATGTAATATAAGCATGTGACGCAAAAAAAAATTCAAAAAATTTGCAAACTGGATTGGCGCCGCTAAAAAACGTGCATTTGAAGAAGTATAAAAAAAATGTTTCAAATAGAATTTCCTATTTAAAATTAAGTCTTACAAAAACTTTTGACTATAACATATCCTTATGTAAAATCGTCCGCTAAACCCAAATATGTCATCAGATTCTTAAAAAAATTAGTCCTTGACCCACAATCGGCCTACTTTATTAAGAATTTCCTAATTTTTTCTTTCGATTTTGAAAAAGAAACTTTACCTTCGCCAAGGTCGCAGCAAATTTCTCAAATTCAAATGCTGCATTATTCTTGGCCTTTTTATGAAGTTTTGGAATAATAAAAAAATTATTCAAATCGGGACATTTTTATGGCAGAAAAACGATTTTTTTGTTGAGCTGACGTTTTTTTCATTTTTACATTTATTTAACATAACATTTACCGTGGCTTATATACTCACTGGGTTATAATTCAATGCAACGCCGTTGCATGATAGATCCACTTGCAATCTTGTGGCGTCTCTCTGCGAAGCCCGATGACGTCATGAATTTTTTGACTATTTTTGTTTAATTGCGTAAAATATTTTTTACCGCAACACCTATATATAAGTGTGTCCCAAATGAAAATTTTTTTAATTCCTTAGTTGCTCAACCTTTGTTTGGAAGCTTATAGGGTAAAGTATTTTTGAGATTTTTTTTCAGATTTTTAAGAAGACGCTTAGAAGTCGCTCTAATCGGATTTGCCCTAAAAATCAGGTTTTTTGAAGATTTTATGGATTTCAAGCATTAGTTGGTCAATAACAGATATTTTCTAAGACTTTGAGGCATCATCATTGAATGACAAATATCCAAACTTTTCTTTAATATGCATACATCAGAAGCAAGGGCATAGGCAGGATGAACATTGGGAGGGGGCAAAACCTTATAAATTTCTTTTTACCATATCTTTCATATCTTTACCATATCTTTTTACCATATCTAGTTTCAAATAAAAAGGAAAACCCACATATTAATAAGAAATTACATATAAAGGGTGATTTTTTTGAGGTTATGATTTTCATGCATTAGTATTTGACAGATCACGTGGGATTTCAGACATGGTGTCAAAGAGAAAGATGCTCAGTATGCTTTGACATTTCATCATGAATAGACTTACGATCTGCCACAACGTCGAATTTTCAGTGAATGGGCCCTAGAAAAGTTGGCAGAAAATCCGCTTTTTTATCGACAAATTTTGTTCAGCGATGAGGCTCATTTCTGGTTGAATGGCTACGTAAATAAGCAAAATTGCCGCATTTGGAGTGAAGAGCAACCAGAAGCCGTTCAAGAACTGGCCATGCATCCCGAAAAATGCACTGTTTGGTGTGGTTTGTACGCTGGTGGAATCATTGGACCGTATTTTTTCAAAGATGCTGTTGGACGCAACGTTACGGTGAATGGTGATCGCTATCGTTCGATGCTAACAAACTTTTTGTTGCCAAAAATGGAAGAACTGAACTTGGTTGACATGTGGTTTCAACAAGATGGCGCTACATGCCACACATCTCGCGATTCTATGGCCATTTTGAGGGAAAACTTCGGAGAACAATTAATCTCAAGAAATGGACCGGTAAGTTGGCCACCAAGATCATGCGATTTGACGCCTTTAGACTATTTTTTGTGGGGCTACGTCAAGTCTAAAGTCTACAGAAATAAGCCAGCAACTATTCCAGCTTTGGAAGACAACATTTCCGAAGAAATTCGGGCTATTCCGGCCGAAATGCTCGAAAAAGTTGCCCAAAATTGGACTTTCCGAATGGACCACCTAAGACGCAGCCGCGGTCAACATTTAAATGAAATTATCTTCAAAAAGTAAATGTCATGGACCAATCTAACGTTTCAAATAAAGAACCGATGAGATTTTGCAAATTTTATGCGTTTTTTTTAAAAAAAAAGTTATCAGGCACTTAAAAAATCACTCTTTAGAAACTACTTTCAAAGCCATCAACCAGTATTGACCATTTTTTTGGACATTTTAGTGTACTATATTTTGTTTTTGCGTGAAATTTGCGTAATTTTTTTAAAAAATACTTCATAACTTTTAAAAATTTCATGAAAATAAAAAAAAAGTAATGATACCCGTTGAACTATGGTAAAATTTTAAACAATTTAAAAAAATTATTGATTTAACTCTTGCCGTGCTGGCTCTTATAGCCTTAAAAGCTTTGTAATCGTTGATTGAATCGTTAAATTTTTGGTTGGTGGATTGATTTTGATGTCACCACTAACTGCGGAAACGGGTCGACCGATTACAAAAAGGCTTAGGGTATGTTGAGGATGGTCTGTAGATGGTTTATGTGAAATTTGCACGAAATCGGCGTAGTGGTTCCGGAGATATGGTATTTTGAAGATTTTGCCATATCTGTATATAGTATACAGGGTGGGCCATCTAGTGGTTTCATTTTAAATCATAGTTTATTTTGACACTGACAGCTGTTTCCCGCTCGAAATCTTGACATAAAGTCAGTATCATTCCTCCGCGGAAAGAAATGAGTCGCTTACGTTGAACGTTGGGAAATATTGGAAATTCATTTCCAAAGTGAGTGTAGTGTAGCCCAAACAGTACGTTATTTGAAAAGGGCGAAAAATCATCTTTTCTAACGAGGCTAACATAAATTGTTAAAAATCAAAACTTTTGAGAAATTGTAAAAAGTGGAAAGTAGGCAAGTAGATATATTAAATAATTATAAGTATAATAGTTTCCTCCACTAGGGTGAAACACGCCCTAGTCCGTCGAGTCCGTTACTTCACGGAAGTGTGTTCGAGTGAGGTTGAAATTGTGTTTATAAAAAGCTACTCCGCCTCGCACCAACATACATAACTACTTAACAGTTCTCATTCTAACCACCACCCAACACCTATTGGAGACACTCAATAAATTTTTGAAATCGAAGTCGAAACTTTGCCTCAAGTTCACACAGCAAAATTATACGTGCATCCGCAGCAAGTGCTGAGTTAAAATAATGATATTCCGGTGGTTACCTAGGATGAAAGCAATTCGTGAGAATGTTGTTTCTTCTTGACCAACTACTGCAAAAAAGTTTTGAGCGTGATTTTCGTAAGAGAATCAAGAAAAAGCATTAATTGTAATTGAAATACAACTTCTATTTTTTTAATGACCGAATTGTTATGCGTTTCTCACTAAACGTGGCTGCAGAGTGAAGAAGCTCTTAAAAGTTGTCTCATTTCAATTCTGTAAACTCAATGAATTTCTGTTTTTGTTTTCTTGTGTTTTTCTTCTATTTTGTTTTTTTTTTTTTGTTTGTTTTTTTGTTTGCTTTTTTGTTTATTTGTTTGAGTATTTAAAAGTTCAAGATTACAATTTATTTAATTGGAATTTCTTAGTTGTTTTTTCTATATTCAAGGGACGCTATTAATTTATTTCGATGAAATTTCTTAGCAACGAATGCAGTTCGTATCATAATAAACTGATTTGGAAAATAAACCATTCAAGGTCTGATAAGTTTTCTGATAAATATGCATACATAAAGAGGTAAAAGTGCTCCTACCCCGAGCAATCTTACTACTTTGGGCTTCTGCGAAGCTATTGAAAGACTTCGCATAATGCTCCAAACTACCTACCAAAAGGTATTACGTGTAAAAAATTCGACATTGTTGTTTATTTAATAATGATATCATTTACAATCTAATGGCATTATAACTTCATTGAAAAAAGTCTGCACGCACATTTGCTGTGCTTCAAAAAGCTTGGAGCATCAAGTTCCTTATTCTCAAGTGTTCCTAGTCAAGAGGTAAGATTTTGTTTGATTTTAAGTTTTATGCTGACCTTCAATATATTTTGCCTTACTTAAGGCAACCCACAGGCCCAAGTATGAAAATATATACCTAAGAATTAACCTACAATAAAAAAAAAATAATTTTTTTACAGCCTTTAACTCCACTTACATTTAGTAGCTTAAGGAGATGAGTCACATAATGAATCGATACCATGTTAAAACGGGACAAAGGTAGAAGCAGCTTGATTTGTAATTTCGAATGTTTTGTCATATACCTCAGACTAATGAGAATAACTGCCCACAAAATATCAAACTTTTGGACAAAATTTCTATTAAATTTCTTGTAAAAATTACTTATATGACTTATTTTATTATTATATTTAATAACACAGTGATATAGTCTAAGTATGAGCTTTGATATATGTATATAAATTCTATAAATGACATATTGAGTTGGAACCACAAACGACGAATTCATATAATTCTTGACAATTCAAGACGAAGTGCATGTGAAAAGTTTGAAACAATCTTTGAAAATTTGTACAATTGTAACTCAAAAGTAAAAGTGACCCTTATCCTTATTCTTTTCCTTTTTCTATTCCTTATCCTTATCCTTATCCTAATTCTAATCCTAATCCTAATCCTAATCCTTATCCTTATCTTTATCCTTATCCTTATCCTTATCCTTATCCTTATCCTTATCCTTATCCTTATCCTTATCCTTATCCTTATCCTTATCCATATCCTTATCCTTATCCTTATCCTTATCCGTATCCTTATCCTTATCCTTATCCTTATCCTTATCCTTATCCTTATCCTTATCCTTATCCTTATCCTTATCCTTATCCTTATCCTTATCCTTATCCTTATCCTTATCCTTATCCTTATCCTTATCCTTATCCCTATCCTTATCCTTATCCTTATCCTTATCCTTATCCTTATTCTTATCCTTATCCTTATCCTTATCCTTATCCTTATCCTTATCCTTATCCTTATCCTTATCCTTATCCTTATCCTTATCCTTATCCTTATCCTTATCCTTATCCTTATCCTTATCCTTATCCTTATCCTTATCCTTATCCTTATCCTTATCCTTATCCTTATCCTTATCCTTATCCTTATCCTTATCCTTATCCTTATCCTTATCCTTTATCCTTATCCTTATCCTTATCCTTATCCTTATCCTTATCCTTATCCTTATCCTTATCCTTATCCTTATCCTTATCCTTATCCTTATCCTTATCCTTATCCTTATCCTTATCCTTATCCTTATCCTTATCCTTATCCTTATCCTTATCCTTATCCTTATCCTTATCCTTATCCTTATCCTTATCCTTATCCTTATCCTTATCCTTATCCTTATCCTTATCCTTATCCTTATCCTTATCCTTATCCTTATCCTTATCCTTATCCTTATCCTTATCCTTATCCTTATCCTTATCCTTATCCTTATCCTTATCCTTATCCTTATCCTTATCCTTATCCTTATCCTTATCCTTATCCTTATCCTTATCCACATCCTCATC
>OX030949.1:88503465-88733465 GCA_943735915.1 Pherbina coryleti
CACCCGCATTTTCGTTCCATAAAATTTACCGTTACGCCAGTAGTCACAGAGTTAAAATTCCATGCAACTTTTTTCATGAATGTAGCACTTTTACTGCATTATGTGATTGCAACCCTGTAATCACGACGATATGAATTTTTTTTGTTATTAAGTTGTGAGGCGTAATAACACATCTATGCTGTAGTAAAATAAAATTTACTGCAGCAATTCTCCTGAGTGAGTAATAATGCCATGGAACGATATTACATTTCTGTTACATTAACTGCTGTATTTACGACCTGGTGACGGCAGAAATTTTTTTTTTTATTTTTGTCGTAAGGCCAAGTATAAATCCATCATTTTCCTTTTTAAACATTTTTCGTAGCTTATATAGTTACCGAGTAAAAATTCAATGCAACGCCGCTGAATTTAGAAAAAAATTCATTTTTCATCTTTTTTGGAAACCTGCGCGGTAAAACGTAACTTCGTCACGTCAAAAGAAAGGTTTTAGCCTAAAATAAGCACCTTTTATAGATTTTTTTATAGATTTATGAATAATTTGAAAAAGGCGCAGTTAAACAGAAACATTAAGTAACCCCAAAATGTTTGGAATAAAATAATCCCCAAACCGCATGAAAGAAACCCCAAAATGAAATAGTCCCAAGATAAAATTATATTGGGGATTATTTGATTAAATTTCATAATGAATAAAATTTAAATATCAACCAAATTTGTGAAATAGTCCCCAAACTTGGGTGTTATATGAATTTACACCTAAAAATGAATCAAAACTTGTTAGGGCTTATTTAATTTTTTTGGAATTTATTTCATTTGGGGGTTATTTCATGGAGCTTCAAACGAATTAGTCTTTATAGATCATTTCATTTGAAAAATTTATTGCTTAAAACTGGCATATTTTTAAAAAAATCGTTTTGGGACACATTCACATTTTTTTCTGTTATATCCATATCTATGGTATTACTAGCTTTTTCCCGGCGCGCGTTGCTGCACCCTGCAATTATATCGCAACATAATAATTATATTCGAAACTTTTCTAAGACCCATAGTTTAACACCACTGTCATTTTCCACTGCCTGTTACAGTTTCCCAGTAGCAGGAGATCACCAAATAGTAACTCCATTTTGAGTTTGAATGTAAATACTGCTACTTCAAAGCTATTCAATAATACAAATTTTAATTGTATGGGCGGAGCCACACACCCTTATATAATGCCCATCCCAGTTTTCTAGTAGATGGACATTATCCAGTTTTAGTACAGTTGCCGACAGTGAGCATACCAACTAAATTACCAAATGTAGCCAAATCGACGAAAACCGTAGGAAATATAGTATTTTTATTGATTTGTGGGCGGAAAAAGGGGGTCTGACAGAAATTTAAACCATCTCATACTTGAAAAAAATTTACTGCCAAAATTTCAGCTCTATCGGCTCAGTAATTTTGAAGTTTCCAGCCATCACACAGACAGCGTTTTGCTTTTTGTATATATATTTTGGATAAAGAGTATTGGCTATAACTTTTGATTGGTAAGAGATAATAAGATATTTTTTCTAATAAAATAATTTTTTAGCTTGTATATTTTTTCAAAAATTTTGTTCGAAAAAATCAAGGGGTAGGCCTCGTTTTTTAATCACAAAAATGGTTTTTAATTTTTGCGTAAAATTGAAATAAATTTTGCTTATAAGTGTTATAGCTTTTATATAGAGTTGAAAATTTTCGAATTTGAGTTTAAATTATTTTTACAACAAAAACAAATTTTGAGCCTTTTTTTAAGGAAAACTCCAAGATTTCAGACCTTTTTTGAAAAAAATATTTAAAATATATATACTCAACTAACGGTATCTTTGCAATAAGTTTTTCATAGTACTTTAATGAAGTTATAAGCCAAAAAAAAATTTAACAAAATGTATAAAAAGGCAGCGGAGATATTTGAATCGAAAGTCACAAAATTAAATTTCTGATTGTGTTTTTTCATTTTTGAGCAACGATGTTGCATTAAATATATCGTTGTAGTAAAATTTTTCATAGTTTTCAAGAGATGTTCATGTTTTTGTTGTCAACATAACGGAAATTTTTTTAATTTTACTAAATTTAAGAAATATTATATATATTAAAAATATTTGCATATGTAACAACTAAAAATATGCGATTTTGTAAAAAATTTGTACTACATCACTATCTGGTGTCCAAGGTGGTTCAAAGAAGATACTGTCAAAAAACCTCATCGTACCTGAAAACTACTACTTATATACCACTTTTCATTCTAATCGCATGAGCGGTTTGGGAGTTTAAGGTGGTTTTGCAAAAAATTTTTACGACAGCGTACTCTGGTGTTCAAGATAGGTCAAAAAAGATAGCAGAAAAACACTCAACGTACATGATAACCACTTTATACCACTTTTCATTCTAATCCCATAAGCGGTTTGTGAGTTTTAGGCAGTTTTGTAAAAAATTTGTAGTACAGCGCCCTCTGGTGTTCAAGGCGGATCAAAATTGATAGCCCACAAACACGCACCGTACCAAAAAACTTCTATACACAAATTTTCATGCTAGTAGGATGAGTAGTTTAGGAGTCTATTGCATAGTTACAAACATAAGCTCCTTTTTGATATATATAGATTTAGTTCTAAAGCAATTCGATATCATTAATTTGGGCTGTGTGGCCAAATGCCCCCTTGTCTAATGTTCGCTTAAATATATAGTAATGGCCTCTTGGGCCCATAGCATCTACATATCAAGTTTCACTATCAAAACATGTACAACTCAGGAATAATAATGATTTCTAAAAAGTGGGCGTATAAATAGTTAGACCAAGCCCAGTTTTAGTATAGTTGCCGACAGTAACCATACGAACTTGTTTACCAAATTTTAGTCTAATACGACCAAACCCGTCTTAAATATAGCATTTTTATTGATTTGTAGGCGGTAAAGGGGGTATGGAAAAAAAGGGGTATGGAAAATTTTTACTATGCCTATATTTTTCGCGCAAATGCAAACTAAAGTGAGACTTGTCAAATTATTCCAATATTTCATTTATTTCCAATTACCCTTGCAAATATTTCCCCATATACACCATATAAGCGCACCTGTATTTTTTCACAGCTGTATTGTTGATAAGTTCACTAAAATGCCTATATATAATTCATGAACCAATACACATACAAAGACCGTTTACACAAAAAAACCTTCGTATTGACGTCACCCTTCATGAGAAACGTCACCCTTTCCAGAAACAAAATCGGTTCACGCATTACAGAGAACATCAATTTCATACACAATGCAACTTATCTATATCTATATCTATATCTATATCTATCTATATCTATATCTATCTATACTATTATATAAAATGAAAGTGAAAATTTTTTGTGTCAACAAAACTCCAGAAGTACTGGTCCGATTTTTTTGAAATAAGTTTTAAAATATCACATTTGTGCTACAAAAGGTTCATTGGTTATTTTCTTTACAGCATGTTGAGAATTTTTTTGATGAGAATGAGATTCAATCCGACTTGACGTATGTATCGACTCATAACCGCCAAAATATCTTAAGCGCCAAAAAGAAAATTTTACAGGAGAAGGTTTTTTTTTAATTATCTTTGCTATTAATTTTATCTTTTATCTCTTATCTCTTTGCTATTAATTTTATTTTAATAATTTTATCTCTTATATTGATTAATTTCTTTTAGAGAATTTCATCTTAAGCGACACTTTGCTGTTATGAAAAATGTAAACAAACATGTAGTGCGTACAGAGACTATATATTCTATAGACATTGCATGAGATTCACCACACCAATATTGTGAATACCGAATGATGTAAAGATTGGCCCAAGAAAAAACATTGGCACGGGCAGCGAAAAAGCAGCGCTGGCGGCGGACCTTTGTTGCTAGAATTTGTTGATAGACTCTAAAATGTCAAAATCTTATCAACAAAGTTGTCGAGCAGCCATGTTTATTTTATTTTTTCCATGCAATTCTATGCGGACGGACGTTTGGATTGTTTACATTTTTTTTGTATGCTTTTTGTTGTTGCTCAACTTACTCACTTTTGCAGGATTGTATTTACTGTTTTGGCTGCATTTCATTCATTGATCGTCAGAAAAGTTATATTTTTGCGATTTTGTCTATTTCAATGAAGCTATAGAAAAATCGTAATTCTGTAACTTTTTAAGTTCTGATTGGATTGAAATGCATCCAAGGACAAAATTGTACATAATTTTATCGCCTATTAAATGGCATCAAAAATTATTTTTTAACTGTATTTATTCATTTTTTTCCCTAAAATTTTTTTGCATGGTTTTCTTCTTGCTCAACTTTTTCAGTTTTGCAGAATTTTCTTTACTGCTTTGGCTGCATTTCATTGATCGTCAGAAATGTTATATTTATGCGATTTTGTCTATCTCAATGAAGATATAGAAAAAACGCTGTAACATTTTTAATTCTGATTGGATTGAAATGTACCCAAGGACAAAAATCTAGAAAATTTCAACATATTCATAATGCAATCAAAAAATATTTTTTTACTACACTTTTTCTTGCATATGTTTTGTTCTTGCTATACTTTTTCATCTTTGCAGGACTTTCTTTGATCGTCATGCGTTATAAAAGTTATATTTATGCGATTTTGTCTACTTATCTCAAATTATGAAGCTATACAAAAATCGCTGTGACTTTTTTAATTCTGATCGGATTGAAATGACACCAAAGACAAAATTATAAAAAATTTTATCACCTTTAAAATGGCATCAAAAATTAAAATTGTTTTACTAAATTCCTTCATTTTTTTTTCAATACTACAACTATTCTTATTTTATTGAATCTATCTACTATGTACCTATTCTATATATCCACCCGTTAGCGCAAAGTAGATTTTTATCTTGAAGTTTTTATAAATGCACTTGCGAAGTGATATTTCTTTATCTTTACGTCCTAGTGCTATTGAGAAAGCGTCTTTTTGTGACTTGTGTTTTTTGTGTTTTTAGAGTTTTTACCGTGTCCTAAAATTTTCAAAAACTTTAGTGTCGTTTGATCGCGTATTTTTTTGAAAAGTGACCGAGTGTTAACATTTATAAATTGAACCATCTGTTTTTTTCAAAACAAATCCCAACTCTTTTTTTAAATTAAAAACTAGACTTTCAAAAACTATATCATCGTTGTAAACGTGTATTTTTGAAAAGTGACCAAGTGTTTTTAAAATTTAAATTATACCTATCTGTTTTTTTCAAAACAAACGCAAACACTATTTTAAAAAAGATACAGTAATTTCGACTATGTCGTAACACAAGACGAAGAATTATTCAATTCGCTTTTGATGACATCTTTTTTAATAAATATTTAGCAAAATATGTATTCCATACACCTGAGCATATGACCTTTAAAAGAGTGCCGGAGAGGGTTAATATGTATCACCGACCCCCATTACTTATGCAAAGGGAACATTTTTGCATTTAACACCTATTTCCTCCGACCACTCCTTAGGGGGGCTCCTATACAAATTTTATTGTGTTTGTGCCGGAAAGGGTTAATATGTATGACCGACCCCCATTACTTTTGTAAAAGGAACATTTTTGCCTTTGACACTCAAATCGTACAACTCCAGGGTGGTTCGACGAAAATGGTAGTTGTTTTGAGCACAGGTGAACCATTCTAGAATTTCTGATAACTGTTTTGATTCGAAAGAACTCAAAATGGTTTGAAGAAAAACTAGAGTCCGAAGAAAAGAATAGCAAAAGAATCCGATCCAACGAACGGCAAGCCCAAAACAATGCAAAGGCCTGTCAATCGTTAAAAAGTCCGTTTGTCCGTCTGAAAGTCCATCTGTCAAATCGTCGTTCTGATTTTTTAAAAGAATCCGTCTGTCACTTCGTCCGTTTGTCCTTTTCTCTTTTTGTCCGTCAGTCTGTTAGTCTGTCCAAATGTTAATCCGAATTAATTTGCTGTAGGAAATCGATATTGTTGTCTAAGTCCGTCTGTCCGAAGTCCATAGTCCGTCTGATTGAGTTTTTGGTATTTTTATAAAAGTTTTTGCTATCACAATAATTAAGTCCATTGGTCGACCTCTCAGCACTGAGCAACTAGCTACTGAATGGACCGCTTTTTTCAGAAGCAATGTGTTCCTTATGCTTTTATTCATTTTTTGTTTTTGTTGCTTTTACTTAGAAGCAATTTTTTCTTCATGCTTTTATAAGTATTTTTATTTTTTTATGGATGTAAATTCTTACAGCCGTATTCATAAAAATATTTGATAACAGCTTACAAACGTTAAATAATTCCAAAGCTTTTTAATATTAAAAAACTTGAAAAATTTTGTAAAATATGCAAAACATGCATAAACATATTGTAACTGCTTTTTGGTTCAATATAAATATAAAACTTCTTAAGTTTTTTAAACTGTTGTATGTACTGCACAATTTGTCATTTTATTATATTTTTTTTAAATATTTTCAAATGTTATGATAAATTTTATTATATTTATTTTCTTCTTTTTTTAAAAATGTTTTTATATACATATTTTGAATAAAATATTTATATAAATATTTCTTTGTAATATTTTAAAAACTTTAAGAAATTCTTTTCTGCTCCATTTTTCTTAATGATTTCCTAAATGTTTGTTTTATGTACAAACACTTTATTACATGCATTCACTTAAATTTGTTTTTGTATTTGTTACTGAAAATAAAATATTTATTATTTTATATGAAAATGTTTGCTAAATGTTTATTTTCTGTTAATACTTTATTATATGCATTCAACAAAAATATGTTCGTAGTTTTTTATTGAAACTAAAATATTTATTTATTTGAAGTGAAAAATTAAATCTTTTTATTGGATATTTTAGTGGAAACAAAGTAAGTACAGCAACAACAATAAAATCTAGTTGGTCTAGATGGCGATTTTCCTGCGTGGCTATAATACAAATAACAATAATAGTTGTAATATTGAAAAAAAATGAAGGAATTTAGTCAAAAAATTTTAATTTTTGATGCCATTTTAAAGGTGATAAAATTTTTTATAATTTTGTCTTTGGTGTCATTTCAATCCGATCAGAATTAAAAAAGTCACAGCGATTTTTGTATAGCTTCATAATTTGAGATAAGTAGACAAAATCGCATAAATATAACTTTTATAACGCATGACGATCAAAGAAAGTCCTGCAAAGATGAAAAAGTATAGCAAGAACAAAACATATGCAAAAAAAAGTGTAGTAAAAAAATATTTTTTGATTGCATTATGAATATGTTGAAATTTTCTAGATTTTTGTCCTTGGGTACATTTCAATCCAATCAGAATTAAAAATGTTACAGCGTTTTTTCTATATCTTCATTGAGATAGACAAAATCGCATAAATATAACATTTCTGACGATCAATGAAATGCAGCCAAAGCAGTAAAGAAAATTCTGCAAAACTGAAAAAGTTGAGCAAGAAGAAAACCATGCAAAAAAATTTTAGGGAAAAAAATGAATAAATACAGTTAAAAAATAATTTTTGATGCCATTTAATAGGCGATAAAATTATGTACAATTTTGTCCTTGGATGCATTTCAATCCAATCAGAACTTAAAAAGTTACAGAATTACGATTTTTCTATAGCTTCATTGAAATAGACAAAATCGCAAAAATATAACTTTTCTGACGATCAATGAATGAAATGCAGCCAAAACAGTAAATACAATCCTGCAAAAGTGAGTAAGTTGAGCAACAACAAAAAGCATACAAAAAAAATGTAAACAATCCAAACGTCCGTCCGCATAGAATTGCATGGAAAAAATAAAATAAACATGGCTGCTCGACAACTTTGTTGATAAGATTTTGACATTTTAGAGTCTATCAACAAATTCTAGCAACAAAGGTCCGCCGCCAGCGCTGCTTTTTCGCTGCCCGTGCCAATGTTTTTTCTTGGGCCAATCTTTACATCATTCGGTATTCACAATATTGGTGTGGTGAATCTCATGCAATGTCTATAGAATATATAGTCTCTGGTGCGTACTTAAGCTAAAATTGCTTTTGGTTTAAATTCATAATCTAATTTCGTACACCTATGAAATTTTGACAGACGATGTAAACTATCGCAAATTATCGATTTTCATCAAAAAACATAAATCGGATATTATGTCGCTTAAGATATTTTGGCGGTTATGAGTCGGTATGTATGTACGTATGTTTATTTGTTTCGCTGAATGCAACTTTTCTACACATGTTTTGACGGTGGTTTTCCTGTAATTTATAAATGAACAAAAGGAACAAACGGTTGACTTTTTACTTAATAGAATTGACATTGTGTGATTCGATAAGTTTTTTTATTAATAAACAAGAGAACTGGGGCGGGCATAGGAAAAGGGGTTATGGCTTCGACCACACAAGTCAAATTTTTGATATTGAATAGTTTTGGAACTAAACGTCGCATGACAATAAAACTCAGTATGGAGTTACTAATTGCCAAAGTATTTCTACTGGAAAACCGGTTTGTGCATTGGAAAAGGGGGTGTGGCCCGATTCTCTATACAGAATAGCGATGGAAGCTTAAATCACAGGACATTGAAACTCATAATGGAATTGTCACCTGGGAGTGATGTTCTGCTACTGGGAAACTGTAACGGGCAGTGGAACATGAGCGTGGTATCAGGCTAAGGGATTAATAAAAGTTTTGAATTTACTTATCATTTCCAATATACTTGCTGGGTGCAGCAACGCGCGCCGGGTATCGCTAGTTTTTATATATATAGAAAGATTCGTATTTTTTTCTTAAACCCGACGCTTACTGCGTAAGGGGTATAATAAGTTTATAACTCCATTTGTAACGCTCATAATGAGGCAGATATAGAAAATTATATATACGAGGTGTGTTAAAAAAGTAACGGGAATTTCAAAATTTTTAGCTGCGTTGGCATGATGCATGTCTAGAAAGTACATTTTTATTCTCAGCCAAATTGGTTGTTTACTTTTTGTCAACTTTTTTTTTTTTTTTTGGCGAATAATTACGTCTTACAGTGCGGTTTTTTATATGGGTCTTTTCACAAATTTTTTAAGGAGCATGTTAGGTATACATACAGCCTTTAATATTCATCGTAGGAAGAAAAAATATATTCCAAAATATCAGTTATATGGCGAATGAAACGACAAAAAGGCAAAATCTAAGAAGAACTAGCAAGTAATAATCTTCGACTGGGCCGAAGTAATAATACCCCCATGGATATTAATATTTTCGGAATTTAAAGAGATTTAACCTTTTTGATAAAGTCACTTTGGGAGGTAAGCGTGGTTTTCATACAATTTCGTTAAATTTCATACTCAAGGTGTATATTAAATATCAAAGCTCATATGCAAAATTTCAAGTTCATATATCAATTCATTTTTAAATTCTAAGAAATTTTACCGTTTGGATACTTTGTATGGTCACTTTGTATAGAATCGTGATTTTCATCCGATTTTTCTCATTTTCGAAATTAATCCTTATCTCTTAGATATCAGGTTATATATAGAATTTCGTCGGATATGACTAAATCGAATCGGGTAATGATGCTGATCAAGAGAATAAGTACTTTTATATACCTACCACGCCTCCTTATGGGGGTTACAAACGGATTGACAAAATGAACATACCCTTTTTACGTTTTCTAAACATGGGGTATAAAAATATCCCATTTTGTATGAAAATGAATGCATTAAAAGCTTCAGTAGCTACTTATTTTGTTGGTATGGTTGTTACATTAGTTTCGTACCGAAGTCAGGAACCAGGCAACATCGTGTCGTTTGTTGATGCTAATCGTTTTACGAATATTTCTCAGTAACTGCTTGCATATATTTATATTTACATATCAGTTGCTTTCGTTTTTGAAGTAGAATTACGTCATTATCGGAGGTAAGTAGGGTGGTTGATTGCGATCAGCACACGATGTTTATGTCACACTTTGAGTCTTTGGTGTGCTTATAGTACTAATCGTAGAATGTAGATTTAAACACTTGTTGGTCTGTTTGGTCTTCACTAGGAGAAAAAATCATGTTAGAACTTTCTAGCCTATATAAATTTTACCCAATAATATGAAATCTGCACCTAAAATTGTATATTTTATATAAAATTTGTATATAAAATTGTATCTGTTTGCTATTCGCATAGTTCTCTAATATGAACATAGTTATCTACTTAATGCAATTAAGTTTGAGCAGGTGCATTATCTTATTATAGTGGCGGCCATGGCCGAGTGCGTTAAATTGTGCGTGGGCCACTCGATGCCATTTCGAGACCAGGTTCGAACCCCAGCTGAGCCAGATAATTTTTTTAATCGAAATTTGTTTTTCTGATCGGTCTTCACCTCTGTGCAGACATGTAGGCAATACTTTTTCAATAAAACATGCACATTAGTCGTTTGAAGTCAGCATAAAACTAATAGATCCAGTTCTCGACCATTCGTATACAAACGTTTAATTACACGCACCACACAATTTGATCATAAAAAAACTCGGTCAAAGTCTGTTCAAATTCTGAAATGGCCAATTTTTTTTGGTATTGTAAGGTGCATTATCATATTGCAAAAGCCATGAAACGCTGTTTAACTTGTAGGTAGTATTTCTAATTAACTCTTTGAGCTTATAGCAAGAACTGGTTGACGTTTGACCGAACTTGTTTTGGTCTTGGCGATCAAGAATGCTTCTACTAGAATAATTAAGCCTTAGTTCGATATCATAACCAAACACCAGTGTTTACCAGCCCATAGACACGCGTATTCGACACAAATCGTTTATTTCACATAGACATGGTCGGCAGAGAACACATACGGTGCGGCGCAGTGTTGCCAAATTGAGGTAAATTTCTCTAATTGAGGAAATTTTTTACTTATTTTTTGGGCAGAGGTAAAAAGCGTAATTTGACCAAATGACCAAAATGACCAAAATTGGAAAATTTTGCGAAAACAATAATTTTTTTAGATTTGTTAATTTTTTGAGTTCTTGGTAGCACTGAACATACTCACAAGCAGTTTAAGAGCCCGAACAGAACCAAAGTTGGCGACCCTGTCGGTTGACGATCCTCTCTCGGAGAAATCCGCTGAGAACACGTCCAGAATAGGAGCGGTTGTCGGATCAGCGTTGCTTCTCCGTGTGTGAATGGTAAAAACATTATTTTTTTATATTTTTGTTGTTTCTTTATAAATATATGAATACTAACAAAAAAATTATAACTTATGTTAATCATTTAAAAATTTTTCAATTTTTTTATTTTGGCAAAAGGTAAATTTTCTCCAAAAGTGGTAAATTTTCTCCCAAATAGTGGTAAATTTCAGTTCGTCTCTCTGGCAACACTGGTGCGGCGTAGTTGAGAAATACTGCGTAGCAAAGTGCAGCGTTCTTTCCATCTCTTAACAAATGAACACAGGCATACAACAAATTTGTGTATATGTGCTCGGCTTTGCCGAACACTGCCATAAGCCCATGTTTCATCACCTGTTATCAGTGTTGCCAAGTCAGTGCTTTTAGCACTAGATCTAGTGATTTTTGATGTTCCAATACACGTTTTTGTTTTTTTAAAGCACTAAATGAAAAAGCACCAACATTACTGCATTTTCATTTTGAGTTTAGTGCTTTTAGTGCATTTTGATTGTTAACCTAGGAATATTTTC
The DNA here is from genome assembly GCA_943735915.1 of Pherbina coryleti. Classification (NCBI taxonomy): domain Eukaryota; kingdom Metazoa; phylum Arthropoda; class Insecta; order Diptera; family Sciomyzidae; genus Pherbina; species Pherbina coryleti. Next base: position 88,515,076 of record OX030949.1, read on the forward strand.
TTGCAGCCCTGAATTAAGAAATTAATATGAATTTCCGAACCCATATTTTCGAAATTACTAAAGACTACATGTGTTGTGATTCTTTTAATATACCTGATGAAATTCTTTGTAAAATTAATTCTACTAAAACTAAAAAGATAATTATTTGGTATATTATCAGATTATTATATACCAAAGAATCTAAACTTTGGTCAGAAGATGATTCAGCTGGTTACGATGAAGCAGAAATGCTGTATTCTTTGATTAATTAAAAAAAAAAAAAAATAAGATGTGTTCATTCTTCTTTTGTCTGTTTATTTTTTTTAGAAACTAAATGCTTGAAAATTTTTCGAAAAATTATGTGAAAACTTTTAAGTATTTTTTTCAGTTTTGTTTGTTTTGTTTTAAAAATAATTTTTATTAAAAACCATGAGTTATAAATCAATATCTTTGAAAAAATTTTACATAAAATGTTTTATTTGAATTTTTGTTAAAAAAATCATTTTCGGAACGCAAATTTTGTTTGAAGCCTACAAAACTTGAATAATACAACAATACAACAAAGAAAATTTTCTATATGTACTTGCTAGGGACCTTTTCTTTGTTTTCGCTAAACAAAATCTTATTAAACAAATATCGAGGTAAAACAAGATAACTTAAGGAAATTGTATTTTGTATGAAAATTAGAAATAAAAATTATAAATTCACCTAACAAAAAAACAATAAAGTTTCATAAAAGTTTTTCTGTTGAATCAACAAAAAAAAAAAAAATTTGTAAGTAAAAAGAATGCAAGTTTCTTTTAACATATACTCGATACCCAGACAACTTTACATGAGTTTTTGCTGTTTATAATAAGTAGTTACTAATTTTATCTACTTTTATAAAATATTTCTTTTTTTAGTGCTTTTTACTCAAAATTACGCGTTTTGCTTTTCAAGTTGGTGCTTTTTGGCTTGGAATTGTTGGCAACACTGCCTGTTATCATATGTTTTAAGAGTTCTGCATCGTTGTTGAATTCATTGGCCCAAAATACACTGTAGTGCTCAGTCTGCGTGAGCAGTCAATCATTCAAAAACACACTGCACTGATCAGTCTGCGTGAAACCAGTTTTATTTCGTGTACATGAACTGTGTTTGATTGTATTAGTGTGGTAAATTTTGTGAACCCCTAAATAAAATATGACGACTTGACTTATGTGTGCGTGTCAGTCAATCGTCACTACAGCTTTTTCGGTGAGTGAAATTTCACGCACTTCACGTCCGCTGACTCACCTACCTTGCCATAGAAACCCGGTTTCACACAGACTGAGCACTACAGTGTATTTTGGGCCATTCAGTGACTCCTGAGCAATTACCTTTCGTTGATGTTTTTGATCGAAATGAAAACACTTTTGAAACAAATTTTACTGTAACACGTTTTATACCCAAAATATCCGAAAAAATTTCATGGCATGAGCTTCTTGATGTGACTACAGCGCAACCAACTTTTCTAATTGTCATAATCAATTCTTTCACTTTTTTTCTTTCACTTTGCTAGGATGGCCAGTGCGCTAAACATCTTCAACGTCTTCACGGCGATATTGAGAACACTTATACCGGTTCTAAAATATTGTTTTATGCATAGCAGATTCGCCGACCGCAATATTTAACATTTCTAAGACCTTGTTGCACTATATTAATACAAATTCTTTGATTCAATTATTATAATAAATGAAAGTACCCAACACGTGTTGTTCTTTCAACAACTTACAAAAACAAAAAACAATATGGCTGAAAATGCATAGATTCTTTCTAGACATGCTTACCAACACAACAAGCAACAAGCTGGTGCCACTTGGACGAACACAAAAAAAAAACCCCCCCAATTTCAAATTCCCATTACTTTTTGAACACACCTCGTCAGTCCGTTTTTACTTCACTTCACGAGGAAAGAATGAAAAGAGTTTTGATACTTTTGGCGATTATTAATTTTTTATAAATAATTATAACACATCTCAAACATATGATATGAATAAAAATAATTATAAATTTGAATTTCATACAAATTTAGGTAAAAATAAAAAATTTGAGGAGTAAGAGAAAAAATAATAATAAATAGTATCCGAAAATTAAATGCTTAAGAGCCCGAACAAAACCAAAGCGGCTGTCGGATGGCGGTCCTCTCTTGGAGAAATCCGCTAAGAATACGTCCAGAATAGGGATGGTTGTCGGATCAGCGTTGCTTTTCAGTGTGTGAATGGTACAAATGCAATACACATACACAAAACAAAACGTCAGCTCATGTTAAAAACTACGAAAATAGCACTGAACACAGCCAATTCTTAGCTAAAATATGGCAAATTACGCCACTCAAAGAGAGATCCGACAGCCGTCGGAGAAAAAATAGAATTGATTCTATTCTGGCGTTTTTCCGTCATGGATTTCTACGGTCATTTAATTTTTGGCGGCTGTATATATTTTCATGTATTTTGTTTGATTAGTTTGTTGTCTACTTTCTCTAAAATATTCGAATAGAATATTTCTTCGAAGAGTGTTGCCAAGTGTGTTTTAGACAGAAATAATATCATTCCAGAACATCAGTTTGCTTTTTAGACCAAATCAAGGCACTAGGTCTGTTTCCATACTCGTTTCAAGTAAAGTTCGAGTAAAGTTCGAGTTATAGAGGGTAGTTTGATTATCTGTGAAAATGAGAAAATTTGCCAAAAAGTATATAAATATAAATTTAATTTGCTGCTTGATTTATTTAAAGAATGTAGAATTCATCATTTTGTATATTTTTACTTTATTTTTATTAATTTTCTAACCAGTTTCATAAACTTTTTCACAACAATTTAGTTTTGACACTTTGACAATCAGCTGTTCGAAGCTCGAGATTTGTGCTTGAAGAAATTTTTTAAGTAAAGTTCAAGTAAAGTTCATGGTATAATAATATAAGGTAGTATTGACAGTTGCTTGGGCAACGACCATCTGTCAAAAAAAATGTCTAGAAAGAGAGCGTTCAATTATTTCTTATGTTTTCGCCATTGTTTATGTTTCAGCGCTTGCAAATAACCAAACATTTTCTTACAAAATATTGCCTATTTTATTTAATCAATAGTGAATTATTATTACTACAACGAAGATAACTTGTGAACTTTGTGTTATTAAGTGAAAACATAAGAAAAAATGTTGAAAATGTTCAAATGTAGCAACCTCAGCAGCTGCAGATGCATATGGACGAAATTAAAGAAGTTTCCAATTATTATTAAAACTCCACGGCTGGAAAACGTTAAACACATATCACACATAATTTTTTCACACTTTCATTGTTATAATTATGTATTTAACGCACATATTTTGCGGAATTTATTTATTTTTACATTCGTTTAATTCTTGTTGCACGAACAACTGTTTTTGACAGATGGTCGTCTCCTTGTTGCTGAGAAAATCAATACTTGTCAATGCTACCTGTATAATTGTATCATGAGTAAAGTTCGAGTTATAAAAAGTGACATTTTGCTTGTTCTTCTTCTCTCTCGTGCTGGAAAAATGTGTACGGAAACGCTTTCAAGTAACTTCAAGTTACTTGAAACGAGTACGGAAACAGACCTACTATTGAGGTCACAATGTGACAGTGTAGTAAATGTCATCAGTGACACTCTGACAAATATAAAATACGCATCTGTTGTATTCTTATATGTAAAACAGGCACTTAATCGAGCCTGGATAAATGGATTAAATTTAAAGTTTAAAAGATCCTTCCAGCATCTTTCTATTTGCTTATAAAGTCGTATTTGCTTTACAGCATTTTATTTGTTTAAGTCCAACAAGAATCTAAAAAATTGGTTATGGCATCCCACATGGAAATGTTTTAGGTCCAGTTCTTTATCGCAAGAACTCCTTGGTTTAGGCATTTTAACATTCACAAGGATTTTTGTATTGCTAGGATTAAAGAAAATTCCCAGAGAAATATCTGGTTTTAAAATTGATGCAATTGAATTTTTTAAATTTCCTGGAAAATGTTATAGTTACTTTCGAGGTGATTGTGAAATTATTTTGCTGTAAACATATCCTACTAAGCTAAAAATAATCGATGATGATCGTTTTTTATCATCATGGATATTTCAGGCATTACAATAGTTCTAAGAAACAGATACGAGAAAGGGTGTACAGTGTACAGACAAACATGACTGATCTCGATATGGTCAACGACGTTGTTAAGGAATTCAAATCCTTATCTGTTTATATATAAGGATTCTGCATCCAGCTCTTGAAGACCGTCATTTCATGACCTGGATAACTAGATACGATAATTAGAAAAATTGACTTCAGATTTACAATCAACGTCCTAAAATTATCCGCAAATCGTTTAAAAAATTACCGTACACAATCGTTGTCAGTGTACATAAATCTCAATGCATAGAGCAATTTCTGGAACAAATGACATATTCAACACATTGACAGGATTAAGTTAATAAATCTTGCTAAATATGTGTTCCGACTCATTTTAAATTTAATAAATTTAATGAAATGAGTTGAAAATTTTTCATAAACTCTATTATTATCTATCAACGTTAAAGAAAGTACCTATTTCGAGGACAACTTCGCTTTGTCATTTTACAATTTTGCGTGCCAGCGTGTGACGTTCACGTTGTTGCAGTCAGCCGGGATGTTCGTGAGCTATTGGTTAAAAACGTGCCACATAAATTTCGAAACGAAAGTATGTGATGACTGGGAAAAATTTGTACTCAAAGGATGTTGCTAGCGTAACGAAGATACATACGCAATTACTTACAGGGTGTTATTAATTTATTAAACTTTATTTTTTAATACGTAAATAAATATGAATATAAATTGGCCATTTCAGACCTTGAAAGGACTTTGACCATCCTACTTATGATCAAATTGTGTTGTGCGTGTTATTAAGTGTTTGAACACAATTGATCGAGAAGTGGACCTACGAGTTTTATACCGACTCAGACCGGCTAATGTGCATGTTCTCAATAAGCTTTACATGGCAATATTTACTCTCTGAGGTTTGCCATTGTCTGCAGAGAGGACCGCCACCTATCAGAAATATTAGTTCGATTGAAAAATCTTTCTGTGTCAGATAGAATTGAACCAGGGTTCTCTGGCGAATGGGTCACGCACTCTACCCACTGCGCTATTTTTTAATGCATACCCATCTAAAAAATCAATAAAAAATTATTTATGCACGTTGCATTAGGCAGTTCAAAGCTTTTTTTCTTTCTTTTCCATTGCGTTGCTGTAAAAGCTTTATTTTTAAAAGCTTTTGATCGGAAAAATTGGCTAAAGAACAACAATGTTAATAAGAAAATAGACAGAGTCTACTTCCTTTTTGAGAAAATTTCTTACAATAAAATGCTAAAAATAAATATACAAACAAAATATACAAAAGTTTTTTTTAAGAATTTGGCATTAATATTTAGTGGCATTGCCTTTATTTTATAAACATTAACATATGTAAATAAATATAAATGCATTAAATGTTAAGAAACACATTATAAGCTGAGCAGTGCTGCCACAGCAATAGCAGATGTGCTGCCATCTCTGTGTCAAGCCACTGATAAAAAGCTTTTACTTTTGAGCTTAGCAACACGCTCCCATTGCAATGACAGTAGTTTTGATAAAGCGTGATGATGATACCATTTGATGTGTGATGATGATCCACCAGGGTTGTGACAAAATAATGACTATGCTTATTTGATGAAAGCAATTTGAACATATTAGCTATACAGCAGAATATCTTATATTCTCTATTATTGGAAAAGAATGTGCGCATTATTTGATAGGTGAAAATATGAGATGTTTATATAACAAGTTGTATTATGTGTGCTTTTGTTGTTATTTTTGACCTAACATTTTACGGCGCAGGTTTAAAAAAAAAAATAATAAAAAAGGAGATTGAAATTATTACTCAATGTGTATAGGTGTTATAATAAAAATCAGGGAATAGCAGAAATAGTTTATTATTTGACTTTATAATAGAAACTAGCAACCCACCGCGGCTTTGCCCTCGATGTATCTTAAAATAAAGTTACGCATTTTTTGTAAAAAATTTGTCTTATTATAGTTTCAATAGGCTTATTTTTTTCCATGACATATTAATTGCAATCATGTAAGAATTTCTGTATAAACAATGTTTTTTGATGTGTTTGTGTTATTCGTAAGAATAAATAAGTTTGATGGATTTCCTATTCTAGAAAGATCAACATATTACCAACATATTTTTAAACAAAAAAATAAAGTTTTAGGCAATCGTTCATAATTTGTTTGCTTGTAACTAAATCGATAGGGTCTCTTTGGGGAAAAGTAAGCTTAAATAATTAACTTTCGTTTGACATAAAAACCATGGAAAAATATTAAGCACAGACAATTTTATGTCGATTTAAGGAAACATGGCTCTTAACCGGAGACATTCCCCTACTTATTAAACCATATTATTAAAAGGTATGAAAATACGTTTTATGCACTTCGGCTAATTAACACAATTTGTAGCTCAATTATATAAAACTCGTAATCGTTAACGTGAATTGTTTTGGAAAGATATTGGTTTTAATAAGTCCTTACCTTTTCAAATGTAAATTTTAGTTTTATGGAATGAATTAAAAATACTTTCTTATCACTTTCAATACTTAAAATCAAAATAAGCTAAAATATTTTCATAGGTCTTATTTCAGTGACGAAATTATATACTTACTCTATGTAATGCCATAAAAACATGTTAAAAACCCATTCAACCCATACCAATGCGCAGCTTCAAAGCGATGTAATTTGCATCGCACGGCGTTTAAATTTAAGCTTAATTTGTTACCATAAATTTCATGCACTTTTATTTTGCAGCTTAAGAATTCTGCACGCAGCTATTCAACATTTTGAATATAAAAACTCTCTCTGAATAATGAAACATGAAGCAGCAGCAACAAACGACTCGCTTGGAGAAAATGCTTTAAATTTTTCATTCTGCTGTTCGCGAACAAAGAGCTATCTATCTCTCTCTGCATCTTTTCTGAGCATTGAGCAGCATTTTGTAGCGAAACCAAAGCAACATTCTGCTAGCTGCAAGCAATGACAGCGTCGAAGACAATGAACAAATCAATGCTTGCAAGAAAATGATATAATTTTTCAATAAAATATAAATTTTACTACCAAACTATTGATCTTAGATGCACGTTACCATTAACTTTTTTGTTGAAATCGGCAAGATCATTCATTTGTCCATATATCATATGGCCATTGTAGCAATTGGTTCAGAATTATGTCAGAATGTTAGGGAAAATCTGATGAAAAAAGCTCGCGTTGACAAACATGGTCAAGGTGTCAATTTGAGCGATATTATGTTCCACCAAAAACCTTCATGTCTCTACTTTTTAATTCAAAAAATACTCAGACATTATAACAAAACAATGCATTGTATTTAAAAATTAAAATATCAATGACTTTTGGGACACCCTTTATTAGGAGACGGATTTGAGTAACGATTAGGACAAGGGTTAGAAAAAGGATGAGAGCAATGATTTGGACAAAAACTGAGACCAGAAATAAGATAAGAACAAAGATAAGAGTATGTAAGTATATAAGTTTGACAAAGATAAGAGTATGGCTTTTAACAAGTACCTATTAGGACCAGAATTTAAACAAGGATTGGGAAAAGGTTTATGACAAAGATTGGAACAAAAATAAGGAAAAACATTTAGATACACGTACAATAATACATATTTAGGACAATAATGGGAAAAGGATAACGAAAAAAAAATTTAACAATGAATAGGACAAAGATTTGGACACAATAATAACAAGATTAAGGACAAAGATGGGGAAAAGAAGTTTTAGGAAAGGGATTCGAACAAGGATAAGGTTTGGGCACGAATTAATTCAAAAGTTTGGGCAAAAGAAATAGTGACGGTCGTGGTTGAGAGCACTGAACAGTACGTGGGCCACTAGATGCCAATTCAAGGCAAGGTTCACAACCCAGCTAAAGCAAAAACAGAAATTTATTCAATTGAAATTAATTTTTCTGATCGGCCGTCACCTCTTTGCAGACAATAGGTCTGTTTTCGTACTCGTTTCAAGTAAAGTTCGAGTAATAGAGAGTAATTTGAATATCTGTCAAAATGAGAAAATTTGTCAAAAGGTAAGGAAAGGACTTGAAGTAAATTTCAAGCACTACAGCTGTTTCTTGACAAATGAAATCAAATAAAAATTGGTTGGTTTATTTAAAAGAATGCAAAATTCAAAGAAGTTGCAAGGGAATTGTTCTCCAGGAACCTCTGGCTTCCATTTGCGTTAACTGCCTGAACAGAATGACTGTGGTTGTAAGAGTGGCTGTTGCTGTGTATGTGTCAGACGGACGAGTCTGGCTAGCTACTTTGTAAAAAACACCCAGAATGTTGTAGTTTGCTTATGTCAAATTGAAATATCGTTTCAGTTTGACTTGAACAAATTTTCATTCAAATTTTCTGTTTTGTGAAATCTGAAATTTTGGTTAACTTTTTAATTATTTCACAAAGAAAAAAAAAATCGCTATTTACTTTTTCGTGTCGTCCATCTTATTCAAATTTGAGTGAAATTTCAGTCAAGTAGCAGACACAACTACGAGCTACTTGAAAGCTACATATTGTGTTCAAATTGAATGTATTCAGCACATTTTAACTTTTGACAAGTATTTCATTAATTTTTTTCACTTCAATTTAATATTATCACTTTCACAATCAGCTACTTGAAGCTCGAGATTCGTGTCCGAACAAATTTTTCAAGTAAAGCTCAAGTAAAGTTCGAGTAGTAGAAAGTGACATTTTGCTTGTTCTTCTTCTCTCTCGTGCTGGAAAAATGTGTACGGAAACGAGTACGGAAACAGACCTAATGGCAACCCTCAGTGTTTATACACAACGTAAAAGTTTTTTTTTCTGCTGTGCTTTAAATTTTAAGTCAGTATACTTTGAACGTTCATGTGGGATGGTAGTTGCTCGCTGTTTTTTTTTTTTTTATAAATGTACGTAAATATTTTGCAATGTTTCAGGAAAAGCATTAATATATTCTATTCATCACTTGACTTTTTTTATCTTTTCTATTTTATAATAGCGAAAATCAAAAACAAAAATAAAAACGAAACCATTGTATTGAAAATCCAACACTACAAAATTTTCTTGCGCCAAATGTTGTGAGAGCTTTTAACAACTTCTTGTTTCGGTGTAAAGCTATGCGCTCGGAAAGCTCTCTTTGTTGTTGTTTAAACAGTGCGTTGATCTCCCGCTGCTCTAGATTCGCAAGTGAAGAACGAGCTTTTTAGCTTTGGGGCTTCAGTTCTTGTGTGACTTGGATCTTATGTGGATACATGCCCAAAAAGTGCGCGACGATGAATCAAGAGGATTGAGTCTTTAGCAACACTTCCCGCAACAGCAGCAAATTCTCGCTCGACCGTTTGTTTCGGGATCTTACAGGGATTGTTAGAGCAACAACCAACCAACTAATTTGACAATATTTCCTCGCTCGGTTGGACGATCAATGCGGCCTTAAATAAAACTCGGATCAATGCAGTCAACAGAAAACGGTTTGAAATATATTTCAATAATTTCGACGCGTTATTGGATAGTGTTGAATAAGTCACTTTTAAGGTAGAAAACACAATCGTCAAAGAATAACAGCGTTGCCACGTGAAAGTTCAAAGTTATAGGCTGTCAAAGTTCGGACATACCTATTGACAAACCGTTTATTACATTTCGATACAGTTTTACCACAAATTTTATCAACTTGCTATCTAGATAAATGTTTTTACAGCATATTTGGAAAAGGCTTTACCTAAAGCTGCTCAAATATGTAATAAAAAATTTGAAAAGGAAAACTTTCTATTAAACTTACTATTAAAAGAATAAAAATTCGTGCCAACAATGATATTACGCTTCAAGTTGCAACACCCAGTATAACGCACAGTTGCAATAATTTAATTTATTTCTCAACTCAACCCAGTGATAAGCCAGTGAATAGAAACTGTTTGTCATAGAGAAACGTCTGTGACGAGTGACACCAAATTCCACAGTTAGAGCTTTTAGAAGCGGAAACATCACGAAGACGTAGCAGACGAGGATGAAACAACGAAAATATATAGCTCATAACTTGAATAAAGGTTATCATAATGTTTCTAATGATGTATAATATTTCATTAATTTTGACAGAGAAGGTGTTGTTGATGAAGTATAACGAACAAGCAAGGAAGTTATTAAGGCTGTGAGGAATTTTTCACATTTTATTCAAATTGAAATGAAAAACAAAACAAAACAAAAAGCTACTTAAATATAAATCCACTGATATAACAAAAAATTAGAATAATCCACACATAATCTGTGCCGAAAGATCTACTCACTCCGTCACTTCTGCAGACATGAGAGTCACATAAAACTCGAAAATAAGAAATATTAAACACACACACTCACACACAACGAGAGAAATAATATGAAAATAAAAAAGTAGATAGCGCCACACAAAAATTGCTACCATATGCAACACTGGCTGGGTGTTTATTGTCGGTAAAAAGGATATCAAATCCACAGGCTACGAAAAAAAAATAACAGAAAGAACGAAAAAAAAAAATAAAAAACGAAATCAAATCGCATAAGCAAAAGGCAGACGACAAACTAACAGACAAGCAACCAGCCCCACAGTCAGCAAGATAAACGGCAATTGTGACTAAGCCAAAGAAGCCATTGAGGTAACGACAAACGTCAAGGATCAAACAAGAAAGCATAGCAACACAGCGCAGGCAAAAAGCAGAAAGCAAAATGTTTAAATTCAAAATTGAAAGCAGCCTAAAGAGGAAACTTTCAGCACACACACTCACACAAACAGAGACACCGACAGTTGCGGAGAGGTGGTCACAAGACGCGCACTGGAGCTTATGCAGAAAGCCAGATAAGATGTGTGAGTGTGACATAAGAGTTGCGCGACAGCAAGAGTAAGACATGAATGACACTTCGGCCCAAGGGTCCTCCGCAACACACACATACAAACAGACAAACATGCTTCACTTTCACTCATACACAGATAAGAAACAATTTAAATTTGAAAAAACAGATCTTCGGTAATAAAGTGCCGGCTCAGAGCAACAGCAGACTCTTGAAGTTTCGAATATATATCAATGTATCATCAGGGGACATATGCGTAACGCTCATTCAATTGGGAAACGATGCTTGAAATAAAATATTTAAACAAAAAAAAATATATATTTTATAAAATAAAAATAAAAACTAAAAGGCTACTGCATTTTATAGGTACGTTAAATTCAATACACCGTGTTATTTCATTATTCTTCACGAATTTCCATAGGGCCTACGTGTGAGTGTTAATGTGAAAATCCAACATGTTCCAAAATCGAATTAAATATAATGATACAGCCTAAGCTTATGCATTGCTTAGAACTGTTTTTAAAATGTTACACCCAATTGACTTCTGTAACCTCTTCTTTCATCATCAGCTATCGGAAGCCCCTTCAACTCAAGGCAATTAGGTTTTGTCTCAAGATATTTCACTCAGACGTTAGTCAAGCTGTGTAATTTGAAATCCTTACTAGACAGCTTGGCCTTCATTTTCCTAAAGCTGCACAGTAGATATCTTGTTGATTTTAAATTTCGTCCAAGTAATTGGTTTTGGGCTGAATGGTGTCAGGTTTCTTAGAAATGTTTCAACTGCAGGATGCAGCAGGTATTTGGGAACATATTGACTTTATAACTGCAACTTATTTACTTAGAAAACTTGCTTTAAATATATAAATTAAAATTATGCAGCAACTTAGGGGACTCTTATACAGCTTCAATTCTCTGCTGGAAACGTTTACATACGGGTACCATATCCGTTTTTATTCTGATAATTGGTGCTTGTTGGGAACAAAACATGAAATGGGTATGTTTTATGGTTGTACAAAGCGCCATACGTGGTAAAGGATTCGATTCCGGAAGCTAGGTGACCACATGTTTGAGGTTATGTGATTATTTTCAGACATCCGATCTTGGGTTGTTAACGTTTTACAAGGTGGGGCAAAGTAATCACCTAATGTTCTTTTGCTGTAATTTTTTTTTAATGAAAAACTTTGGTTTTGCTTGTTTTGTTTATTTAATCCATTAGAATTTATTCCATTAAGTTGAGAAAATGGTATCGGTCAAGTGGCCGCCACCAGAGTTGATGACCATACGGGTTCGATTTATGGCTTTTTCCATCACTTTTTCCAGAACTTCGGGTGACAGGTTCTCGCGTTCTTTGCGAATATTCTTCTTAAGAGCTTGAAGAGCCTGAGGCTTGTTGACGTACACCCGCGACTTCAAAAAACCCAATAAAAAGAAGTCTGGAGCGGTTAAATCGGGGTATTTGACCGGCCAGTGCAAATCACCAAAACGAAAGATTAACCTTGCTTTGATAACCTACGTCTGCAAGACGTAAGCTTTTAATTTCTTGCTCTCTCTCTCTCGTGGATGCTCTTACTGCAAGTTGTTGTTCTCATTTTTCTCAGTCCTTCGCTGCAGCTTGCTGGTGGTGGTTGTTTTATAGTGGTAAGTTCGTTGTGTTGTGAGAAATGGCTATCGGATACATACAAGACACGTATAGTTATCTTTAATGTGACTTTTACACTTGTGTTTAAATAGTAAATAATGTGACTTCAAATATAGTGTGTAAATTAATTTATTTTGTTTTTGCTACCAGATTGTCAATAAACCAGGAATAGCAATGGCCCGAAATGAACGATTAGATGAAACACAAATTGCAGAGCTTTGAAATAATTTTTCTTACTCAGAATCGTCTGAAAATGATAGTGAAGCAGAAAATTAAGTATTTGAAGATGATGTTCAGAGCGATATAGAAGACGAGGCTATCGACATCCAGGAATCTGATCTAAACACAAAAGCAGTTGAAGACCAACTTTCAAGATCTACCAATTGTTTTTCATCTTCGGAAAGCCGTATACGTACCTTCTCTCAGCCCACGATCAATGGTAAAAGTAAGTACTCCTGGACTACATCGAAGAAGAGAAATGCTGGCACAGTTTGTTCGAACGGCAAGAGGTCCAAATAGACAATGTAAATTTCTGTAGGAACCCATTTCCTGATTTAATAATTTTTTTACTGACGAAATAATTTTTTAAATTGTGCAACGGACGAATGTGGAAATATACCTGAATCGTCGTAATGATATGACGAAGGCAACTTTTAGAGATACAAATACTCATGAAGTCCGTGCATTGATTGGAATACTCGCTTTGAGTATTATCTTTTGATGATTATCTTTTAACAGCTGCGTTAAAAGATAATCATCTAACTACCGATGAAATATTCAACAACACCTACAGTGGAATCCGATATACTGCGACTATGAGTCGCGTTACTGCGCGTTTAGACCGCCTGAACGAACGAAAAATTCATCGCAAGCAATTTATTGCGATAAAAACGTCGTTCGGCGTACTGTTTACACCGCACGAACATCGATAGCGAACGAACATTATCCGCCATCTTGTATGTTCAGCCGGTCTAAACAGGAAATTGTGCATTCGGCCGAACATTAATAAATGTAGGGTTGATATCTCTTTATTTTTATATTTATAGTATATATTTTTATGAATAAATATACTTTCCGTGATTTCTTCTTTTAAGCTACTCCTTTTTGCTACTTTTCTGTTTTTAAAAACAGCGCAACACTGGATTCGCCCAAAAAGATCGAGGGAAGGCCGATCAGTCCGAATGAAAGAATCTTCGTTCCTTCGCGCTAATTTACTGTTTACACCGGGCGAACACTTTCGGGCTAAGTGTTTATACCGCGCGAACAAACGAGGATTCTTTCATTCGTTCAGGCGGTCTAAACGCACAGTTAGATTAATTTTTTTGATTCGATGCCTGCGCATGGACGATAAAGCACTGCGGCCATCTCTCCGACCAAATGACCTGTTTGTATCTGTGCGAAAAGTATGGGATATGTTCATTAAATAATGTAAAATAAGTTACACACCAGGATCGCATACCACTGTTGATGAGCAATTGTTGGGTTTTCGTGGTCGATGTCCATTTAAAATATACATCCCAAATAAACCTAACAAATATGGGATAATAATTGTACTGATTTGTGACAGTTCCACAAAGTATATGTTTAATGCCATTCCATATCTAGGAAAATCGACTAAAACTGATGGTGTCCATTTAGGGAATATTATGTTAAGGAGTTGTCGAAACCAATACATGGTACTTCTTGCAATATAACTTGTGATAATTGGTTCACATCAATTTCATTGGCAACAAACTTGCTTAAGGAGCCATACAAGTTAACTACATTGGGCACAATACGGTCAAACAAACGAGACACTACCATGTTTTGCTATGATGGGCCATTAACACTTTTGTTCTACTAGCCGAAGCCATCTAAACTAATATTTATGCTCTCGTCCTGTAATGAAAATGGCACAATCGACGAAAGGAGTGGAAAGCCAGGTATGGTTGTATATTATAACCACACCAAAGGCGGCTCAATAATCTCGTGTTCTAGGAAGACTAATAGGTGGCCTATGGCAATACTATACGGAATGCTTGACATAGAACTTATAAATGCTTATATTTTATATTGCCACAACATGTAGTGTCGAAACCAAAAGCCTTTAACTCGAAGAGAGTTTATGAAAACTCTTTCTGGTTCACTAACATCGCCTTGGATAGAAAAACGGTAGGAGGCTCCTACTTTGAGTAAGGTTTTGAGACATAATATTAGAAATGCATTACCCAAAGACAGCAATAATGAAAACGTGGAGGAACCTGCACCGAAGAAAAAAAGATATTGTGCTTTTTGTCCATCTAAGATACGGCGCATGTCAAAAATTATATGCGTTAAATGTTCTAAGCCTATATGCGGGGAACATCAAAACGACTTGTGCAAATCATGTACCTGATTTTGAGTCATTTAAAATTTCTGTTAATTATCTGAATTATTGTAGTTTAGTCAGTAAGAAAAATCAAAGATATCTATTAGTTTTTATTTTTAATGAAATTTATTGAAGAGAACACTGCCATTTTTTTGCTAATATAACAAGAGAAATGAAATTTTACTTTTTTTTTAAATAAAAAAAAAATTCTAGTTAAATGCGGTTGAATAACATGGGAATATGTGAGAAAGCCATGTAAGTATATAAAAAAAATATTAAATTGCTATTAACACAACTTTAAGCTACGGAAACAATGATACTTCTCATAGACGTATGGTTACCTTTTCAGCGACTTTTAATAAGGTTATCAAAGCCGGGTTAAGCGACCCGGAATATCCTTAATAATATACCTTCAGAATATCGGTTGTGGCTCGAGCAGTGTGCGCCGTTGCACCGTCCTGTTGGAACCACATGTTCTCCAGTCCCAATTCAGTAATCATCACTAATCATTACAAACCCCACTCTGTAGCGCACGCCGTCCACAGTCGTCGTTTGGCCCGCGGCGTTCTCAAAAAAAAAAAAAAAAATGGCCCGATGATTCCTCCAGCGTAAACAGCACACCACGAAGTAACTTTAAGCGGGTGTAATGGTTCTTCGTGGGGGATACACGGATTTTCGGTGCCCCAGAAAGAATTATTTGGTTTATTCACGTTACCACAAAGATGGAAATGCGGCTCATTACTCATGATAATTTTCGATGAAAAATCATCCACTTCTTCGTTGAGATTCAGGATGGCTTCAGCGAAGGTTACACGCGGTTGGCAGTCAGCAGCTAACAGCTGATGCACTGTCTGCATTTTGTAAGGGAAAATCTTCAAATCTTTCACCAAAATACTGCGTACAGACCGCCGGCTAATGCTCAAATGCTTGCCACTTCGTCTGGTTGATGTTGCGGGCTCTTCTTCGACATCTTGGGTAACAGCAGCGATATTCTCAGCAGAACAGCTGCTCCGGGGCCGGGCAGCCTTGGAAAGATCTCGTGTTGTCCCAGTCTCTTCAAGGTAAGTGGCCAAACGCCGGAGTGTTTGTCCAGTTGGTGCCGGTAGGCCAGGAAATCTGCGACGAAATTCACGCTACGCTAACACAACCGACAAATTGTTCCGCAAAAACATGAAAACAATTATTTCCCGTTCTCGATTTATATTCTGCGTTTGTTTACTTCACAAATTTCAAAACCGAATTGACATTTGGCGCCATTTGTAAAACTTAACCCATTTCTTGTATTTGTACGATTTTTCGTACAGCAATTTTAAAAATTTTTAAAAACTGCTTAGAGTTAAAAATTTATTCCAGTTCTTTTTTGGTTAAAAATTTTAAAGTTTCTTCTAAAAATTCAATAGATAATATTCAAATTTTTATTAATATTCATAATTTTTTTGGATTTTTTAAAAAAAGTATTTTTGTAAAGGTTTTTCCTAAAATATTTAACTATATATAAAATAATATAATTCTATTAAAAAATTATTTTTTATTACTTGTGATGAACTGAACTAATTTCGAAATAATTTTTATTTTCCCCAAAAGAAGATTTCCTCTTATTTATTTCATTACAAAAATGGGTGTACGAAAAATCGTACGTTGACGAAATACGTATGCACCCAGCCTGCAACCCTGATATGCCAATCGTCTGTCAGCTGTTTTTGCTCGTGTTACAAATTAATATTTAGCAATTTTAGTCGAAAGCAAAGTTATAGAAAAGTGGATTTAGTGAACATGGCAAGCCGTCGTTTTCTCAAAGCAAGTGAGCTTTTAGATATTATCGAAAATTGGAGCGATGATGAAGAAGAAACTATTGAAAATATTGTTGCATGCCCTCCCGACAAGGTGGACTCTTTGACTGATGAAGAAACTTTCGACGATGAGGTCTTGCCTAATAGGGATCAGGAATGCATTATCGAAGTAGCTGGTCATGTCGAGATGGAATTTAAATCATCAATTGAAGATTTTGCTGGCCCAAAAGCTGTTGCCCCAGTCACTGTTAGCAGAGGAGTTGCATTTCGAAGAGCTGCTGTAAGAGTGTGTGCGTCTCAAGACACTACCAACAAAAGTAAAGCAGTCCAAGACACCACGGTCGAAGACGCTTCTACGTCAGAAACCGCTGCAGAAGGAGCTTTAGTCGAAGAAGCTAAAGCCCAAGGAGCTGAGACACTTGACGCTTCTGCAAATGCTCTACAAAAATACAAAAGCTTAGAGCCTTTCGGCTTACCACTTTGGTCTCGAGGCAAAGAATCTTCAACTAGGGTTGTCAAATATAACAAAAAGCCAGAATGTATTTCTTTGGAACCTTTAAAGGTTCATATCGTTACCCAGTTCGAAAATTTGAGCTCGTCTGAACTTTTTTGCAAATTTATTGACGATGACATCTTGGAGATTATTCTTACTGAAACGAACAGGTAAAAACAAACAAAAAAATAAAATACAAAGCCGAACATTTATCTCGTAGATATTACAATCAGCAAAATAATCTTGGAGAAGTTTGCTCTAACAGCGAAATGAAGCGGTTCCTTGGAATTTTGTTACTGTCTGGATATTCTTCAGTTCCGGCTTACACCGATTATTGGAGTAAAAATCCATCTTTGGGTCGCACCATCGTACGGCAGGCAATGCCAATAAAAAAATTTATAATGATAAAGAAATATCTACATTTAGCTGACAATAGCAATTTGTATTGTGCTGATAAGTTTGCTAAGCTCCGCCCTTATTTCAATCTTCTAAACCGTAATTTTATGCAGTTTGGTGTGTTTACCGAACACTTATCGATTGATGAGCAGATGGTGCCTTTTTACGGGAAGCACTCCAGCAAAATGTACATGCGAGGAAAACCCATACGTTTTGGATATAAGCTTTGGTGTCTTTGTTCTTCCGAAGTATCAATTTTATCCATATGCTGGTGCAGGTGGTTACAACAAAGGTATCGGTCTTGGCGCTGATGTTGTTTTACGTCTTTTATCAGTGGTAAAAAACCCCACGTATCATGAAGTTTATTTTGATAATTTTTTTTCATCATACTACTTGATGTGTCTATTGTCTGAAAGGAATTTTTTTGCCACCGGTACTATTCGCTCAAACCGCCTAAATGGTGCGAAGTTGAAAACAGGAAAAGAACTACGAAGAGGAGACCTTGATTACGTATTTGATAAAAAAAATAAAATTTTACTGACTCGCTGGAGCGATAATAAAGAGGTTACTCTTATCACTAATCATCAAACTATTGAACCAATGGTACAAACAACTCGTTACGACAAAACAGTGCAAAAACGGTGCACAATTAAAATAGCACGAGTCATATCCGAATATAATCACTACATGGGCGGGGTTGACCTTCATGACAACGCTGTTTCTAATTACCGTATAGGTATACGAAGTAAGAAATGGTGGTGGAATTTGTTTATCTGCGGATTAGATAGTGCACTCGTCAATGCTTGGAAGCTGCACTGTTTTATAGAAAAACGTTTGAATCGAAAACCTTTGTCGCAAGTAGAGTTCAAAGTCAAAGTTACTGAAGATCTTTTGCTGACAAGTAATCAAAGCCACAACAATTTCGAAGAAACTCAGTTACAAAGACAACTTTGTCCAGAAAATATTCCAAGGATTTCAGGTCATCATATTATAGTAAAAGATCAAACCAATAAGTATCTCCGATGTGGCGTTTGCCACAAAACAACGATATTCATGTGTAACAAATGCAATAAACATTTGCACCCAAAATGCTTCGGTTTATACAAAAATCACAAATAAAAAATACTAAATTATAGATCGCTGTGCCAACTTTTGTAGATGTACGACGCGCGTTATATTCCTACCTAAAATAATAAAATACTGGTTTAAATTGTCTTATCTTTAATTTTATTAATACGTCCATACTTATATATGCTTAAAACTCAAAGAAAATAAATAAACTTTCTTATCTCTATTAAAATAAAGTTTTTTCTGATATCATAAATTTTCACATACGTATTTGGTCAATGTTCGATTTTTCGTACAGTGCATAACTTTTTTGTGGGCGTGGCGGAAAAAAAAAATTTTTTTGTTCTGAGGTCGGGGAGTTGAAAATAGCACACAACCCAAAAATCTTCGAAAAATCTTAACGTGTTCTATTAGTGACAAGAAATGGGTTAAAGTGTGTTCCAATTGTGTGATTACTTTTGGTCCACCTTGTATATGGTGGTGAAGAGTTCTGTTGTAATACGTATGGCTCTCACCAAGAAAGCAGTGCCTTTTCAATTTTTCACAACTCTATCCAAAATATCAATGTATGCAACAGCATTCACCTGAAGTTATTGCGAAAACAAGTGGAATGTCATGACGTGTCTTCCATTGCTCACAACTCCCAAACCATGGCAGTGGCTGGAAACTTGTATGCTGAAGATGTGCACAATCCCAACGTAGCCACCTATTATTTCATCGGATTTCTTTTTGATCTAGTTGTGATTATTCTTTTTCATAAGGATAAAACCAGAGCATATCTGAATTTTCCGGCTATTTCTACATGTTTCAAAATTATTAAATTAGTCAAATAAGGCCTTGTCCACTAGTTGCTTTTATCATTAAACTGATCTCTGTGCAGCAATCAAGACTTTGTATCGGATGTCTTCGTTAGATATTACGACAGAGTGTGCACTCAAATATTTAAAGGACTCTCGATATGGATCTCATGGACTTGGGTTTAAGGGTTTAAATCAAACATGCCCACGTGGCACTACCCACAAATGTCTTTTTATCTTAATTTTGTCTTTGAGATGAGCCAAAATCAAAACACGCCTGCAAAAAACCGCACCCGTTCAGTGTTCAGCACATTTTCCAGCGAATTTTCATTAGACGCTTCAAATAACTTTATGAACAAATGTTTTGATTTTGATTTCGATTTCGATTTCGATTTCGATTTCGATTTCGATTTTGATTTTGATTTTGATTTTGATTTTGATTTTGATTTTGATTTTGATTTTGATTTGGATTTTGATTTTGATTTTGATTTTGATTTTGATTTTGATTTTGATTTTGATTTTGATTTTGATTTTGATTTTGATTTTGATTTTGATTTTGATTTTGATTTTGATTTTGATTTTGATTTTGATTTTGATTTTGATTTTGATTTTGCTTTTGATTTTGATTTTGATTTTGATTTTCATTTTGATTTTGATTTTGATTTTGATTTTGATTTTGATTTTGATTTTAATTTTGATTTTGATTTTGATTTTGATTTTGATTTTGATTTTGATTTTGATTTTGATTTTGATTTTGATTTTGATTTTGATTTTGATTTTGATTTTGATTTTGATTTTGATTTTGATTTTGATTTTGATTTTGATTTTGATTTTGATTTTGATTTTGATTTTGATTTTGATTTTGATTTTGATTTTGATTTTGATTTTGATTTTGATTTGATTTTGATTTTGATTTTGATTTTGATTTTGATTTTGATTTTGATTTTGATTTTGATTTGATTTTGATTTTGATTTTGATTTGGATTTTGATTTTGATTTTGATTTTGATTTTGATTTTGATTTTGATTTTGATTTTGATTTTGATTTTGAACAAACCTTCTTAATTGCTTACATTCTTACTTTTACATATATTTATAAGTTTCAAGGATAACTCATGCCTGATGTCACATTCATTGCGATTTAAGTCATTCATTTCTTATTGTTTTTAATAAAATAAAAATTCTTTTTATTTGTAGCATTGTTACTCACAGCCGAATATATTCATTTTTATGGATCAAATTTTGTGTCAATTAAATTAAAAAAGGCGCAACCTTAATAAAAAAAAAAATTAAGTAGCACCCATTTGAAGCCTCAAATCAAATCCGTTTTATTCTCGAATTATATTGAAAGAACGGGTTTATTAAAAACAAAAAAAAAAACAAAACGAAAATAAATAAATGTATTACACAGAACAAAAGCATAAGCAGACATACAAGCACACTACGTGACAATTTAATCCCTTTATGCAAACACAATAAAATAAAATTAAAACCAAATGACAGGAAAAGGACAATACAACAAAACAAAAAATTCGCTGCTGCTGCTGCTGCTTCTGCTGCTAACAACATCATTTATTTTATTTAAAAAAAAAGTCAAATTGAAACAAAAATTGTTTTGTTTGGTTTTGTTTCGTTAAAAAAAAAATAAAAAAGAAAACAAATACAAAAACATTTGAACTCAACAAATTTACTCACACAAATACATTTCAAAACAAAACGCTATAATCCGCTACAACAACTATTTTTTAG
The DNA here is from genome assembly GCA_943735915.1 of Pherbina coryleti. NCBI lineage: Eukaryota > Metazoa > Arthropoda > Insecta > Diptera > Sciomyzidae > Pherbina > Pherbina coryleti. The sequence continues at coordinate 88,536,231 of OX030949.1, forward strand.
CTGTCGTCTGTGCTGAGCAAGCTTAGAAAGCGTTCATTCAGTGAGTGAGTGAGTAAGTGTGTGAGTGAGTAAGTGTGTGTGTGAGTGAGTGAATGAGTGGGTGGGTGGGTGTTTGTCTAAATAATGGGTGGGTGGCGTAGGTTGGTAACAATTTGTTTGCTCTTCTTTGTCATGAATGGTAACATGAGTGGGAAGCATGTGTGTGTGTGTGTGTATGTGTGTGACTTTTCAATCCAACACATGTCCACCCAGCTGTCACTTGCGAATGTATAGCATTGCATGCTTGCTGTAAATGTCCTTGTTAAACATTAATGAAATGCATAAATTTGTTGTTGGGTGCTGGTTTGTTGCTATTGTTACAGAAGTCGGGTCGAATGCAACCGCGAGCTCTATTCGAAGTGGTGCGTCTGTGTGCGTCAGAGATGTAAAACGCATTGTTTCTGTTGTTCTTTTAGTTGTTTGTCTGTAAGCTTTGGACAGTAATTATTATTATTATTATTATAATAATAATTTTGTTTCATTTTCTGAATTTTATTTCGTTTTTGTTTTTGGGGACCAGAAATGTGATGATGCTTCGGTAAGTCAGTTTGGGCCAAGCTGCGTTATTGTCACAGAAATTAAAATTAATTATTAAATGATTAAAATTTGAAGTGCAAAATATACGAGTAGCTAGTTTAAAAAATTTGAATTCTTTAAAAACCTTCTTTACAAAAAAATGTTCATAGCTATTACGCATCGAGTCTTTCCTGGCTTTGATCTATAAAACAGGACTGAGTCTACTGCTTAATATTAACTTAGGTCCTATGTGTTTTTGTTCCGAATTGTACAGTTGCTGTTGCATTTGCTATTTTGAAGCGCTGCTGGTTTTGTTGCGACACTCCGATGAATTATTGCAATTTTAATTAAAATTTTGTCATGAACTATACTGTTTGTCATATAATGAATTTTATAATGATAAATGCATACTCACACACACACACACCCGTTTATATTCGCATACAAATAATACTTTAACACTCATACGCACACTCCCAGGACCCTCGTTTCATTACGTAGTGCGCTCTAATAAAGTTCGAAATAAGCATTCGATAAGCAGTAAAAAATAATGCAAGCAATAAATTTAAAATATTTAGATCATAAAGAATAACCACATGTGATATTCGGTAATTATAAATATGCTTAATATGCTAAAAAGCTTTAAAACTACCATTTTGAAATTATATAAATCGAACTAGAACCGATCACAAAATTCTTTAACCGCTTGGCTCATGTTCTACATCTGACATATTTAATATACATGGGCGTTTTGTATTTTCCGCAGAGTGCACTCAAAAAAATATCAACTGTATTATTAACAAAAACGCTTTGGTAATCTCTAATAAAAGATTTTTGTCGATATGAACAAATTTTGTTAATTTAACAAAAATATATATTGAAAAAAAATATTTTTCAAGGTGAAATTTAATAAAGGATTTTTATCATATTGACAAATTATTTTATTAATTTAACAAATATTTGTCAATAGAGCAAAAACTTTTATCAAATCTGTAACATTTTTTTGTTAATTTTTTTTATCATTACAACAAAATTTTTTATCAATTTTATAGACAGTTTTTATTTCAAACTAACAAAATTATGCGTTGTTTTGATAAAGTTTTATCATTTTTTTGCTTGATTGACAAAATTTTATCACATTAACAAAATTTTTTGATTGATTTGATAAAATTTTATCAATAATACAAAATCTTTGATAACAAATAACAAATAACGGACGCCGCTATTGCGTCATTTCTAAATAATTGTTTTTCATGACTTTCGGTTCTTCTCCTTAAAAAAGAAAAATAAATACGTTTTAAGCGCAAAATTAAGTGACATAGTGTGAAAATTTAGTCAGTGGATAAAAGATTAATTGTTCATATTCCAGGAAAGTAAAAATGAAGGATTTGGAAAAAATCATAGTGGAGCTACGACTGGATTTAGAAAAAATAAAAACAACGAAGCTTCTCGAATACTTACTTAGTGGGTAACTTATTTAATAAAATGATCTTAGTATAATTTATTAAAATAATATCATTGTTAAGAGTGTGAAATAGATCGAAAGGCACTTCGTATTATCACAGAAGAACAATTAGAAGCTTTCTTTGGAAACCATCGAGTACCATTGGGATTACAAATCTTATTCGAGCAACGTTTGAAAGTGTGGCAGAAAATTAAGGTTAGTTCTATTATTTTAAAAATTTTAAAAACAATTTTTTAGTCATGTAAGATGTGCGAGTTTAGTTGATGTTAGTTTAAAAAACTTTTCAGTATTACGTCAAACTAGTTAAAAATTAAAATTATCAGGCATGTGATGAAAATCGTACGAATTCAAAACGCAAACAAAATTGAAAATTTACGATTGTGTTAAATTTATTTAAATTCGTTAAAATTCATTTAATTAAATTCGAGTGAAATTGAACTTCACAAATTTGTGCAAAACTGTGAAAAATTACAAAAATTAGTGTACTTTAAAGACAGGTCAAATGAGTTTCGCTAGCTATTTCGTACGAAAACGATTTCTATCACATGCCTGTAAGTAGTAATTTGAATGTTAACTTATCTTGCACTTCTGGTGTAAGCTTTTAATTTTTAAAATTAAATAAATCAGTAATTATTGTATATATATTTCTTTTCAATATTTCATAACAATGTCCATAACATTAACATTTCAATGTTCATAAAATTTTTAACGGACAGCTTATGATACGTTTAAGAGAATATTTTTAATATTGATTGTTATTATTTTTTGTTGATCAGCACGTTTGGATTTGTTTTGGTTTAAGTAGAAATAACTTTAAGTCATAAATACTTTGTATTAAATCAAAATTAAATAAGAATTATTATAATACATTTTAAATGGAAAAAATGGATGAGCTATCGCAATACATTTATATTAATAAAATTCAGTCATCACAAAATATGGAGTCATCTGAGGAAATTGAGCTATCGCCGGAAAATATTCATATTATTTACAGCTCCGCCCAAATTCAACCTGTTGTTTCTGAGGAAAGAATTGATCAACCAGAGCTTTTTGACCTTCTTACTAACTGGGGTGTTCAAATTTTGTATAGAAAATGTATTGGTTAGTTTTGTGGAGTATGTAATTAAAAATGTTGATTCAATTTCGACATTTCAGACGAAGAAATTAATTTGGATATTCTTAAAATCATGTCATCGAGACACGCGGAACTATTAACTAAAGAATTTAAGCTCGGTGTTTTGGTCAAATTTGAAAACAATTTAAGGAACTGGCAAATTCGTTTAAATTCAACTGTCTCGTCTAGCTTATCTGTAAATGCTTTAGCTGAGTTGTCCAATAAAACTTTTAATTCACAAAGTATCACTGACATTCCTGATAACAGAGAAATCAAGCTAGAACATATACTTCAACAAACCAGTAATGGAAAATCTTTATTAGAAAAATGTAAAAATGGTATTGAGTTGAACGATGGATGCAGAACCATTCTTTTGGATACAATCATCAATCATTTGATCCAGAATAAAATCAAAATGAGCACGAAGTTGGCAGAGAATATATCGGATGAAATAGTTTCTGTTTTTCCCAAAGAGTTAAAAGCACTTAACATAATTTTTGTTATTCTAATTTTAAAAATTAAATATTTGTTTTGTTTTTTCTAGACATTTTACTTCCTTAAAGAAATCGGCAAAGCTCCAAGAGGGAGAATATACTCAAAATATTTTAACCAGCTGCGTTCCTTAAAAAACTGCGGTCTTTTGGGAAAGAGGACTTATACTGACACAAAAGAAGAAACGTTTGATCGATTTCTACATCCTGACTCAAATTTATCTGGTAACTGGATGTAGGTTATAAAAGACATACCATTTGAATTTGTTTTTTTAATTAGAAGAAGATAACATAGAAGAACACCTGGAGGCAATAAAAAATGACAACAGCAGCTGGCCGGAAATAGAGACCCACTATGCAGCAACAGCTAAGTTTCGACTTGCGAAGATTGCGGAATCATAATCGACTTTAGACATTTTTAATAGCTGGAAACATTATAAATGCCCGCTTGGATTAAAACTGGTAAAAATTTGATGTTTATAAACAATTATTTTTTTTCTATTGATTTGTATTGTAAAATCTATTTGATTTATAATAGATTGATTGCGACTTTAAAGTTTTGCACCCCAATTCGCTCAGCATTATTCAATGTCTTACAAATTTCTCTGAAAAGATATTTCAAATAATTGAACAGAAAAAAAAGACCATAGCAGTCTTTCTTTGTTTAAAGAGTGGAAACAAATACAAAATCCAACAGAAAGTAAGTAGAATTATTTTTTTATTAAATTGCATTTCAATTTAATAATTTTTTCAATAATTTTTTTTATTTGTGTATCAGATGGGCGATATGCAACGATTTCATATTTATTACATGCGGTCCTTGTTCCAACATCCAAAATTGTCAAAGTTGAAAAAGGAAAAAAAGTGCACATTGAGCACTCTATCAAAGACTCTCAAAACTCTTTCATAATAATCGGCAGAACAGTGGAAGAAGCAGAAGCCGAGCTCCGACAGAAATTAGAAAAGAAGGTATCAATTCAACCTCTAATTATGCTTACTGGTAGCGTGTTGAACCCAGAAAACATTGTGCTATACTTTGATGGAGTTAAATTAAAATTTTTTTCCATATTAACAGCTTTAGATATTTGCTTCAAAAATTTATATAATATTCAACTTAGAGTATCCTGTAGAATCAAAATAAATTTGGAGTTTTATACAAAAATTTTGCTATAATTTAAACATAAAAAGCGAAACAATTCACCCAAATGTAAGTTTGCTCACAACTTGAACAATAAATATGAATCATACAAAAATATGTTTTTTTCATATAGAATTATTTTTGACTTAATTATTTCTTTATTTTTATTTCTGTTTTGTAAACTTAATTTGTATGCCTAAGTTAACTTCAAAAAAAAGAACATGAATTTTTATAACTCCTTAATCCTTTTCTTCATACAATGATAAAATAAATGATAAAATTAAAAACGTAAATTATCAAATTCTATTTCAAGAAGTAAAAATTGTGTAATCTTGAAAAAAGTAAGTTTCAAATAATGGAAAGGCTCTTTTTCATAATATATCTCTTTATTTTCAGGATCTTGTCCACGTATTCACAGAGCTTGTTTGTTTTTCGCATGTTATTTTGAACTTTCGATTATAAAATAATCAAAATTTCAAATGAGCATGTTAAAATTTAAAGTAGGTGAATACCAGCAATTTTAGGATTTCAATTTAATATTTTGTTATATTGACAAAAATATTTATCAAAATAACAAAATATTTTTATCAAAATAACAAAAAAAATATCAATTTAACAAACAAACTTATCAAAATAATAAAAATTTCTATCAAAACAACAAAAATTTTTTATTAATTTGACAAATATTTGTCAAATCAACAAAAAGTTCATCAATATTGATAATCTTTTCATTCATATTGATAAAAAGTTTTATCAATTCAACAAAAAATACTTTTAAAATTTTATCAAATCAACAAAAATTCCAAATTGCATATTGATAATTGCACTATCAAAATAACAAAGTGGTTTTGTTATTTCAACAACGTTTTGATGATATTGACAAAAATTTTTGTTGGACGTATATTGACAGTGATTTTATCAATAACGCATAGGAATTTATCAATAACACAGTGTTTTTATTTTGAGTGTAACTTTAAATGCAATACTGGTCTTGTCAAACTATTGCCAGACTACTGTCAAGTTTTGAGCAAGCTGCCTCATTTAGTTTGTGTTTGGCGCCCAAAATAGGTCTTCACGCCAGAAATCGCCGATAAAATCCATGGAATGATATTGGACGATTGGAGAATGAAAGTGCATGAGGTCACTGAGGACGTAGGCATCTCAACTGGGGGGGTACATAACATTTTACATGAAAATTTGAACATGGTAAAGCTAACCGCGTGATGGGTGCCGCGATTGCTCACACACGACCATAAGCGCAGACGTACGACTACTTCAAAGGAGTGCTTGGAAATGTTCAACCGCAATCCTAAGGAGTTTTTGCGCAGCACAGTGGCACGAACCATCGCTTGAAAGCTTGAATCTATGAAATGCAAAGTTCCAAGACTTTAAACTTTTTTCTTTTTATAGAAGCTTTTAAAATTTGCTATCGCTTTCATGTGTCTATGACACTTTTCACTTGTGGCGGCCGTAGCGTGGTGGGTAGAGTGCGTGACCCATACGCCAGAGAACCCTAGTTCAATTCCATTTGACTAGTTTTTCAATTGAATTCATTTTTTTGTGTGGCCGTCACCTCTCTGCAGACAACGGCAAACCTCAGAGAGTAGATATTGCCATGTAAAGTTTCACATGAACATGCACATTAACCGTTCGGAGTCGGCATAAAACTAGTAGGTCCAGCTCTCTATCAATTGTGTATTAACATTTAATAACACGCACAACACAATCTAATCATAAGAAGTTCGGTCAAAGTCCTTTTAAGGGCTGAAATGGCCAGTTCATTCTCGGAGGTAAGTAGGGTGGTTGATAGTGATCAGGTGTCGGTATTTACATTACTTTTTGAGCCTTTGGTGGGCCTAAAGTACTGATCGTACAATGTTGATGTTAGCACTTGTTGGTCTGCTTGATCCTCAATGCGACAAAAATTCATGTTAGAACTCTCTAACTTATATAAATTTTACACAATTACATGAAATATTAAGCCAACATTTGATGTTTTTGTTTGCTTAAACTTGCTACCTATTTATCGACAGTTTCCGGTTTTATCGACAAAACCATAAAATTTGTATGGGAGCCCCCCTAAGGAGTGGTCTGAGGGAATAGGTGTCAAACGCAAGAATGTTCCTTTTGCAAAAGTAATGGGGGTCAGTCATACATATTAACCCTCTCCGGCACTCTCTTAAAGGTCATATGCTCAGGTGTATGGAATAAATAAACAAAAACCATAAAATTTGTATGGGGGCCCCCTAAGGAGTGGTCTGAGGGAATAGGTGTCAAACGCAAGAATGTTCCTTTTGCAAAAGTAATGGGGGTCAGTCATACATATTAACCCTCTCCGGCACTCTCTTAAAGGTCATATGCTCAGGTGTATGGAATAAATAAACAAAAACCATAAAATTTGTATGGGGGCCCCCTAAGGAGTGGTCGGAGGCAATAGGTGTCAAAGGAAAAAATGCTCCTTTTGCAAAAGTAATGGGGGTCAGTGATACATATTAACCCTTTCCGGCACAAAAACCATAAAATTTGTATGGGAGCCCCCCTAAGGAGTGGTCGGAGAGAATAGGTGTCGAAGGCAAAAATGTTCCTTTTGCAAAACTAAGGGGGGTCAGTCCTGCCTATGAACCCTTTCCGGCACTCTCTTAAAGGTCATATGCTCAGGTGAATGGAATAAATATACAAAAACCATAATATTTGTAAGGAAGCCCCCCTAAGGAGTGATCGGAGGGAATAGGTGTCAAACGCAAAAATGTTCCTTTTGCAAAAGTAATGGGGGTCGGTCATACATATTAACCCTCTCCGGCACTCTTTTAAATGTCATATGCTCAGGTGTATGGAATAAATCTTTTGCTAAATAGTTTTTAAAAAAGATGTCATCAAAAGCGAATTGACTAATTCTACGTCTTGTGTTACGACATAGTCGAAACTACTGTATCTTTTATTATTTTATAACACTTTTCAAGATATGAGAGTTGAAAGTTCGAACTTATTTGTTCTCTGCGCAATTTTTATATATTTAGTATTTTTTACAACTTTCGAATAATCCTGTGCATACATTGTTGAAGATTTTCAGTAGTGTTTTTTTTCTATTTACGAATGGGATATTGTCTAATGATCAATAGTGCCAAAGTTATAAAAGCGTTTGTAGTCTACACACAGCAACTACATGGAATTAATCCTTATTTTTCACAATTTGCCAACTTGAGGTAAGCCTTAAAAGTAAGAAAGAAATAGGAATAATGAATGCTATATGAGACATGAATCCTGAGATTATTTTCTTTACATCCATATATGAACTTCCGCTGCCGGTTGAATAGACTTTTTTAAATTTTAAGAGAAAATTTTAGATTTTATGATCTATCTGGTTCAATGATTTATCATAGTTTATTTATCCTGAGAGGCGTTTTCAGGATATACAAAGAATTAGGTTCATGGAATATTGTTTTCACATAGCGTACGATATGAATGAAGTTTGAGGAATTTAAAAATTCCACATTTTGTTTGAAGAATCACAAAAACCATAACAAAACTCGATGGTAATCTGCTTAGTCGCTTTAGTAAAATACTAAATGCCATAAACTATCGACATCTAATTGATACAGAAGAATTTGGAAAATTTGCACTTGATACTCTCAATATGTTTTTAGGTCTTAGTTGACACAACTGTCACTGACATATGTGCTAAATTACACGTCAAAATATTTATTAGAGTTTGAGATACGCGTGCTTTTGTAAATATCCTCCAAATCGATTCAAAATGGTGTCCATGGAGCGGTCTCTCGAGTTAATCGAATAGCCAGAGGTCATATGGTGCTAAGTCAGGCGAATACGAATTTTGGTACCAATCGAGATATCACATGATTTTCACTGATCCTTCCGATATTCCAACAAGGTCAGTAAGGTCTGGGACTGTCAATCAACGATTTGGAGCACCAATTTTGTTGACGTGTAACTCATATCAGTAGATGTTGATGTCGTCCTGGCCGTACCTCGTCTTCAACGCTTTCTCGACCCTTTTTGAACATTTTGTACCAGTCATAAACTCTTGTTTTCGATAGAGCTTTCTCACCGAAGGCCTTTTGCAACATTTTCAATGTTTCTGCAGCAGAAATTTCATTTCGCATACAAAATTTAAACTGCTGAACTGCGATGTTGAATACTTTCAGACATTATAACAGAACAAAAAATTAACTTTTAGCTGTTTACAAAAGGACACGTATCTCAAGCACTAATGATATCAGTGACAGTAGTGCCAACGTAAAAATAAACACATTTGTCCTTATCGGTATCCCCGAAAAAATATAAATTTAATTTCCTGGTATTTTTTGCCCACAGTAGTATATATGGGGCATTATTTTTGAAGTGATCCACCCAAAATTTAAAAGTACTCCGATTTTGATGAAATTTTCACCATGTAAAGGTCTTAAGGTTACACTTTCAAGACGTTAATTTTGTAGGCCTAGAATAACGGAATAACTTTTTACAGGGTGTTTAATTTTTAAGTTTAGTGTGAGAATGTGGAAGTCTTTAACTTTTCAACGAATGAACCGATTTGACTAAATGGAACGTCAAACGAAAGAAAATTAATGTACTTTTTAACTCTTTTGTAAGAATTTTAGAAAAAAGTATTTTTTTGAAATATTTTTTGAAAAATAAAAAAAAAATTATTTTTTTTTAAATGAATACCCCCTACGATTTTTTCGCAACAATTTTACAAAAATAATAAACTAATTTACTTCATAATGAGATATCATCCAAGATGGTATCTCTTAGGGTTTTGAAGTTATGAGCATTTATGCAAGAAAACTTCCAACTATTTCATTTCATCACAAAAAAAAAAAGCTTAAAGTCACCCAGCTAGCATTTTAAATTGCGTAAGAAACCTCTGTAAAATTTCGTCAAAATTGGAGTACTTTTAAATTTTGGGTGGATCACTTCAAAAATAATGCCCCATATAAAAAAACGAGGTGCAATATTCCAAACCATTTAAGAGTTACAGAATTTTGAACAAATGAGTCACAAAACCCGATCTGTCAGGGAATTTGGGGTAGCCCTACAAAGCCCCTTTGAACTTTTTGCCACTATTTTTCTCTGTATTTATTGTCACATTAATTTTTAGCAAAACAAACAAAAAAAATAGAAATAGAAACCGGAATGAAATATCTCGAACCGTTCAATAGTTCTAGAATTTTAATACTAGATTAGATACTAATTTTAAACAGTCAAAGCTGTTGACTTCTCCAGTTAAATGTGCACCAAAGAAGGCCAAGGTGGGTCTGCCGGCCAACAACTCCATGGCGACAGTTTTTTTGGGATATATGCAGAGTCATTCACATCGATTACCTTGAAAAGCGATTATTATTCGCAGCTGTTCAACAGATTTGACCATGATTTGAAAAAAACCTGAAAAAATGGCTCGTCCGTCTCGTCAGGACCTTGATAAAATCTTTTATTTGGAAGAAATAAAAAAATTGATAAAACTCTGGACTTAATGTATTGTACTAAAAGAATACTATGTTGAGAAATAAAACGCGTTTTGTCGAAAAGAACACCTTTTATTAAAAAAATCACTGACTTATCAAATTGGCCTCATATTCATTGTTCCAGCAAGAGCGAAAATACAGCGTGAGACATCTTGTAGTTTATTTTTAAATCATAGGTTATTTTGACACTGACAGCTGTTTTTCGCTCGAAATCTTGACACAAAGTTAGTATCATACCTCCACGGAAAGAAATGAGTCGCTTTATGCTTGAACAACGTTGGGAAATATTGGAAACTTATTTCCAAAGAGGCGCATTTTCATCTCGGCGGCTACGTTAACAATCAAAATTGCAGCATCTGGTGCCTGGAAAACCCGCACGTTATTGTTTAGAAGCCCATGCATCCACAGAGAGTGACACTTTAGTGCGGATTGTGTAGTGGTGGTATCATTGAACCCTTTTTCTTCTAATGAGTCTGGGAACAACGTGTCGGTCAACGGTGGGCGTAACAGAGCCGTGTTAACCGACTTTTTTTTTACTGAAATTAGAGACGTGAATTTGGACGACCTCTGGTTAATGCAGGATGGCGCACCATAACACACAGCCCATGCCACAGTCGATCTTTTGCGCACCAAATCCCCAAATCGTATTATCAGTCATCTTGGCGATGTCAATTGGCCGCCTCGGAGCTGCAATTTGACCCCTTTGGGCTTTTTTTTTGTAGGGAACCGTGAAAGATCGATGTTATGCCAACAATCTTAAGGCCTTTTAACTTTCTTTAAACTACAACCCGAAACCATCCATAAGGTCTTGGAATATTGGAGTGACAGAATGCGCTATTGCGAGCCAGCCGAGGCAGCCATGGGTATGTTTGCTCCATAATACATGAAAAAAATGTAATTTTCTTCATTTTATTGCATTTTTCTTAAGATCTTAAGAAAATCTTAAAAAAATCTTAAGATTTTTGTAAAAGAAATACTAGGCTATTCAATAAGTCTTTGACATCGCTAGGCTCCAATAGAAACAGAGAGTGCCATCTTTTATGTTGATATGTGATATTAAATAACAACCGAATTCCAAATATGAGGCGTTCTTATTTAATTTGGTTCTTTACAATTTGTTTGGACTAGTTTTCGAATACAACACCAATCAAGTGGTGGCCTCTCTTGGACAAAACAAAATCTACCTTTTTTGCTGCCTTTTCCATCACTTTTTCGAGTAGCTCGATCTATAGCTCGATACTATAGCAATGAATTTGTCACGCATGTTTACCTTGAGCTCATCAATGGTCTGAGGCTTGCTGGCGTATAATTTGCTTTTCAAATAAGCCCACATAAAAAATTCCGGAGGGATAAAATCTGGGGATCTGGGTGGCCAGTCACTGTTACAATTTTTATGACATCACACGTCCATGAAATTTTCATTGCAAAAACTGTATTGTTCGATTGTTTGACATGGTGCACCGTCTTGTTGAAAGTAGTAACTGTCCAGACCTGTTTCACACATTTATGAACAGACATAATGACCCAACATCCATCGAATTCGATTTCCACCGCGCTTTCACTGAAGAAACATTACCCAATGATGGTTTTGGTGTAAACGCCGCCCAAACAGTCACTTTGTGGCCAAGCAAAAGTCTTTCATGGATCTCGTGTGGATTCTCAGTTCCCCAAAAGTGGCAACTTTGTTTGTTAACGGCACCAAAGAGTGTGAATGAGCCCCGTTGGTCTTCAAAATTGGCTTCTAAAAATTGGGCTCAGTGTCAACCTTACGAGCGACTGTTTCACCGCATTCCAATTGACGTGGACAGTCTGCCGGCAATATTCCTTAAACCAATTGCACTTTATATGGAAACAAAAGCAAATCACTCTTTAAAATGCGCCGTAAAAAGGTTTCATTAAGGCCAAAATTAGCGGTAGTCAAGTAGGTAGCATGCTCGACTGCCATCCCAGAGGTCCAGGGTTAACACAGTCACATTTTCAATTTTCTATCCTTATTTCTAATCCATTGAAATTGAAAACTCATTAATATTAACGGATGAGATTGCTTTATAACTTCAATTGACTCTCAGGTAAAGGATTAGACTTGCCTCATATTTAAATTCACATGCTTCTACGGCTTTCCACCATGCTTAGAACAACCTACACATGTTTCACTCCATTCTCTTTTCCTCCCACTAATTTATCACTACATTTCGAACCAATGCATACTTGACTCATTAGGCTTTACACCTGAAATCCTTGGTTAAAGCTAACAAAACAAAGAAAAAAAAAATAAAATGATACGACACATGTGGTTTCTCGCCAACACTCTCTCTTACCGCTTCAACCAGTTCATTGGGACATATTGGGCGTTGATGAAAAGTATGTGAATGATCTCACACTATCCCGTGCTTTGGGAAATTCGACACTAAACGACGAATAGTGTTGTCAGACGGTGCTTGTTGGCCATGATACTTTCGACGTTATGTCGGTGACTATTTTCAATCTACAGCGTAACTATTTCGGCGCGTTGATTCGGTGTGAAGCGATTCACGGTTAGAATTGTATTGAATTGACAAAAAGCTGTCTACTCAAATTATCATCTGATATATGTTACCGACACTACTCCATCTTTCCACCCTCCAACTTACTATCATCCTTCTTCCGAATCAACACATTGCTTTCGCATTTATAGGGGGCATCCCCTGAGCGTTGGTTTAGTCTAAAAAAAAAAATATCGATAAGTTCTGGCATCTTTCATTAGATGACAGTCAAAATTTTCGCCAGTTTCACGCAGTAGTTTTTGATTGACAGTTATTTGAAGTATGATATCGTCAACAGAATTGAAAAAAAAAATGTTCCGACGAAGAGTCCAGCCCATAATATACACAACACGATGACTTTTTTGTAGATGTAATGGCCTGTCTTTAAATATGTGGGGATTCTCGAATTCACAAATGCGATAATTTTACTTCTTTACGTACCTATTGAGAAATGGGCCTCAAAACTAAAGAAAAATTTTGTTTAAAAAACGGGCTTCAAATGATCCTTGTGAATGTACAGCAGGTTTCAATTGTTGCCTGAGTTGAGCTTTATACGGTTGAAGATGTAAATCTGGGATCAATATACACGTTAATGAGTCGTAAGTCAATGCAAATTGTTTAGAAAGTCGGGGAATTGACAAATTCTTTAGTCATAATTTCACCTACAGGAGCGATAATTTACATATGGCACATCCATGGTGGTAATGGTTTCCTCGCTTCAGAAAACTGGCCATTGCACATTGTACAAATAGAAGAAAAAAGTGGTCAAAAATTAGAAGACGACTTCGTATCTACATGAATTTGGTTCTTATAGGTTTTTGGAGTTGGTAATCACCAATCTGGAGTTCATATTTTAAAATTAAAAAATGGGGATTCAATAAGACGACCATGAAAGTGCAATATTCTCTAAAATACCTCCAATTCAGTTTAAATATGGTTATTAGGGGTATTGGGTACCTTATCACGAATCTGCATTTCAAATTAGAAAATTCAAAATGGTGGATCCAATTAGCGACCATGAAAGTAAAAAATGTGGTTGTTAGGGGTTTAGCATATCAGGAATCTGAAGGTAAAATTTTAAAATTAAAAATGACGGATTCAATATGGTGGCCATGAAAGCGCAATATTCTTAAATATCACTCCAACTCAGCTTTGGTACTAACGCGTTTTTGGCGTCAGTAATCATAATTCTCAACTGAAACAATTTAATTTAAAAAATGTGAATACCATTTTATACTGGTTTTGTTAAAATTAAACAGAGATGATAAAAATAATATTTTTGACAACTTAATTTAAAGCATTTCAGCAAAAAAAAGTGTTCATTTGTACCAATGTGCATTGTTGCAAGCTATTGAGTCATAAAAAAGTTAAAGAAATTTTCCTTACTTCAACGCTTCAAGGACTAAAACTGTGTTGAACACTCCTACATTTTTGTAATATTCTTAAATTAAGAGAAGTTTTTTTGATTCCAGAAGGGAATTTATTTTTAAGATTTGCAGATGAAACGTGTTCTACTCGCATTAATACTGAACTTTCGTTTTTACATCAATAAAAGTAGCATTGAACACACATTCAATCACCCACATTCGTCATATGTGCTGTTGCTACGAATGCAATCTGCAGATGAAGTCCTTTTGCTGACTGTTAGGGTTCTGAATCACTTGATGTCAACATTTTTATGACCTACTGTCAGTCGGTTCATTTAAAAGCACTTGGTTGGTTGGTGATTGAGGCGTTGCAGTCGTTTCCAGAGTCACTTAAAAATTCACTTAAAACAGCAGCATTTGCCAACACAAGCTTTGCCAACACAAACAACAACAATAACAACAATCATGAATAATGCAATAGCGTCTAGTGTGGGCGCGTAAGTAGGGAGGTGTTGATGACTGCGCTTAGGTTATGTCAATCAAAAGTATTTCACGAAAACATTTCAACAGCATGAACATAGAACAAAACAAAAAAAAAAAAAAATAAACAAAAAACGTAACAAAATCACCAACGCGTCGCCAACAAAGCAATAAAAACATCAACAATCGATTCGAAGCGAATTTTATGGCGACACTTTGGGCGAAATCGTTTCCTCTCGATGGCAAATAAAATATTTTATTGAATTGTTAGTATATGCAAAGCCATGCAAATGATTTTGAAACGACTTAATAAGCCTTTTTAAGGTGCAGAGGAGTAAAATTTCACTGTAGGGACATGTAATAATGAATTATGTTGAATGTTGGAGCCTTTATCAAATGATGAATGTAGATATCTGGATCCGAATATTTTTATTTTATTTTGCCTAAGTTTAAATTCACAGTTTTGATCCCCTGAACTTTCTCACTTTAAAGGCAAGACCAAATACCCAGGACTTACTACAAAAATTAAAAAAAAATAAAAAAGAACACGGCGTTATCACGTCACGGAGGCAAAACAAGAGTAAGAGCAAAAGCAAAAGCAACAGTAAAAGCAAAATCAAAAGCAAAAGCAAAACAAAAAGCAAAAGAAAAAGTTATAAAAAGGATAAGCAAAAGCAAAAGGATAAGCAAAAGAAAAAGTAAAAAAAAAGGAAAAGCAAAAGCAAAAGATAAGCAAAAGCAAAAAAAGGAAGAGGAAAAGCAAAAGCAAAAGTAAAAGAAAAACTAAATAAGAATAAGTTCTCGGTCAATTGTGTACAAACTTAATAACACGCACAACACAATTGATCATAAGAAGCTAGGTCAAAGTCCTTTCAAGGGCTGAAATGGCCAGTTATTTATTTTTTTTATTTTTTAAATAAGAATAAGGGACTAGAATAAGGATAAGGATAAGGATAAGGATAAGGATAAGGATAAGGATAAGGATAAGGATAAGGATAAGGATAAGGATAAGGATAAGGATAAGGATAAGGATAAGGATAAGGATAAGGATAAGGATAAGGATAAGGATAAGGATAAGGATAAGGATAAGGATAAGGATAAGGATAAGGATAAGGATAAGGATAAGGATAAGGATAAGGATAAGGATAAGGATAAGGATAAGGATAAGGATAAGGATAAGGATAAGGATAAGGATAAGGATAAGGATAAGGATAAGGATAAGGATAAGGATAAGGATAAGGATAAGGATAAGGATAAGGATAAGGATAAGGATAAGGATAAGGATAAGGATAAGGATAAGGATAAGGATAAGGATAAGGATAAGGATAAGGATAAGGATAAGGATAAGGATAAGGATAAGGATAAGGATAAGGATAAGGATAAGGATAAGGATAAGGATAAGGATAAGGATAAGGATAAGGATAAGGATAAGGATAAGGATAAGGATAAGGATAAGGATAAGGATAAGGATAAGGATAAGGATAAGGATAAGGATAAGGATAAGGATAAGGATAAGGATAAGGATAAGGATAAGGATAAGGATAAGGAAAAGGATAAGGATAAGGATAAGGATAAGGATAAGGATAAGGATAAGGATAAGGATAAGGATAAGGATAAGGATAAGGATAAGGATAAGGATAAGGATAAGGATAAGGATAAGGATAAGGATAAGGATAAGGATAAGGATAAGGATAAGGATAAGGATAAGGATAAGGATAAGGATAAGGATAAGGATAAGGATAAGGATAAGGATAAGGATAAGGATAAGGATAAGGATAAGGAAGAGGATAAGGATAAGGATAAGGATAAGGATAAGGATAAGGATAAGGATAAGGACAAGGATAAGGATAAGGATAAGGATAAGGATAAGGATAAGGATAAGGATAAGGATAAGGATAATGATAAGGATAAGGACGAAGATAAGGATAAGGATAAAGACCAGAACTAGAGCATGTATTAAGACAGGGATAACGAAAAGCATTAAGAAATATCTATCAAAAGGACTAGGACCAGGACTGGAGCCAGAAAATACTGGGATTGAAAAAACTTTCGGACAAAGATTAGAACATGGATTTGATAAGGATAATGCGAAGAATTAGGACCATCATTTTTAAGGATAGAGGCAAGAATTGGAATAAGGACTAAGTCTTAACGGATTATAATTAGAATTAATACAAAGATTGGGACGTAGACAAGGTTAGGTATTACAACAAAGATAAAGACAAAAATTTTGACAAGAATTTCGGTATGGATTGAGACAAAGATTAGGAAAGAGGTTAGGACGCGATTTAGGTCACGAATTACGATAAATATTTGAACAAGGATTAGGAGGGCTAAGGCCAAGGGTTAGGCTAAGAATTCTGACAAGGATTAAGGTAAAGGTTAGAACAAGAATAAAGACAGAACTGGAACAATGTTTAGGGCAAGATGAAGACAAGGATATGGACAAGGATTTGGAGAAGTATGGGAACAAAGAATAAAAGAAGAGTTAAGGATAAGGAAAAAGACTAGGATAATGATCAAGACAGAGAAAGCAGTATTAGGATATGGGCAATTCCGCAGTCCCGGGCGTTACATGCGTACAACTTCAAACACAGATATTTTCGCAATGAAAATAGCTAGTGGATAAGTTGCTATAAAATATAATAGCACTCCAGCTAGTCCATGCACATACGAAAAAAATATCGAATCCATGGTCTATTCTGGTGGTAATTTAAAAAATATGTCAGGGACGGGCGTTACGATCACACGAAACCATTTCTGTGATGTTCTAGAAAATTGGAAAGTTCAGCCAAACTAGAGTATTTAAAATGAAGTTTTTGATATAATTCGCTAGAAAAATGATTGATTGAAAAATCTGTGTCAAAAAAAAAATCATCGAATAAAAACTTACTTATTTATTAAACATTTAGTACTGAGCCGGGCGTTACATGAATTAGGACGGGCGTTACGAGTACAAAATACTATTTAAGAAATCAAAGAAAACAATTTTGTACTAAGTCACTGAGGAAAATAAGTGAAAAAAAAAGATTACCCGAAAGTATTTTGTTACTTTTAATAACAGTTCTTCAGTGTTTTGTGGAAATAATGTAGCTTGCTTTAGTTCAGAGTATTCTGTTACTCCGTAAGCTATGTTTTTACCATATAAGTATATAAAAAAATGATTTTATTGTATTCTTGGAATGGGACTCAAATGTTCCCATCTATTTAGAACAAACAGCGAGAAAACCTCCCCAACAGTCATCATTAGGTGCCGTTTGACAATCTTAGTTTTGGGATCGGTTGCAGAATCTCTGATAAGGATCGCTTCATTTTTTTATTAGGATTTTTATTAGGAGATTGTCTACTTATGTCATCTCTCTTGTAAAACGTTCTGACTTCCCCAATTGTCTCGACGGACGTGGCGTCTAAACGTGCTGCCTGTTGCGGCAGCACTAAACTAATTTGTCCAGTGATATTTTCCTCCGAAAGGAGTTCGCAAAACTCATCCCTTTTTTTGGATGGACTGGAGGGCATGGTTTTCTTAATTTTGACCACGACTTGATGTAGAGTCTGCCTGCACTTGTATGATCCCAAAGAATTTCTTTACTCAGCTCTAACTTAATTGTGTTTAAGTTTTTTCTTTTCCCTGAACTTTCTGACTCTTGCCAACACCTGCTGCCGCAAATTCTCCTTCTCTTCCCTGAACCTATCCTTCAGCTTAGCTCTCCTTGCCCTGTCCCTCTCTTTTTCCTTTTCGCAAAACCCGCTGTATGCTTCCGGATTCGCCTTAAGAGCAGCTCGTCTTTCACGCTTCTTTGCTTAAGCGTCCATCTTAAAAAAATTCTATTGCACAATGGCAAACCAAAAATATAATACAATATATTACCATGCCTCACCTTTCGAAAAGTGATTCGAAAAAAAGTGTTTGGACGGGCGTTACAACTTTTCAACTCACTATAAAGGACAAATACGAAAACAAAAGTTAGAAAAAAAACACGGAAATCTGTGACCGCTAGGCCTAAGATTACTTTCACAAAGTTGAACTTTAATTGATATTATAATTTCTGACTTACATAACTTTTTGCTTTTTATGGGGACGGGCGTTACAGTTATTTAGCCTTTTGTCAACGTTAAAAAAGTGGCTTCGCAGGTAAGATATTTAATTTTCACGAGTTTCACTAAATGCTCGAACACGTTTTTTCGCTTTTTGAGTTTTATTTTCCACGGGAAGGGTTTTTACATTTAAAACACAGCTTTGTAAAGTATCTAGTCATAAAGATAATAAAAACCTACTTGCTACACTTGAATTGAAAGTTAAAAATATCCCAAAGTATCATTAATTTTTTAGTTTCAGCGACATCACATGATAGACTGATAATTTCTTCACATAGAAATACGGCAGTTTTAATAATAACTTCAACTTTAATTTTTTTTACTCGTTATCGATTAGCTTGGAATTGTCCATATGTTTTTGGTTATGGATTGGTACCAGAATTAAGAAAAAGATTACAACACAAATTCGGACAAGGATTCCGACATAGGGCAAAAATTAGAATTAGCCTGATAGAAAAAATGAAAACAAAGGCTAAAACGATGACTAACACAAGGACGAAGACTAGGGTGAGAATTTGGACAAGTATGTTTAAGTAAAGGTATAGGGTTAAGTTTGAGACAAGTATAAGAATACGAATAAAAACTACGAAAAGATTAAGATACGTTGTCACTTAAAAGCACCTAAAGGTATATTTATGACACAACTAACTTTGTCCTTTCTTCAAAAACTTTTTACTATAAAAAGAAATTGAATTTCAATTTTAATACCACTGCTAAAAAACTTATAAAATTTTCAACAAGAATCGTCCAATAGTTCTGACAACTAAGAAATCTTCGTCGATATAAGACATGTTCTGATTTTGGCTGATTTTGCAAAGGCCCGGTTTACACACGCCAAGAGTTGACAGTCAACTCTTGCATTTGTTGATGAGAGACGCGAACATCAACGTGGGAGAGGGTAAGTTTAAAAGGCAAAAGCAAAGAATTGACGTCAAGTGTTGACGAATGTAAAACAGGAAAAAGACCCATATTTTTAACTCAAATGAGGGGCTTATTTAAGTGTTTCATACCCAAAAAGAATTAAAATCAAGAAAATAACTTTTTGGTTGTTCGGTTGTTTTGGTTGTGAGTGAAATTAATTTATTTAGTTCAAACAAACTTATAGCAAATGAGAGCTATACTTAAATAGAAGTTTGTCTTCCTAAAAAAAAGCCTATTTTACATTTTTTCAACAAGGAAATTTATTAATAATTCATTAAATACCGCAAAACTGTAGCAAGAGCCAAGGAAAGATGTAAAAAAAAGAAGCACGTAGCTTCTTGCGCCCTTGCACAGAATGCGCAACTTGATTCCGAGCGCGTTCATGGTGCAAAAATGTTGCAAATTGCGCTGGGATCACATTACGTACAGACATAAGAAAGCGGATACGGAAATGACAACGATGTCAACAACAAACAGCAACAACACCAAACAACTGAAACACAAGAACGGACTGACTGACTGACAAATGTTGAAATGGGATGCATGGCTACAAGGTGACTGGCTACAAGCTGTAGAAGTTGTATAGGATGTATGGACTGCTACAACGCTATATAGTTGAACTTGAGCACGCAGATATATATTAAAATGAATATGGAGTGAAAAAACAACCACGCAACTCTTGTTGTTGTTGTTGCATTTGTTGTTGTTGTTGTTACTGAAGACGTACAATGCGTGAATCACATTTCAGCGCGCATTGAATAATTCATGAATGTGTGGGTAAGTTGCGAGTGTTTGTCAGTCCATACACTATGGTGTGTGCGTGTATTTAACGGATGCTTTAGCGACCGTTATTGTCCTTGACTAAACACCCTTTTAGCCAACTCACCATCAGTGTCTCTAGGCAGCCAACCAACCCATCTGCTTACTCTGTCACATCGTAAAATAATCTGCTTTGTTGTTGTTGTTTATTGCTATATTTCTTTTTGCAACGTGTGACTCTTGAAATTTCATTCTTATGCGAAAATTAGTTCTTGCTCTAGTTGGTGTGTTATACTCAGAGTTCTTCTCCATGAGTGTCAGCTGTAATAAGTTCTAATAAAGTATCATACAAAGTTCACATCGCTTTTGTTGTTGCTATAGCCGCTTTGCTTCTGACTTGATAGATGACTTTCAGAAAAGAATTTTTATTTATTTCTTGTGTAGTTGGGTACTTTTTATATTGGGAGCAGATGCCAGTGTGGTGAGTGTGATCGTAAAGTTTAAGCACTGGATTTAAAATGTTATTTCAATAAACTGCATAATTTTTTTGCTGAACAAATCAAATTTAACAGCTTAATTTAATCATAAAGTTCAGCATTTAAAAAGCTTTTTGAATACATAATACGCTTGAAATACTCTCATAGCATAAAAGCTAACTATTTATGTCAGATATAATTGTAATTCAGGACTTTATTTTGCATCCAAGCGCACTTGATATGCTATTTAAGAATTTTTGATATAAAAAAATATTAACAGAAAATGCATAAGAATTAAAAAAAAAAATTATTACAAAAACATTAACATTAATATCAATGTTCTTGATAAGTATTGATGGTATGAAAAAATTTCAAAAGATAGTTATCTGTGACGTATATTGCATATTATGGCAATTTAAGCATAAACTACAAATAATGGTTTCACAAAAGGTATACAGTAGGATGGATCACCTCCCATGGGGGGAAAAAAGTTTGCATTGTCACTACATCATTTCAAAGCTTACCATGAGTGAACTTTAGTACCACTCACATTTTTGAAGTAAAAGTTCTTTAGCCGTGATAGGGAGTAAAACCAATATATTCCTAATGAAAAGAAAATCCAAAAAATTCCACCGCATATGGAGCATGTCTTTGATATTAAAAAAAAAAATTCCTTTTTGGGCCAACTTTTAAGAATTTTTTTGGAAAAACTCTTTTGTTTGAGCTGATATGTGGCAACTCACATTGTCGTGATGGCGGATGATTTTCCTTCGGTGGTTGTTTTTCCTCAAGTCTTCTTCGAAGACTTCTGGTAAGCAAATGGTTGTGTACCATTCAACAGTTCTTCGTTGCTCAAGTGGTACAGTTGCTACATGAACGGTTTTTTTTTAAAAATACTGGCAAATATTATTGGTAAAAATGGTTTTGCTCACTTTGAAAGACCCAAACAGTGGACTGTTGCTTTGTTAACGCCTCATAAACATAGATCCATGATTCGTCACTTGTGGTGATATCGTCGACGTGTTTCGAACCACCCTCGCTGTATTTTAAAGCAGTTTCTTGCACCAATCAACACGAACTTTTTTCTGAGCAACTGTAAAATTATGGGGTATTCAACGGGAACTCATCTAACTGGCACACTTATGCCCAAGGATGACTCCATCTCACGGTATATCACATACCGGTCTGCTCCCCACAGTTTACACACAGCATTGATGTTTTCTGCCACAATAGGTGTTCTTGGACGACCTTCACAAAATTTGTCTAAGAGAAAACGACGACCACGCTCGGACTTATTTAACCAGCGTTTTGCAGTTTCTGGCTGTGGTGTTTCATCACTAAAAGACGAACTAAGTTCATCGATGCATTCTTTTCTTGCCAATTCTCGTCGAAAATCATCACCCATTTTTTGTCAAAATACAATTTTCAAACTACTGCTAACAACACAATAAGCGTACATGGGTCAATTGCATAGAAAATGCTCTTTTTTTGTCTTCGCTTTTTTAACTCTGTTTTTAGGTAAAAACAAAAAGAAAAAAACAAATAAAACATGAGAAAGTGATCACTGAAGAATATTTATTGACAAAATATATTTTTCAGAATCCTAAAATTGTGTGCATATTTGTTTTGAAAAATGTTATATTGCTCTCTCGTACTCGCTTAATACAAAAACATGTGTCCCCAGTTACACTTTTTGATGAAAAACGTAAAAAAAAAGTTGAAAAAAATGCAAAAATTTAACAAATAATAACTGTTTTGCAATGATAGCATTTATTTCTTATGTTTTATTTTGTTGTTATTCTCAAAACATTGTCATCGCGAATTTGGCTTTCGATTTACATTTAGTCCCCGCGCATTGTATTGAACATCACTTTTTTTACGGTTCGTTAGTTTTAATTTAGGTGTGGTATAGATGACAAGAAAGTTATATTAAGAAAGTGCAGAGATTAGTTCTCACGAAATTCTAAAAATTAAGACGATTAAATAATATTAAAGTACATTTTTTTGTGTTTTCTCAGTTCATCATTATAAGTACGTGGAAAAGTCACGCGGAGTTTTATTAAAGCAAAAATAGTAAATCAAAAAAATCCAAATTTAAAATCATTGATTCATAGGTTTTGATTAATTTCTTTGTAAAATAAAATTCCTAAGAAAAAAAAAACTAAGAAGAGGTAAATGTATTGAACGTCACTTTCAAGATATGTCACACCATCGGCAGAAGTATTCATTTTGTATTTCGTTTTTGTATATTTTAGAGTAAAATAGCAAAGTTAACGCCTGCTGAAAGAGCACGAAGATATCGGGAAAAAATAAAGCTATATAAGGAATAAAATTAAGAGTATAAACGAAAGCAAAAAGAATGGTAGCTATGTATGACTTTGACCTGATTTTTGCTTTTTGTTTTTACTAGCTGATATCGCCCATTTCACATTGAAGTGATAAATTTTTAGAATAATTGTTCGCGGCCAAAATAGGGTCTATTTGGAGACAACGTAGCTCAATCAACTTAAGACCGATTACCGGTAATATGTTTAGTATCATTGGAAAAGTTATTTCATCTATTTTGAGGAAAAGTATAAAATTTTTGAAAATATAGCAATAAGTTTGACTCATTCTTAATTTGTTTAAGTTCAATATCATGCCAGCAACACTTGCTATAATTTTTGTCTTTTTTATAATTTTAATTTTTTTACGTTTTTACGTTAGATAACCTAACCTTTCCAATGATATAAAATGAAGATGTGGTTTTAAAGGGTTCAGAAGTTATACTGTAAAACGTGAAGTCTTAATAAATGTTCAATACAAATTCAACTAGCTATTGACTTCTTTACTTTTTTGTAAAAACTAATAAAGTAAAAAAAAATTGGATGAAAATTTTATGTATAGTTGAATGATATACTTTACATTTTTTTTTTTTTGTAAAAGAATAAACCTGTTTTTTGTTAAACTCCCTATTTGATTAACATTATTTGGTTTAGCGCAACAAAATGTATTGAACGTCACAAAATTTATTGAACGTCACAAAATGTATTGAACGTCACAAAATGTATTGAACGTCACAAAATGTATTTAACGTCACAAAATGTATTGAACGTCACCCTGTTGTTTTTTTCTGAAATTGCTTATAATTTAACAGTTTTCTATTATTCATTGCTGCAAGTCTACTACTTTGAAAATAACCTCTACGTTGATGTCTTTTTGGTGAAAAGTTTTAATTTTTTCCCGTTAAAACTGTAAAATATGTAGGTATTTTTGGTAAAAAATTATTATTTCTGTAACTGAAATGGCGATTTCTGCAAGATTTAACTGATTAAATAACTTAACAAACATTACAGTAAGCCTTCATTTACAACATTTTTCAAATTTTTAGTGATTTTTTCCGTATATCTGCTGTGTGACGTTCAATACAAAAATCGTATGAAAACCATAGAAAAAATGATTTTTTGCAGGGCCTAGAAACAACTTCGAATTCTCCATTAATTTTTACTTAATTTGACTATTCATCGGGAAAAAATTTTACATTCATTTTACATACATTAAAACTATGCTAGAAAATGTAAAATTTTCGAATGAAACTATCAAAATTCATCGGGCAATGCTTATTGTTGCCGAGGCGCAAGACTTAACCCTCTGATGCATGATTTTTGCGTGCGAAACGTAAACAACTGACAATAATTACAAAATGCGCTAAGCTTGAAAAAATTTCCGATACAAGAAATGTTACCCGAAGTGCATAGAACCGATATAGAATCTATGATTTGACTTCTGAATTTGGAAAAAGGTTTTCAGTTCTAGATTTGAATACAAACGTAAGTGTGCCTAAAGGCATTATTATGGAGTAGAGGGTTAAAAGGTAGTCCACGTATTGAAAACACTCGTAGAACACTTGAAGTTGCTTCATGGAGCACCAGTGTTCGCGGTTTTTGCAGTATTACCATCAAATAATCGCATCTTTAGACATGCCGTTTTGACTTTATACACACTCGTTAGTTGCACTTGAATGTAAAAAGTTGAAGTCAAGTGCAGCAAATGTACCACTTTGATTGTGTATTAAATGGAACAAGGAATTTTTCCGCGAAATATCATGGTAGCACTAAAATTAAGCCAGTTCACAATTGGTACAGAAATGGAACAAAATTCCACTGAGTTGTTTTATTAACTTTTATGCCACTTGACCTGGTTGCCACTTCATTCACATTCATTCTTGAATTCAATACCATTTTACTAATACCGCCAACAACATTACCTACTTTCTAGTTCCTCTGCTGCTGCTGCTGCTGCTGCTGAATTTCTGTCATACGACTTCTTACGGTGACCATATTTCTGAAATCAAAGTACTGCACACATAATGAGGCTTAGGCGACCTCAGTAGTCGAGCTGTAACGCGCTTGACTGTCACCGAAGGGGTCACGGAATTGAATTGATCACTGGTCAGACTTATTCTTTAACCTTTCTGCATTTCTTTCCCATTTCTTATCAACTGAAATTTCAATTTCATCAGTGTTTACGACTAAAAAGTTATAGTTGGTAATAGAGAAGGTTTGTGGATGGGATTGCTTAAGCTTCTCGCCACGTTAAGAAGATCCTACACATGTTTCATTTCCCTTCCCACTTTTGCTACTTATCCTTCTAATCTTTGCTACTAATCTTTCCTACTAATTTTGAACCAAGGCAGAATTGATTGAAAAACCTGAAATCCCTGGTTCGGAGTTAAAAAATAGACAAATACCACTTGACTTCCATCTTGAATATTAGATTTTATTTTTACTTCAGATATTAATTTTCATTTCAGAACTAAAAACTACTCAGAATTATTTCAATATACCTTAGAATTCTCTGTAATTGTCCGCAAAAAATGTTTGAAAATTCATTCATTGAGTTCAGATTGTCACCTCTTCTCCTGTTCCTTATGATTTAATTATAATTCAATATCTTCATTACCTGAAACAGAAAACAAATACAGAAGACATCCTTAAATTCTGAATATCCATAGATTTTATTAGAAAAAATAAATCTTACAGTACCAAGTCCTCAAATAGAGAAATGTTCTGTAAATTACAGAACGGATGGTCACCTTAGCCATACTGCATGCTTAACTAATACTTTTTGCAAACATGGTGCAACACTGTTTGGCACGTCCGCATGCAAAATCAACACATAGCATTAGAAAAGCGAACATCCGCTTTTTCGAGTGTGGGCGTAGAACATACATACATGCAAACATATAGCGGTTGCTCCTCAATGGTGTTAGTCTCTGTTCTACTGTTCCATAACCACGTCGCATTTGTTGAGCTCGGTTGCGAAAAGCTGCTTTTACGTAAAAAGAGTTTAACAAAAGGAATATGCTTGTTATTCTACTTCTTGATGCACTTCGGCTTCAGCACGTTTTGGCTCTCGAAGTAACTGCGGCAGCTGCAACTGCGTTCTACTCTATTTACGTATTCATCACCCAAAGAATAACACACAAGTCCAGACACAAACACACATACACACACACACACAGAAACAGACAAAGTAACAACAAATTGTATGGAAATTCTCAATCCGAAGAAAATGTACTCTCTACATTTACACACATGCAACACTCCGAACAATCCCAGATGAAAAACAAATCAGGCCTGCCGATGGAAGTAATGTGGCAGGTTATAACTTTAATGCTAATTTAAGAAGTCTACTTTCTCAAATTTTTCAAACTTCCTCGTTACTGCTGAGTGAGGTTTTGTATCATGTTTGCCAATGCAAAATGCTGGTTAATTTTAAGCGACCAAAAAAAATCAAGGGTGCATTTATGAACGTTCGGATTTTTATTGTTTGTAGCGATAATTAAACTGCCGCGTCGTTTCAAAGCGAGGTATATAGCAGCGATATCCTAACTGAGGATGCCCAACTCTTTCCATTTCATATAACAACTTCAATACTTTCATGATAGTAGTTATACACTTGGTAGATGCACCCATGCATGGCGACCGTGGTCGAGTGCGTTAATGTTAAAATTTTCGAGCCGCGAAGTCCGAGGTTCGAGTCCTTCACCAGACAAAAAATTGTTTTTCAATTTTTTCAATAATGCAGCATTAATGTTGTAAGAATCCCGAATCCCGATCAGACTCACTCTTTAACCTTTCTAGATTTCTTCCCCCATTTCTTATTAACTCAAATTGAAATTTCATCAGTGTTTCCGACTTAGAAGTTATAGTTGGTTACAGAGAAGCTTTGTGAATGGGATTGCTTAATAATTTACATTAACTGAGGTCGAGGCATAACTGCCTCAGAATTCACATGTTTCTACAACTTCCCGCCACGTTAAGAAGATCGTACGCATGTTTCACTTGCAGCATTGCATTGCTGCTTCGTCAGTTCATTTGACAGTCATGCCATCCTAGGACATGTCTATAGAAAAAAGATATAAGCAGGTATGGAGCCCAGCATGTCTGCTTAACTTCCAAGGAATGTTACAGATAGTCATATAGCAGAGCTGCTTTTAGAACTGGGATGTTACATCTTCTTGCAAGTTCATCAATTAACTCGTCATGGCAATACTTTGCTTGCAGAGTGATATCGATGCTATTGTAGAGACTACGTGTGTTTTGTTGTTGTTGTTATTGTTGTTGTTATTATTGTTGTTCTTGTTGTTGTTGTTGAGTGAAATGCATGATTCTTGGCAATTTTTAATTGCCCTGGAATTGTTGCCTTGTTGTTTGTTCCTAATGGGTGGATTGCATGCATTAACTGTTTGTGTCTGTTACTGTTTAACTTTCCAATAATTCAGAGCGAAAGCATTGAAGAACGTTGTACAACTTTTGAAGTATTTACCGCATCATTATTTTACCGCAATTCATTACTTTAAAATTTGAGTTAATAAGGCTGGAAAATTGGCGGTTAAAGCTAAATAACTTTGAACCAAGGATTTCAGGTATTATACTTATTCAGTCAAGGTTACCGTGGTTTAAAATGGGATGATAGAAAAGTGGGGAAAAAACGGTTAATCAATTGTAGCATGTGTGTGTGTAGAATGTTTTTGTTCCGACAGAAAGCCTTGGTAACATGTGATTTAAAGGCTTAAGTAAGTATTATTCCTGTATCCCATTCAATACTAAAGGGTGGTTAAATTTTAAGGGCCGATCTTGAATGTGAACCACACCTAAACGTCAAGTTTTTTCTGCATTTCATTTGACATTTCTCAATTTACAAAAATCGAAAGATACGCAATCGAACAACGCGTTGAAGCCATTCAGGCTTATTATGAAAATGGGCTTTCAAATCAAAATGCATATCGTGCACTTCGTGATTTTTTCGGTCAATTTAATCGTCTAAATGTGCGTTCAATCGGAAAAATCGTGCAAAAATTTGAGCAAACCGGGTCTGTAGGAGATGTGAAAACACCAGTGCATGCTCGTAAAGCTCGTAAAAGAATAAAAAATCTGTAACGCCAATGCTAAAAGAGGTATCAACACTATTTTTGTTGTCATTTATTAAATGTACAATGTATTATTATTTTATTTTTTCACTTTTGCTTTTTACTTTCATTTATTCGCTTTCCACAGCCAAATAGAAAATAGTCAAGCAATTTCAAACACTGGCTTCGTTTTACCCGTGAAACAACAGTTGAAAATTGCGTCCGTCCAATATTTATTTCAAACGCGAGTTTTATAGAGTTTTGATCGTTTTCAATAAAAATCGACCAAAAAAATATTTAAAAAAAAATGTCTTTTATTGCGTGTGACTTAAATCATACCAAATTACCAACGGAGTTTGGTAAAAATGTTTGTTATACATTTTTTATTGTATCTGCGGCATAACAGTGATAATAGTCGAAAGTTGGATGTTTTTAAACAAGAAGCTGTTAGAAATGTAATCGTTTTGTGGCAACGCGACGGCATACCAATTATAACCCTAGCGGCGCGGCGGTTCACAAACGTATTAATGTATTTGTTATTAATGTATTTATAAAAAAAAAAAAAAAATAAATCACTGGCCATTTCAGCCTTTGAAAGGACTTTGACCTAGCTTCTTATGATCAATTGTGTTGTGAGTGTTATTAAGTTTGTACACACTTGACCGAGAAATGGACCTACAGGTTCAACGCCGACTCCGAACGGCGATGAACAGAATGTTCTTATTCTCAAGAAGCTTTACATGGCATTTTGATTACTCTCTGAGGTTTGCCATTGTCTGCAGAGAGGTGGCGGCCGTACAGAAAAATTATTTTAATACAAATAATTTTCTGTCGATGCAGGGGTTCGAACCTGGGTCTCCAGGTTCGTTGAAATAGAGGCCACACACTTTAACCAACTACGCCACGGACGCCACACTGTCTTTAATACATTTTCTAAAAATCGATTGAGATATAAGGTGAATGCTTGGAATAAATTGCTTAAAATTTCGCGTTGCAAGTGGGATATTGATAGCAACAATGCGTGCAGTTGCAACATTTCAAATAAAATTCCAGACGCAGCCAAAATTGTCTTTATAGATCAGTGCGGTCCACGATCAATGGCATTAGATGATGTCTATGAAACAGAGTCGATGAGAACTGCCACTGTAGAAGTAAGGTCAGTTGCTGCAAAAGCTGAAGAATCTTCCTAAACAGCAGAAAAAATTACTCAATTCTTGGGTGGGCTTATCATTACAAAAAATAAAGTATTCAGAGAACGTGTCAAACTTCGAAAAGAGCCTTTAGCAGCAGCTAAGTGTGATGATTTGCTAACATGTATTTCGTTTGATGGGAAAAAGAGCCAAATTTAAAAAAGTCACGGAGGCAAATGTGACGCGTAACGTGGTTGTTAATGAAGAACATGTCACCATTGTGAAAGAGCCAAATTCAAAATTCATCGGTTATGCTACGCCCGCTGACAGCACTGCAGTAGATAGATTTGAATAAAGAAAATTATAGCATGGATCACTTAATTGCAATTAGTTGCGACGGAACACCTACCAACACCGGCTAAAAAGAAGGAATTATTGTAAGAATGTGAAAAATAAAACAATAATACATTGTATATTTAATAAATCACAACAAAAATAGTGTTGATACCTCTTTTAGCATTGGCGTTACAGATTTTTTTATTCTTTTACGAGCTTTAAAATTCCTCAAAATCAATTTAAGACTTTCCAAGGACTTGTAGGAATATTTTTTTTTTATTTTGGAAAAAAATAATTGGTCTCTTTTAGACTCTCTTAGACAAAAACATCGATATGTCATTCAATATGATCAGACTATTACTTCCGAAGATATGATGAAAATGAAAAAAGGGAGCCCTACGTTCGGCAAAAAATTTTCAAGAATTTTTTAAAAATACTTCTGCTAGAAATATCGATATATTTTCTGAGCAAAAGATTAATGATATTTTAAGAGCTTTATTTTTTTAATATTAGAGTGGCACATTAGGATGGTAGAAACTGAGATATGGAGGGTAAGTACTAGAACGGTACACCTGAGGTCAATGACATCTATAATGGTCATATTGGTCTCTTTAAGACAAAAACAGTGATATGCCAAACCTTAAAATCCGACTGTAAACACCAGAGATATGAAGTTATATGTCAATGCGCGACTCCTACGTTCGGTCAAAAAAAAAGAAAATTTTTTTCGTAATTGTCTTGCAAAAATATGTCATATTCGCTGGTATACGGCGAACTTTTTTGTTTTGCTAAGGAGGTGGTACGGTCTAATATACATGCTTTCAGTATTATGAGAGATGCGTTCATTTACCCTCTTTATTTATTGCGTATCATTATCAACAAATAAGGACAAATATTGTTGTTCCCCTCCAGTCCTTTGTTCCAACTTGTCCTCATCCCTATCATTATTCTTTTATTTGCCATTATAATTACACAAATGAAATTTATTGAAGAAACTGAGAAGCATATTATAGATCAAACAGAAAACAAAAAAGACTTAAGTCTTTAAAAGTTTTGTGGAAAATATTTTCAAAAAGCATGAAAAAAAAAATTTTTCCAACATTTTGCTTCATAAGCACCACAAAAATTTTCTAAATAAATTTTTTTAAAAATTTTAATTGTTGCACAGCTCTCTAGCAATAATTTGGCTTTTACAGATTGAAAAAATATCAATTAGCCGACGAGTTATAGCAAAAAAACCATATAAAGAATATGCTGAAAATCGGCATTTGACTGCAAAGTTCGAAGGTCGATTAAAAAAAAATTCGAACTAACATAAACAAACGCCGCGATATGGGTCTTCTAATTTAGCCTCTATTTTGACCCCTCACTCTCAGAATCGACCTAACTTTTGCTAACCTGAATTTGTTCCAAAGTGTTATGCTACTTTTTACCCAAACTCTTGTTTTAATCCATGTCCAAATTCCCTACCCTATTCTTGTTCAGATCCCCTTTATAATCCTTGTCCCACCTTTGCTCTAAGTATTGTCCTTTCCCTATTATATTCCTTGCCCCATTTACTGGCCAAATCCTTTTCCCAATTCTGTGCTAAATATTGTTTTAGGTGTAGTAAATCTCTATCATTATCCTTGTCCCATTATCCTTATTAAATTCTTTTGGCAATCTTTGTCTGAATTCTTGTTATAATTCTTATATAATTTCATGCTTTTCATTCATGTTACTAATCTTTGTGCAAATACATTCTTTTCTAACCCTTTTCCTAATCCTATCCAAATATTTGTCCTAATAACATATTTTTATTGTCCTTATTTTAATTTTTTTATTTATATTTAAACATGCAGCGCAGGTTTCCAAAAAAGTTGAAAAAGGCATTCTTGCTGTGAATAAAATAATGGTAGGATAGTAAAGGTAAACATTAAAAAAAAAATATATAGACGTTTTCGGAATGCGGAGGGAGCTGCTTAAGCGACGAAACTGGACATTTTTGTGACATGGAATTATAATACGCTATATATAGGTGTTGCGGTTAAAATTATTATACGCCAGTAAAGGCTGGTCCGTAGTCTACACTATAAAAAAGATAAACAATTCATGACGTTATCAATTCATCCGCTGAGAAAGCCGCAACAAGATTGAAAATGCAGCTATCATGCAACGTCGTTGTTTTGAATTATTACTCGGGGATCATATGCACTACGGTAAATATTATAAAATGAAAATAAAGCATATTTAAATATAAAAAAATGACGCCGTCAGGTTGTTGCATGGAATTAATACTCGCGTAGAGATGCTATGGTAATTTTTATTTTACGACAGCAAAGACTGAGCCTTTGACCTCATAACGGAAATAATAACAAACATTTTTGTGCCAATACAAAATGGAGGTAGTCGCTTAATGGAACAATAATGAAAAAACGTTGCATGGAATTATAACTCTATGACCATAAGCACTACGGTAAATTTCATGGAACTATACTAAAGGTGCGACTTTCGGTTACGTGATAAAAATAAAAATAAAAATTTGATAGCGTCATAAGAGCCGTAGATATCCACTTAAATTAAAGTTAATACTTCATTAATGCATGGATTTATTGCACTCAGTTACAGTGTTGCGCAAAACAAAAGCAACAAAATGTACTCCAGACTATAAATACATAATTTTCATAAAAACAAAATATTTAAAACAAAGCTTACTATTTATTTTCACAGAGGTAATATTAAGCTATAAAACCAATACATTACAACAACAACAACAATTGCTTTTAAAACAAATATGAAAAAATGTACAGCAGAGTCGGAATCAGTGATGTGATTTGGTGGGATTTCGGGCTCATTTTGGGATATTTGGCCTATTTGGGAACATGTGGGATTTCGTATGCTTAGGTGGGATTTTCTACTGTGTCATAATTTTTTAAAGTGTAAATTCTTAGCAAAACTGGTTGGTATCACTGTTTTGTAATCTTTAAAAAATTTTCGTTTAATTGGTGTTTCATTGATTCTAAATGTGTATGAAAGGGATATGTATATTTAAAAGGCTTAAAATTAATGAAAATAAGATCCTCATTTAAAAACAAAAATGTATGCTCAGTTTCATTTTGAGGCAACGAAAGAAATTTAAGATTACTTCATGCACTTACACCGTGGCGTCCGTGGCGTAGTTGGTTAAAGTGCGTGGCCTCTATGTCAACGAACTTGGAGACCCGGGTTCGAACCCCAGCATCGACAGAAAATTATTTGAATTAAAATAACTTTTCTGTACGGCCGCCACCTCTCTGCAGACAATGGCAAACCACAGAGAGCTATCAATATGCCATGTAAAGCTTCTTGAGAACAAGAACATTCCGTTCATCGCCGTTCAGAGTCGTCGTTAAACCTGTAGGTCCGGTTCTCGGTCAATTGTGTGTTCAAACTTAATAACACGCACAGCAAAATTGATCATAAGAAGCTAGGTCAAAGTCCTTTCAAGGGCTGAAATGGGCAGTTACTTTTTTTTTATTTATCATACACTTATAAAAAAACGCAGTGTTTAACTTTCCGTATGTTTTTTTTTCTGTGGAAAATTTGTTATATTTATTGAAAAAATTTATTATGTGCATTATTAAACTATAAAATTATTATAATGTTAAAAAATGAGGGAGGATGCCCACCTACTAAACACGTTTTGCTTGGAGGCTATAACTTTGGTTTAAAACATAAATTTTCAGAGTTCTTGGTTTCATTTGGAAGCTAAGTTCAATAACTAAAAAGAATTTTAATCAGGATTTAAAATTTCCAAAAAATATAATTTTGAAAATCGATCTAGC
This sequence comes from Pherbina coryleti, assembly GCA_943735915.1. Lineage (NCBI taxonomy): Eukaryota > Metazoa > Arthropoda > Insecta > Diptera > Sciomyzidae > Pherbina > Pherbina coryleti. The sequence continues at coordinate 88,569,756 of OX030949.1, forward strand.
AAGTCTCGAAATCGACCGCTGAAAAATTCGGCCCAGCTACTGAACACGTAAAACAAATCGTTGAAAAAAAATTAAAAAATAAAGTAAAAATACTAGTTTTTGAGAGTTTATAAAAAGTTTATCCTATCAATAGTTCACAATGACTCACTGAACTTCACTTTTTTTTAGGCGACGGCATTCTAAAATTTTATCTGAACGTGGACGAGAATCACGAAAAATATTTAAACTAATTCCAAACACTATTTTTAATCATATAAATGACAATTTTTTAATGAAAATCTTTTTGGAAGTTGGGCCAACGTTTTGTTCAGTAGGTGGGCAGGCACGCCATCATGACATGACGTGAAATATTTTTTTCCCATTTCTCAATATTGTTCGATTGCTCGTCGAATTGTGAAAAATAAACATTAAGTATAGAATTCTACTCATATTCACCTTTTTTTATCGATAAGAAACACTCTGAAATTCACTAAATAGAGATCAACTATTTTTGCTCAGCTTTTTTTTATTCGAATATTTTATTTCTTAACGGCCGTGGGTCTAAACCAGCACGCGCATTCATCTCAATGATTTATCAAAAGTGAACATTCGATGAGATGTTACTGCGACACCTTACACATTGGCGCATCATACAGACGTCAGAACTCACAGCGTTCAGTAGTAGGTGGGCCTGTTCAGCATGTGGCCATCATTATTTCTTTTTAAAAATTGCATAAAAAATCGTTATCGGTATAAATATTTGGGTGGGATTTTTCGTGGGTTTTTCGGGTCATTTTGGTGGGATAAACAGGTATAAATCGGGATGTGATCGGGATTTTTTACTAAATCAGAATCACATCACTGGTCGGAATTCACTTGCGCAAAACAATAGCAACAAAGTAGAGAAAGAAGAGAATAGGTTTAAAAAGAATGCGATCTAGCGGAACTTTTACAATGTTTTTGAGAAGCTGCTGTAAAATACTTTCAATTTGTGCAATATTTGATTCAGTTTGTCAACGATCTTTGCATATTAACGTATGCAAATATTATAAGAGCATATATTTTTAAGAGACAAATTAAAAAGTGAAATAATTAATGACTTTTTAGGTGGTATGAAGCAAGCAGAGATAGCAAAAAAATTTTAAATTAATAGATCGTGCATCATCGGCAGACAGGAGAAGTAAAAACTAAACATTTAGGTGGAAGACCTCGAAAAACTTCAACTCGGACAGACCGTGAAATTGTTAAGATGATAAGAAATGAACCGTTTATTTCGTCAAAAACAATTGTAACATCTTTAAAACTGAATATTCATCACAGTACAGTACGAAGACGGGCTGTAGAAAATAATTTAAAAAGTTACAGACCAGCCAAAAAACCATTGCTTACAAGAAGGCATGTAAAAAATAGGTGAGAACATTATTTCTTTGGAAAAGATTAAAATTTGCTAAAAGACATCGCAATTGGTCAGTAAATAAGTGGAGGACAGTACTGTTTAGCGATGAATCTAAATTTAATCTAATTCAATCGGATGGAATGCAGACCGTAAGGTGACACAGAGGACAACGTCTTAAAACCAAGAACATCCTCGTCACTGTAAAGCATGGTGGTGGAAATATAATGGTGTGGACATGCTTTTCGGCTCAAGGACCTGGTCCATTTCATAAAATAGATGGAATAATGAATGGTGAGGAATATCGAGTCATACTAGAACACCAAATGCTACCCCATGCAGAGTGGAATATGCCACTTCGATGTGTGTTTCAACATGATAACGACCCGAAACACACATCGAAAGTGGCAAAGGACTGGCTAACAAACAATAGGATTCAAACTTTTGATTGGCTGGCACAATCACCTGATTTGAATCCTATTGAAAACCTTTTTGGCATCCTTAAAAGGAGAGTTGCAGGACATCGGTTTTCCAACAAAGAGGAGCTATTCAACAAGTTGAAGACTAAGTGGGAAAACCTTCCGGAGGACTGTTTTTATTCATTAGTTGCCTCGATGCCAAAAAGGTGCGAAGATGTTATTAAAAACAAGGGCGGATACACAAAATATTGATTATGTTGCTATTGTTTTGCGCAAGTGGATTCCGACTCTGCTGTACATTTTTTCATATTTACTTTAAACGCAATTGTTGTTTTTGTTGTAATGTATTGGTTTTATAGCTTAATAATACCTCTGTGAAAATAAATAGTAAGCTTTGTTTTTATGAAAATTATGTATTTATAGTCTGGAGTACATTTTGTTGCTTTTGTTTTGCGCAACACTGTATATGTCAATGTAACAACGCAAAAGCGTAATAAAAATCAAAACTATCATATGAGAACAAGGATTTATACAGCGATTAAGACAAGGAAAAATATTAGGATTCGACCAAGGATTATGACAAAGATTAGACAAAGGACAAGAATAAGGATTTGGTCAAGGGTGTTAGGAAAAGGATTTAGACAAGGATGTAGATAAGGATTGAAAAAAGAATTTATATAACATTAAAAACAAGATTAAGGAAATAGATGGGACAAAGATTGCGACAAGAAGTGGGATAACGAGTATGAAATGGGTTCGGACAAGAACTAGGACAAGGATTTATGCATTAAAGGTAAAATTTGGGTAAAGATCAGGACAAGAAGTTAGATATGTATAACTTGCAGCATTCAAATAAAGATAAGGTTGGGAAGAAGTTTTGGGACAAGGGAAAGGATACGTATAAGATTTAAGCAGTGGGAAAAGATACGTTGTTGCATCAAAACCTACGGGTGAGTTCAGGACAAAGCCAACTGCATTGTTTTTGTTTTTTCTTTTTGCGTTTGCATTTAGTACTGCATTTAGGCTTTTTAAGGCAAACATGCACAAGTAGTGGCCCGTATGGCCCGCGTGGCCATTCATACAAATTTTTTTCTATCTTAATATTGTCTTTGCGATGAGCCAAACGATCAAAGAACGCTTGAAAAAACAACAACACAAATCGCACTCGTCCAAACGCAACGATGAGCAACATTTTGTTTTTTTAAGCATTGGCGCGCTTAAAATGTCTTGGGCCCCACTGTTTTAGGGAGTTCCGTGAAGGGCTTTTTTTTTTGTCATGCGACCTAAGGTTTCATCTTTACTGTCCGTTCCATAATATAATTCCATGCACCGTTATAATTCCATGCAACGTTTTTTCATTGTTGTTGCATATTTAATGCATTAAGCTTTTACCTCCATGATGTCGTGGCTACATACATTTTTAATATTTTCGTTGTGATGTCAAAGAATCATTTTTTGTTGTTCTTTTTTAGAAGTTCTTTTTATTTTAGATTTTAGAAGTTCTTTTTACCGAGTATGCATTCCATGAAATAATATTGCATTTTTGTGATAATTTATTTTTTATCGCTTATCGTTTTTTCGTTAAAGCAAATACACATTTTTCATTTCAGTTTTATAATATTTACGCATGTTACTCACCAAGTAAAAATTCCATTCAACACCGTTGCAAGATTGATGCATTTTCGATTTTGTAACGGCTACCTACACGGTTACATGACAACATGAATTTTTTTTTTTGTCATGAGGACTAAGAACCAACCTTTACTGACATATAATATTTTTACCGAACCACTGATACAAAGCGCGTTTTAATTCCTTTGAACAAATTTACAGTTGCGTTGCTTAGGTAGCTCCCTCCGCGTCCCCTTAACCTCTTTAATTTTTTTTTTTGTTACAAAAAAAGTATTTATCTCTTCTATCGTGTGATTTATTTTATTATAACACCTATAACAATTCAATGAAACGCCGATGCATTTTGGAAAAATGCCTTTTTTAAGTTTTTTTAAACATGCACGGTAAAACGTAACGTTGTCACGTCATTATGCGAAATAATATCAGAAAAGAAAAATATGATTATATAATAATTTATAATGAGAAGCAATAAGAAAATAATACAGCAAATAGCAAAGAAAATCTTCATTGTAAAAAATATTCAGAGATAAGGAAATTAAACGAATAACCCGAACTTTTTACTTTTATAGAAAGAGAAACAGAAAAATCAAAAATTATTAGGGAACCGGGAACGAGTTTTCTCGTATAACCCGAAGCCTGTATTAATAACCTTTATGATAATGCAACAAATTTGAGCTTCAGGCCAAGTATGTTGACAACAAGACAACATGTATAGAGCGAATCATACAGGAGACTAGACAAACTGTTTCGTTGGCCACTACACCAACTCATCAGCAGTCTTGCATGACTTTTCACTGTGATCCACTCAAGCTACTTACGTTTTACTTATGCTGCCAATTATGCCGAGAAAGATACCCTTTATTATATGATGTGACGCTAATGATGTTTATTACAATGGGATATTAAATAGAATTAACAACTAAAAAAAACTATATTTAACCAAAGGCCATAACTTAGCAACAAAATAATAGACTAATAGAGTAAATAAAAGCCTTTATTCTCAAAATAAAGCATTTTCAGGCTTAATTCTGATCTCTGTCCAACTGTCCAACTGAACTGTCAAGTAAAATAACAAAACCCTTGTAAAAGTCATCAGCATGACCATAATTTGTAAAACGTCTAACAAATTAGAAAACTAGAAAAAATGTATATGTGTCGTAGTTTATGTCAAATATCTTTGAACATTTTGAGCGGAGTAAACATATGACGCAATCAATTACTCTCATTTCTGTTTTTTTTTTATTTTTTTGCTAATAATTGCTGTTTGGTTTACACTCTGCCAAATTTTGTTTTAATTCAACTACGAAACCTTTATTTTGTTGTAATATTTACATGCAATAACAAAAGAGTTGAGTTACTACAGCTTTTTCGCACATATTTAACATTAATTCATTTAAATCCACCACCCGAAACATTTGAAATTTTCAACGACATTGTAGCTTGTGGTTAAAAAGATGTTAATGTTAGAAAAATGTAGCCACGAAAACAGCATTTGGGATCCAGGACTATAAATATGCAGTAACACAAAAGATTTTAATCTGATTTTGAGTTGACTTTCCGACAAGTTAATATCAGAAAAGATACAATTGCTAACTAAAGTACTCATGCGGTTTAAAGGTGCTTCAACAAGCTCTGTATAGAACAAATCGTATAGCAGACGAGACAGACTATTTCGTTGGTAGCTACAGTAACTCATCAATAGTCTTACATGACTTTCATTATGATCCACTTAGCTAATTATATCCGACTTATTCTGCCAATTTGCTGAGAAAGTTCCAGAATTTTTTGGCAGAGAGAACAAAGCATTACCCTTTGCAGAGAGAACATTAGTAACTAGAGTTCTTATCTACTTTTGATGCCTACTGTCAAGGTTAACCTTGATCGTATTATACTTTAAGGCATAGCTTTAACTTATACGTATCTTTCGAAGATCGATCACAACTTTTACTGTTATCAGAGTTGTGTTTCTGTGTTGTTATTCTTATTTTTCCATGATTTCGTTTAGTGTTCAGCTTGCTTGGCTGATGTACACCTAACGGTGTGCAGGAAAGTCATGCAAGACTACTGATGAGTTAGTGTAGCGGCCAACGAAACAGTCTGTCTGGTCTGTCTAGTCTGCTGTAAGATTTACTCTATACAGAGCTGTTGTTGTTATTAGTTGTTTTCTTCATAAACATACATACTTGGCCTCGAACTCAACAATTAGTCTCAATATATAATTCAATGAAAATAGATCAAATTGAAAATTAAAGCAGTATCGTTTATCTTATAATCAAAAATTAAGTTGTTCTTTTTCTCAAAAAGGTCACTGTATGGCATTAATCTTGATTATGAAACATATTATATTTAGAACACCCAACTTTTCAAATCAATCTGGAGTAGATCCGAATTGTCTTTATAGTCTATTGTTCTGTAAATTTTCATATCAACTGCATAAATGATCAGATGAGACTTTTTAATAACATGGGTTACATCATTAATGGCGGAAATAAACAGAAGTGGGTCTAGGTGACTTCCTTGAGAAACACTTGATAGTCCAATAAACTCAATAGACAAAACCCCCTCGGAATCGTATTTGATAAGATGGCTCTGTCAAATACGATCTAATCCATTTTAAAAAGTTTTATAGAAATCCAATGCAATTAAGTTTGAATCAAATTAAAATGTGTTACAACTTATCAAGCCTGACGAGCTTGAAAACTGTCAAAATGCAAAGTATGAGATTTATTGTTGCTCTGTGAATTTGTGAAAAATAAAATATTTATTGGTGATAAAATAGAAAAAAGACTATACCTACCTATAGATAAACCAAATATCACGGGTATATAACAAAAAAAATCATAAAAAACATTAATTATTTGCATTTAAAATAAAAGTTGGATTTTTATGACTGACTCTGCAATGGCTGAATGCCATAAATGCAGGAGGTCAATTCGTGGCGAAACAGGCGTAGCATGTGCTGGAATATGTGGCAAAATGTGGCACTGTGCTGATAAATGTTCAGGCCTCAATCAATATTCATCAAAGGTATTGGAAGAAAATGCTTTATTAAAGTGTATATGTGAAGATTGTGTCCAACTACTTCATAATGTAGACTTTGCTTTGAAAGATATTCAAGATGGTGTCAACAAAAACAAAATAAACTTGGCTGAATATAAAACCGAATTTGAAGCGTCATTAAAACAAAATGAAAATGAAATCAAACAATTATTAGAGGCAATTGAAAAAAGATACGAAGAAAGATTAAAGAAAATAGATAGTGCACAAAAAATTTGTGAAAAGAATGTTAACGAAATAAAAAATATTTGCGCCGTCGTAAATGATTTTGAAAATAAAAATAAAGACATTTATAACACAATTGAAAAAAACAGTGTAAAGATGTGCGATGAAATAAAAAAAGCAATAAAAGAAACAGGCGATCAACAAAACAAACTGTCATTCGCTGAGACAATAAAAAACAATACGGTATTGCCAGATTTGAAAAAACAAGTGCCTTTAATAATTAAACCCAAAGAGAAACAAAAAATTGTAAAAACAAAGGAGGATTTAAACAATAAGGTGGATCCAGTTAATCTGAATATAATAAATATTGAAAATAGAACAAATGGAACAATTGTGATACAGAGTGAAAATAATGAAGAAAGAGAAAAAATTAAAAATGCTATAGAAAATAAAATGAGTGATGCATATGAAATAAAGGCCCCAAATGAAAATGATATGTCAATAATAATAGCAGATATGTCATTTAAATATAATGAAGTTGAATTAATAGAGAAAATTAAGAGGCAAAATCAACAATTACAGCAACATGAAATAAAAATAGTGAAATCTTTTGAATACAAAAAATATAATAGAACAAAATATAGTGTAAAAATAATAATAGATAAAGATACTTACACAAAGATTAAGGCGGCTCAAAAATTGAACATTGGGTGGGAAAGATGTAGAATATTTGATGGAACCGATATAGTGCAATGCTTTAAATGTTTAGGATATAATCACAAAGCGGGCGATTGTAAAAATGAAGAAATTTGCTATAGATGTCATGGAAACCACAAGTCAAAAGAATGCGAAAAGGAAATAATAAACAAATGTGTCAACTGTATTAGAGCGAACAAAAAACTAAATATGGGACTTGATGAAAATCATGTCACATCAAATAGAGAATGTCCAGTATATCAAAATAAGCTGAACATGAAGAAGAAGAGGCTAGGGTTAGTGTTCTAACAACCACAGGAGATACACGGCATTTACACAAATATATGTGGATTAGTAAACAACTACAATCAATTGGAGATAATTGCTGATGAGCAGGACCCAGACTTTATAATCCTAACAGAGACCCACGTAGCAAAAGACATTGATGAAAGTGAGATACAATTACTAGAATACGATCATTACAATACGTTTTCTAATTCAACCAGAACAGGAGGCGTTATTATCTATTTTAAAAAGCTATGGAATGTCACGAAAATTGGCGAGAAGATTTCCGACTCAAATTATTGGATTAGTGCATATTTGGCTAAGATCGAGGAAAAACATATTTTAATAATGGCGGTGTATAGGTCACCAAGTAGTAGTGAAGCGGAATTCTGTACAGTATTTGAGGAAATAATCGAGGACATATGTGAGACAAATTATGATATAATAATAGCAGGAGATTTTAACATAGATTGGAACAAGGAAGATACGTACAAAATCCGACTAAAAGGTCTTTTAAATGATAACGGGCTGAAACAAATTGTTAATGAATATACTAGAATAGCACAAAACTCTAGCACAATAATAGACTACGTAATAACAAATAATGGTAATATTACAACGAGAAACAACAGTGCAAATAAAATAACAGATCACGAAGCTATAGATATAAAAATCGAATATACAAACCAAAAACAAAACCAAGAAAATAAGAAAATAATAGAAGTATTTAAATATAATAAAGACGTTTTTAATAGAGAACTCAGTGCAATTTTAGTATGTAGAGAAAGTGATAATGTAAACGACTGCGTTAATATAATTGATACATGTCTCGAAAACACGGTTAAAAAATGTACAAATAAAAAAACAATAAATACAAAAAACGATACAAAAAAATGGTTTACCGAAGAATTAAAATCACTCAAAGAAGAAAAAAATATTAAATACCGAATTGCAAAAACGGATAAAACAGAAAATGTGTGGAACGACTATAAAGCAATAAGAAATATATATAAAAATAAAATTGAAATCGAAAAAAACAAATATGTAAATAATAAAATAAATAATGCCAAAGACCAAAAAGAAATGTGGAAGGAAATAAAAGACTTAGTACTTAAAAAAAATGAGACTGTGATAAAAACTGTGATGGTTAACAATATAGAGTATAAAGATAACTATGAAATAGCTACCCAATTTAATAATTACTTTGTAAATAGTATACAAGTAATAAGAAATACAATAGAAAATGTGCAATATACCAACAAAATACCTGTGATAAACTCTAGATTTAAATTCCGTGCAATATCTTTAACAGAACTTAAAAACACTTGTAAAAACCTAAAAGATAAACCCGATTTTAACAAAGTCTCAATTAAAATAATTTTAGATAACTGGAACATTGTCGGTAAAAATATGTTAAATGTTATAAATAAATCACTCGAAATTGGGATTTTTCCCGAAAATTGGAAATACTCAATGGTAACCCCGGTAGAAAAAGTGGCTAAAACAAACAAATGTGACGAATTCCGCCCAATAAACACGTTAAAAACATGTGAAAAAATTTTAGAAAAAATTGCAAAAGAACAATTGGAAAACTATATGGAAGTAAATAACTTATTATCAATGTATCAGTCGGGATTTAGAAAAAAATTTTCTTGTGAAACAGCAGTTAACTATGTGATAAATAAATGGAAATACAGAGACGCAAAAAGTAAGATAATGGCACTTTTCTTGGATTTTAAAAGAGCATTCGAGACCATAGATAGAGACTTATTAATTCAAAAATTAAATATGTACGGGATAAGAGAAAATGAATTGCAATGGTTTAAATCATACCTTACAAACCGAAAGCAAATAACAAAGGTTAACAGTATTAAATCAGAAAAAATTGATAATGAATTTGGTGTACCACAGGGGTCAATATTGGGAGCTTTATTATTTATAATATATATAAATGATATGCCCAATATTTTGGAAAAATGCGAAATTGTTTTATATGCTGATGACACATTAATTTATGCTAAAGGTAACACAGAGGAAGAATGTGCAAATAATTTAAATAAAGACATGAAAAACATAAACAATTGGCTCAAAATGAACAAATTAAAACTTAATGAAAGTAAAACGAAAATAATGGAAATCAACATGAACAGTAACGTAATTTTTAAAATTAATGATCAAATAATTGAAAAAGTTAATGAAATAAAATATCTCGGTTTCATAATTGACAAGGACTTAAAATTTAAACAGCATGTTGAATATATATGTAAAAAAATCGGTAAAAAAATCGGGTTCTTTAAACGGGTGCGAAATAAAGTATCGATGATAACGGCAATAAATATGTACAACACAATAATAAAACCACATTTTGAATTCGGCTCCACAATACTATACACTTGCTGCACAATAACACAATTAGAAAGACTGCAAAAACTTCAGAATAAGGCTATGCGTGCAATATTAAAATGTAACAGATATACTCCAATACAAGCAATGCTTGATACGTTAAAATGGCTTAATATACAACAAAGGCTGGGACTTAATACAATAATCTTTGTCCAAAAAATGAAGATGGGAAATGCTCCAGAATATTTAATTGATCAGCTAAACTATGTGGGAGAAGTTCAACCATATAATCTACGAAACGCAGACAACTTTAGACTACAAAGGGTTGCAACGACAGCAATGCAAAGATCGCTCTTCTTCAAGGGACTAAAACTATATAATACGATGCCTAATTTTATAAAATCAGAAAGAAATATTAATATCTTTAAAAGAAGTATCTCAGAATTTGTTAGAAATAATGGAAATAGCACAATTCGTGAAAATTTATAAAATTGTTAAATATCATGTTATGAAGTTCAATTAAAAGTATAATAAATACTACTATTATAAAAAAAAAAAAAAAAAAAAAAATCAAATGCTGCTAAAGTCAGTGTAGATACATACAGTTGACATGGTTGGCAGATTTCATAGGGCTCAAGCAAACGTGTGCAAAATCGAGTAGATTAGATACCGTAGATCTGCCATGAGCAAAACCCTACTGACGAGTAATTTGACTTCACGAAAGTGAATTTTCACCCCATCATATACGATTCGGTTAAAGTTTTGTAATCGATCATAGTTTAGGGATGGGTCTGTACTTAATTACATCATTTCTGCGGAATGAAGCAGAGTTTATCTAACTTTTATATCTTTTATAAATAACAAAGGAAGTGGTTGACACAATATTTAACCGCATTGAATTAAAACGGTGGCAGGAACTCAACACTTAAAACTTCATCGATCGATCCAATATATTTTAAAATATCTTCTTAGGTAAAGGATAACGAGTCCAAAGATACTTTGAATTCTTATATTCAAAATAATCCTAATAACGTTGAAAAGAGTCTGAACGAAATGATTCTTGGAAAATATTGGCAGATAGGCCACATATTATGTCAGGATGGTCTGGGAATACAGCGTGGGTATTGAAAGATGAGAGAAACCTGTCAGAGTTGTTCTTAGTATTTATGAATACCCATTATTTCCTCGGGTCAGACAATATCCTGAGCTTTATATTAGCTTAGTTACTTACTTACTCATCTGGCGCTTACAACCGTAGATATTATCTTAGTACTAGTTATATAATGTAGCCGAGTAATTTTGAAATTCCAGAAACAAAAGTTTGAAGATTTCTGTGTAATTTTGGTCTTAACTACAGAAATTTTTCTTCCGTGCCTTATTCATAATGCAGCAAAGTGTGCAGTCAAGGTTATATTCGTTAATGTATTCTAAAATAATAATACAGGGTGGGCCAGTTATCTCTTCGGCCTCTGGCAACCTTATAACTTTTTCTTTTGTTTTCAGATCGGCTAAAGACTACCCGCGTTCGAAGCGTCACTTAAAGTGAATTTGTGCCATCGGACAGTACACGCCATCACAACACGCTGTCATTCAGCTTTACATTCAAAACCGACGATGATTTTTGGCAAAAAATTAATATTATAATTAGCAATAATATTCTCAAATCAATTCTGTGACTACAGAAATATGTCCTGTGTCTTAAACCGCAGTCCCCTTAAAGAGCGATCACTTTAGAAATTGAGTGAAAATTAAAATTTTATTTAGAGTGTACTTCACTCAGCTGCTGGCTCAAAGCATTAGCATGATTTGCATAATGCTACAAACTGCTGCCAACGTCAGGCAATTAACGCACCATCGTCATTAAATTACAGCAATTGCTGCCTGACAGATAGCTGCACTGCAGTTGTTGCTATAGTGTTGTTCAAGCACTATAGCAGGGTATGTACGGTTGTGTAGGCTGCATGCAATCGCCTTGCGCTCAATTGATGACATTTGAATGCAACACATTAAAAACGTATTAACAACTTTTCATCAGAGCAACCATTACATTTTATAACAACTACTGACCAATACACACAACAACCCATCCTCCCCAATCCGCTTTCCTTGGACCATATTTACATACATGTTAACGCCTGGTGACCATTTTGCAACCGCCGCATGTTCTTTTTGCCATTGTAAACGCGTTATCAAATTTTATTTTCTACTCATTAAACATGCAATATTTTATGGCGCTATGTAGCACACTTTCCACAGCCATAACGTTGGTTATAGCCTGCCTGACTGCCTGTTGTTACATTGTGTTTGGCGTTACGTCAATTAAATGCTTGTAATTGGTTAACAACGTTCAATCTAGCATGCAACGAACGTCATTCATCAATTTGCAAATGTTGCGTAAATGCATTTTTTTCAGTACAATTTTTCGCATTTTTAGAATACTGCAGATTGTACTTGAAAAATGCCTTTTTCAAAGTAAGCACTTGCAACAATTGAGAATTATATATGTTGGTTATGTTTTGTGGAAAAAATTGGTGGAATTCTTTATGGTTTTGTAGATTCTTACGAGGCTTCAAGCCAATGAAGTAAAAAAATACCATTGTGAGTAAAATACTATTTGAGACTAATTGTTCAGCTCGAGGCCAACAAAAACAAGTCTGTATAGAGCAAATCACATCCCAGACTAGACATCTATTTCGTTGGGCGCTACACCAACTCATCAGTGACTTTTGTTGTGATCCACTGAGCTGCTTATGTCTGACTTATTCTGTAAATTTGCCGAGAAAATTACCAGGAATTTTGGCAGCGAGAACAAATCTTTCCATTAGGAACTAGAGTTCTTATCTACTTTTTGATGCATACTATCAAGATTTACCTTTTTCGATTTATACTTTTAGGCATGGTCTTAATTAATATACATCTACATCTAATATACATCTACAGATGATAGTATAGTACTATCAAAGCTTGTAGTTCTGTTTTTTGTTGTTATTCTTCCTGAAGCCCAAAAACGGAACTGCGAAAAAGGAAGATGTTTTACAAACTCGTTCAAGAACAAAAAAAAATACATATACGAAAAGCACCATGATTCGACGAACGAATTAAAAATCATTGCTTGTTGATGGTCAAAAACGCATTTTCCCTCTGAAAAAAGTTGGAAAAGTTCATCACTTATTTCAAAATTTAAAAATTGAGAGAGTTACGGAAACATCAAAAAGAAAGTTGTCGGTATATCTGCACAGCTTGGGGTATTGACATGGCAACGTCAACGTTTTGTTTTGTGATGCATTTACATTAACCTTACCGCCATGCAATAAATCCATGCAACGATGGCCTGTTGACCCTGACGTCATCAAGTTTTTGTTTTTTTTTTTTTTTTCAAATAGCCAAGACTTTACCTTCATTGTTGATCCATAAAATTTACAATAGCGCACTTGTGTCATGGCGCTAATTTTTTTATTTTTATTTCCACATCTGCTTAATTTTTCAAGAAAACACGGGACCTATCTTTTTTTTCGTAAAATAAAATTTACCGTAACCTTTTTACTAAGCGTAATTATTCCATAAAACGTAATAATTTCATGGAAAAATATTGCATTTATGTTGCATAGGCTTTTATCATTGCTAGCTGACGACATCAAAATTAATTTTTTTTTTAGATTGAAACTTCTTTAGCCGCGATGGGGAGTCAAACCGATGAATCAATTCGCCGATGAATCAATTCGCCGATGAAACACTTCGCCGTGAGACGCTTCGGCTTATTTTTAACATAGTTTATGCAAAATTAAATAGTTATAATATATGTTAGTATGAACACTAGACCGTACCACCTACTATGCAAAAACAAAACATTTCGCCATTCCAGCGAATATGACGCATTTTTGCAAGGTAATTCCGAAAAATTTTTTTTTGACCGAACGTAGGGGTCGCGCATTGACATATTTTTTCATATCTCTGGTGTTTACAGTCGGATTTTAAAGTTTGGTATATCAATGTTTTTGTCTCAAGGAGACAACCAATATGACCTCTATAGAAGTCATTGACCTGAGGTGCGACGTTTTAGTACTTACCCTCCAGATCTTAGTTCCTACCATCCTAATGTGCCACCCTAATATAAAAAAAATAAAGCTCTTAAAATATCATTAATCTTTTGCTCAGAAAGTATATCGATATTTCTAGCAGAACTATTTTTAAAAAAATTTTGAGCATTTTTTGCCGAACGTAGGGCTCCCTTTTTTCATTTTCATCATATTATCTTTAAATACGTCTGATCATATTGTATGACATATCGATGTTTTTGTCTGAAAGAGACAAATTTATTTTTTCCTCTATAGAGGTCATATTGGTCTCCTTGAGACAAAAACTAACACTGACTGCTGCTAAGTAACAGAGTTCTAAGGTACAACATTTTAAAGCATATTTCAAACTTTTGAGAGCAACAAATGAGTACACAGAGTATATTTCTGTATTGCATTTATTTTCCTTATATTTTTATGTTTTCATTTACACGTCTCGGCATTGATTCAATTAGGGAGCGAAGGGTGGAAACCGGAATTTTCTTCCATTCGGATTGAATACACCTTCTCAACTCAATTAGAGACTCAAACTGCTTACCACCAGAAAAAATCCGCTGAGAAAGTATCCCCCAAAGATTCTCAATGGGATTTAAATCTGGGCTGATGGCCGGCCAGTCCATTACAGTTCTCTTTCTCTCAGCCAAAATATTGCTTTGTTTGCGGATGACACATTAATATATATAAACTGTAAAAACCTAAGTGATATACAGAACAAATTACAAGAAGACTTACGAAATTTAGAAAGGTGGCTTTGTATGAATAAGCTAAAGTTAAATATGGACAAAACAAAATATATAATTCTAAATTCGAATGAAAGCCTCCTTTTGCAAATCGGCAGTGAATATATAAGTGAAGTTAATTCAATAAAATACTTGGGTGTTATAATAGACAAACAATTAAACTTTAATGAGCATGCAGATTACATATGCAACAAAATAAGTAAAAAAGTGGGCTTTTTAAGCAGAATTAGAAAAAGGATAAACTTCCAAAATGCGGTAATGATTTTCAATACAATCATACTACCACATTTTGACTACTGTGCAACTATTTTATACATGTGCAATAACAATATTAAAACAAGATTACAAATACTGCAAAATAAAGCAATGCGAGTAATAATTAAGTGCAATATCTACACCCCTACGTCCTATATGTTATACATGTTAATGTGGTTTAATGTTAAACAACGTCTGTCCTTTAGAGTCCTGATATTTGTATTCAATGTAAAACACCGTGTGTCTCCAGAGTACCTCCAAGATGAGCTTGTTTATGTCAGAGACATACAACCGTACAACTTAAGACGAGCAAATGACTTCAGACTTATGAGATTCAACAAAATTAGCACGCAGAACTCGATAATGTATAATGGCTTAAAGCAAAGAATATACAATATATAGAATGCGCATCTCATATAAGAAGAAATTTTGTTTGCGGGTCGTAATATTACGACCCGCTCTCCAACATTGCAACCCGTTCAAACCAAACATGACAACCCGCTCTCATATTCCATACCGCAACGTGTTGTGCTCATTGTTGTTGTTGCACCATTGATGGTGCATTGTTTTTGTTATTAAACCTGTCTGATGTGTTCGCTTGCTAAAGTCATGCTATAAAAGAAGGGAATCGGAATTTGTATACTTTTGCAACTTCGCGGGCGCAGCTATTTCTATCAAGCAATTTTCTGATTTATCAGTTTTCGATCAAATTAATTGCAATTATGCTTTTATAGTGATAAAAAAATTATCGAGTTCCCATAAAGGACGGCAAAATATGTATTATAAAAATTCTTTATAAACAAATAAAAAAATTAATGAATAAAAAAACAAAAAAAAAAACCCGATATAAGAAACATTGTATAGAGAGAGAATAAGAATAAGAATAAGACTAAGACTAAGACCAAGACTAAGACTAAGACTAAAACTAAGACTAAGACTAACACTAAGACTAAGACTAAGACTAAGACTAAGACTAAGACTAAGACTAAGACTAAGACTAAGACTAAAACTAAGACTAAGACTAAGACTAAGACTACAACTAAGACTAAGACTAAGACTAAGACTAAGACTAAGACTAAGACTAAGACTAAGACTAAGACTAAGACTAAAACTAAGACTAAGACTAAAACTAAGACTAAGACTAAGACTACAACTAAGACTAAGACTAAGATTAAGACTAAGACTAAAACTAAGACTAAGACTAAGACTAAGACTAAGAATAAGAATAAGAATAAGAATAAGAATAAGAATAAGAATAAGAATAAGAATAAGAATAAGAATAAGAATAAGAATAAGAATAAGAATAAGAATAAGAATAAGAATAAGAATAAGAATAAGAATAAGAATAAGAATAAGAATAAGAATAAGAATAAGAATAAGAATAAGAATAAGAATAAGAATAAGAATAAGAATAAGAATAAGAATAAGAATAAGAATAAGAATAAGAATAAGAATAAGAGTAAGAATAAGAATAATAATAATAATAAGAATAAGAATAAAAATTAGAATAGGAATAAGAATAAGAATAAGAATAATAATAAGAATAAGAATAAAAATAAGAACAAGAACAAGAATTAACATTTAATTATTAATATTTAAAGAATACAAAAAAAAATTCAGAATTTTTGAAGCGGTTTTTTACGTTATTTGGTTTAAAAAAAAATGCCAAAAATTGGCGGTGTACCGGATTTCACCAGTCTGGAACATCTGAGGGAAAACAAAAAACGAAATTAATTCTTGTTTAATTATCTATCTCCTGAACTAAGATATATTTTCGGAAACGCCGAAAAAAACAAAACGGCGGCCACTTGAAAAAATTCGGTTTACGAGGTTACAAAAGTGGTCGCCATTTAGTTTTTTTTCGGCGAAAAAAATTATCCTTGTTCAGGCGATAGCCACTGAACCACCAATTTGTTTTTTTGTTTATTCTTTAAATGTCAATAAATATATGTGCAAGATTTGAAAACGATCTCTTTTTCCTTCTATGAAAAAAATTCCCGAACAATTTTTTTTTTAAAATTTGTAACCTAACATATTTGCCCCCTTAAGGTCTTGAACTTACTCATAATTTGCAATAAATTTTAGACTCTTCACTAACACTTTCTAAGCCTTCAATATCTTTTTTTACTTCCTGAACCGACTTTTTTTATCAAGTGATAATTTAAATGATTTGGTAAGTCTATTTAACTTTCCCTCTTTTTGCAATTTTTTATATTTTCTAAGTATTTTATTATATTACTTCTTATAGAAATCAGTTAATTTAACTTCTTTCGCAATTACTGCAATACTCTTCAATAGCGACCGTAAACTTTCGCCTTTTAGATGGAGATTCGAAGTAAGAAAAATCTTCTTTCGAGTTCTCTTCTATCACTTCATTTAAATTAAGTGTTAAAATAGCACCAGATTTGTTTTTCTTTCCTATATACGAGCTAAAAAAATGGCTGTCGCAAAAGTAAAAATTTGAACCGTAGTCCAAATCTAAGATATTGCATTTTTCTCGCCATATTTGATCTATTGCTAAATCATGGGAAGGAAATTTTAATAACTTTATATTAGGGAAATTTCTTTTTCCCTAAAAATGGCACAGCATTTAATGCCAGAGTTCGATTGTTTTTCTTTATTATATTTCTTGACATCATAAAGACTTGTCGCATCAGAAATTCATATAATAAAAACATGATCGAACAACATGATCGAACTCACAAAAACATTGTGTGCTTTGTCAAACAACACCATTCCTGTTGCAACCGTTGGTTGGTTCGCTCAAAATATTCGATGTTGCTTAATGCTGCTCACATCGTATCTTCGTTTTGTTCCTACCCCCCGCATCAATGAGTAAGAAAGAAAAATGTTTGCGTTTTGTACCAAGATGCGCATTCTATATATTGTATATTCTTTGCTTAAAGTTATTCAATACACTACCGGATATAATAAAACATGAGCGTAACATTCATCAATTTAAAAAGCTTATATTAGATTTTATAAAATTAAATATACACTGAATTTGTTAATTTGAATAATATTTGAAAAATAATGCTGTACAGAATTATAAATGTAATAGTTATCTATCAACTAATAAACTAAATAATAATAATAATAAAAACTTCTTCGTTGCACCTGCGTTGTGTATTGCAGCGTTATCTTGCTGGAAAATCAATTTTTCACTGCAAAATTGTTCAGAAAAATCTACTAAAACGCTGTCGAGAAGTTCGATATACGCCAACGCAGTCATTTTGTGACTTATAAAGGAAATTGGACTTGTTCCATTGTATGCAAAAGCCGCCCATACCATCAAAGATCCTCCTTGAAAATTCCTAGCGTAACGCGTGTCTTGTGGTCGCCGCATATCCCTCCAATATTTGTGTAAACCATCGGGTCCGTCCAAATTGAACTTTTTCTCATCACTGAAAACCACTTCTTTCCACTCCTTTCCACTCATCATCCCACATCAAGTGCCTTTGTGCAAATTGCATTCGAGCAGCTTTATGACGAGGCAGTAGTTTAGGCTGAGGCACACGCTTGACATATTTGAGGTTATTGTCTTCCTTTAAAATCTGCTGAATTCTTCGTGTGGACACTGCTACCTTCAATTGCCGTCTTATATTTGCTGGAGAAATGGTTTTATTGACTGCGAGGCGCTTTATTTGACGCTTTGTCCGTTCATCGATCTTCGGCGGTCGCCCTTTTCTTATTTTAGTGCCATAATTTTCAGGATTTTGTAGGTATGAACATATTGTTTTCTTATTTCGCTGCAATTTTTCTGCAATATCCCTTATTGTCGCACCACATTGCCGCAGCGTTTCAATTTTTGTGCGCTCCAAAAGCGATAAATGAGTTCCGCGTGGCATATCTAATTTATTTTTAATGAATGACGGAAAAATTAAGTAAATAAGCAGATAAATAGCCGCTTGAGATAAGCTTACCTTCAAAAATTGTTAAATAACGCGAAAAAAAGAAATAATTTGCAGTTGCACCAAAATTTTCTTTACTGTACGCTATAATTATTTCGCACTGAATGAATGAAAATATGAAGTAAACAAAAAATAACGGGATTGCCAATGGTGCTTACGCTGTTGAAATTGAGTCATGAACAACTGATAACTGTGGCGCATATATATAAATATAACAAATCTCCAAACAAAGCATGACCACCAAGATAAATACGATGATCAGTTTGTACACTATACTTTTTTCGCGGACGTACTCCTCCACTCTTCAATATCGAGATTAGATAAAAATATATTTTCGCATACCATGATAATTTCATCTCCCACTTTAAAATAATACTTTTAAAAACGTCTCGTTTTACAAGTTCGATCTTTTCTTTGAATAACAGGGCTGCTATGAACTAAAGCATTAATCCAAGACTTCTTTGCCTCCATGACATGTTATTCCAAAATGACCTAAAAGATGCAGTTCTATATGTTTCTGATATAGGACGATATTTAAAAATGCCTTTTTTGGTAAACAGGTACACCTCTCTCTTACTTTTCTTTCTGTCCTCTTTACTAACCCAATTTTTTGTTTACCTTTTTCCATTACTTTTTTTAGACTATAATAATTTTTACCACATTATCTTTCTTTTATTATCTTTTGCCTTTTCCATTCATCTTGTTTTTCTTATGCTTTCTTAACTCTTTTTCTTAAAAATGTTCCTGTTGTTTCATCCATTTTATTTTTGTTTGATGTCTCAGAGCGTAAATTCGAATTCGAAGAGCAGACAGATTTGTTGGAACTGATAGAAGACTTAATTTCTACATCCTGAATTAACTCAACGAAAAGAGCTGTCTTTTCATTTAGTATGTTGTTTCTTTTTAAGTTGTTATCAACACCGACACTTTTAATGCAAACAAAGTCTCCCGTTTTCTCATTGAGCCGCATGGAGGTATTATTTTTTTGTGGACTTTAATTATTCATTAAATATCCAAATACTGATATTTAATCACTTGATTTACTTGCTTGCAAAATATTTATTACAAATCAATTTAATTAAATGTTTGTTAAAACAATAACTAATAAAACTTAAGCTTAACACAAGTAATTGACGATTAGCTTTATAGAATATGACGACAGTTTGAAAAATGTTGCCATAACTTTTTCAATAAACTACTAGAATTTTAAACAATATAAAAAGAGGTTGTTGCATTTACTACATTTTCCTTTTTTGTGTATCAGCTTCCAGCACACACGTTTTTCACCCAGAAGAGGTACACGTAGAGCCCTAAAATTTTCGTGCTAAATATTGAACCTAATAATAGAGCTAAGTATTTCCATAAAAAAAGAAAAACCCATTTTTTTGAATTACGAAGTTCAGTCAGAGATCAGTCGATACATTACATGTCTTCATCACTCATAGTTCTCAAGAAATTGATATCAAAAGATACCAAAATATTGCGACTTTTCTTATTTGCAGGACAACCGACAGATAAAATAAACTCGTGATATATTGCATTTATGCAAGTGACTGAATGTTTGCACTTTAATCCACACAGCTGCATTTAATGAGCAAATGCATTAAAATCATACATGTACACAGCCCACCGCAGGCTCATGTTCTGTGGTTACTTTGTGCGGAGAGTGTGTTCGTGCACCTATCTGTTGCAATTGGAAGTTTTGATTGTTATGTTTGGTCAGCCAACTGCATCCTTTTAAAGGATTAAATTCACCTCTAAAGCTGTCTTTATGCTCCTCGTATTATGTGGTTCGAGAAGCTAGCAGCAGTGTTAAGCCAGCTTAAGTTCAATCGGGATGTACATAGGTGCTGGTAAAAGCTATGCTGATCCATAGTCTAATTTGAAACAAATTCACTTCATTAAATTTAACTGTTTGGATGTTTGAAACTGTTAAGATTTAATACTCTTAAATTGAAGGCGTCGAAGGAGTTAACGCTCTATTTACTGTCATAACTGTTATCTTCATCAGTTTTGCTAAATCATGATTGCTATGTTTTGAGTCAGTCAGTGAAAGACATCTTTGGCTGTATATCGAATACTTGCACATGAATCTGGTAAAGATTTTTATCTATTGTTGATATGAAGCATTCTATAAAATAAGTAAATGTGGAATAGGAAAATAAAGTAATTAAATTTTGTAACGTGGTAACATGAGATAGCTCAGTCATTTCTGGATCGTACAGAGGATTCACTTAATCCTTCAGTATTATTTGAAAGTTGCAGTTGTTGATATCTAATTCGAATGTTTATTTGAAAATAAATTACTTAGGAGGTTGGGTTGGGTTAGTTTAAAGCGACCAGCAACTTGAGGTTATAGACACGGGAGTCTACCGGCCTATTATGAAAAACTTTCTTTGTTGGTCTTCCAAATTATATTGGGAAAAATGCACATAATTCAATTGGAGTAGGGCTGTCAGAACTAGCTTCTGCTCCATATGAATCTTAATAATTTTTTCAAAGGTATTCTTAATGCTTTTTATTACTTCCTCAGCTTATGAAGATGTCTGAATATGAGATCGCTAGGCTTGAGGCTATTGTCGTGATATCACAGTGTCATGAGAACTAACATCCCTAGTAGAATGCGAGTTTAGTTTTAATACATTGATAGAAGGGACCATGGGCGTCCGCAGGAATTTGTCGAGGGGGGACAAAGATATGCATTGGTGTGCACGTTTATGAAAATGAGCCTGGAATGTTACCTATGAAATTTTATTGCCTGAGATTTTCTGTGCAAACTTTGTAAACATTGTTATTATATGAAAATTCATATTTTTCAATTTAACTTCCAGTATAACGAACTTTTAGTTTACAAAATCATATTTACATTTATTAAATCCATTTAAAAACATTTAAAATAATTGTCGTTCGTTTTTAAATATAGTTAAAGATCCGTGCAGACTGAAAGAAATATATTCAAGGTACTTATTTTATTTTATTATCATTTAAAATAGCTTTTTTGATTTTTTCTTTTGTTCGTATGAATGTGTGTGTATAATTTATAAAAAGAGTGCACGATAATCTTGTGTTTGTATTTTAAAATTTTTTTAATTCGTTTTTATTGAATGCTCGTTCAGTTATGAACAGAGCAACATACTTAATGTTTTTTTAAGGTACTATTACCGTCCAGAAATTTCAAAAAATGAATTTTTGTTTTTTTACATTTTTAGATTCTTTATACCTTCAATAATAACTGTCCAAAATATTAAATCGAAATTCGAAACCAGTGCCGAGATATAACGACTTAATTGAAGCGCGCTCTCGGCTCGCAGGTGTAAAAAAACTTTAAACGCATTTTTCACGAGTTTAGGTTTTTTTAACTGGCGGACAGCTAATCTCCGGATCTACTATGCCGTTGTAAATAATTTTTGCAGCATTTTGTTTGTTTTTATATCCTGTGTGATAGTTTACCACAATTTGACCACAAAAAATATATATAAAATTTTTGAAAAAAAGGCGATTTTTGAAAAACATTTTCAAATGTCCGCCATTTTTTTAGAAAATAACAATTTCGGCGCTCTATATTAAATGTACAATTAATAGAAAATAAAAATAAAAAAATTTTTTCGTAATCTTCAAGAACTGTTTAATACTGTTAAAAAACGTTTGATAACCATATATAATAAAGAAAGTGAAAAAGAAATTGTTGAATATATGTTAATTTTTAGCATTCTAGACGGTAATAGTACCTTAATTAGACATGAATGTTTATTATAATTTTAAAAATTTCTTTTGATTAGCCTTAGTTTTTTTCGAATGTATAACATTCAGTCTATAGAGGGTCGGTAGAATAATTTTTATTTTTAAATCCTTCTGATGAGCTTAATTGGTGGTAAGCGAAAAGAATTCTTAAAGGAAACACACGCGCCTACCCGGCTTTAACCAGGCATTAGGTAATAGGTCGTTTTCCACTTTTTTCATCGGGTTGAATATCTTTTTATATTTTTTCGGCTTCCTTAGTTCCTATTGTTAAGCTCCCACTTAGCAATGGGAAAATCCTATCCTTATATCCAACTTTTTATTCATTAAACCTCATTCTCTTTTGTAGATGAGCTAGGTTCTTGTTAATATTTATTCAAACAATTTTGTTATTTCAGATAGTAAATTATCCGTTTAATTTTTATTTTTATTCATTATTATTATTTATTATACATTGTTTACTATTTATAGTATATTATTTATTATTTCTCGTAAGTTTCTTCCATATTTATTTTTAATCGCTACTTATTTTTTATCATACAGTTATTTATTAAAAATTATTTTGTGTATTACTTATGTCTATTTTTGGTATTTTTTATTTTATTATATATTGTTTTTTTATTATATATTTTATTACAATTATATATAAGAACAGAATTATATATAAAATTATATACACAATTATATATAAGAACAGATTAGATTTTGATTAGTAAAAATAATTGACAGTAGCTAGACTTGGGATGAGAATGATTTAATTATCATTTCAAGTAAACTAATACTCGGTGAGAGTAAGTTATTTTTGCTCTCACTTTGAGTGTAGTTAGATAAGGACTCAGATATCGTTCGACTAAGACGACTAGACAACGGACTCAGACAGGACTTAGTGGCTTTTTTGAAACCGACATGTCTTTAGCTCCCTTTGGCAAAGTGCGTTGACACTTTGTTTAAAATTATCAATATTGTTTTTAACAAAGGTTGCGGGCCGCCTCGCAACTTTTGGGAGGAACATAGTATTGATACACTTTGCCATTCACACATCAAAGAACTTCGTGTTGATTTCTCAAATAATATTTAGACTCCACATATACAACACAATTAATAAAAACAAAAGTTGCACAACAGACGATAATTAAAGAACAAAATCGGTTGTTGATCGTTACTTAGGGCTGGTTATGCAAACGTAACGGAGCATGTCATAGCGCTACTCAAATTTGCTATATGAACAATGCCCATAAGTAGTTAATGAAATTTTTAAAAACAGTCAGATAAAACTTAGTTTCGTACCACCTAATATCATGTTTACATTACACATTTAACTATGCAGTTTGACTATAATAGTTTGGTAACTGTTTTTGGTGTTTACACTGCCAGTAGCGTAGTTAACTTTGTCATTATTTGACGTTAATTTTTCGTTGAATTAAAAATATTACAATATATGTGATAAAAGCCTTGTAGGAGTTTTTGTTAAAAGAAAAGGAATTATTTTCAAATATTTTTTTGCGGTTTTTATGCGACATTTCCTTGTCATTTTTTTAAATTTCCTTTTGTTCTTGATGAAAACACAGTGTTGCATAGCAAAATGAGATGGCTTAGGTCGCAGTTTCAACTTAACTGCTTCGCGAGATAGTTAAGATTTTGTATGGGAAACTATGCAGTTAAGTATCCAATTTCAAAGTTAACTGTGAAGTTTCGAGGTAATGTAAACATAGTATAAGAAATCAGAACTTAAGAGTTTAAAACTTTGTTACATATAAACAAAAATGTTACATATACACATAGGAAATAAAAATATATACAATTTTTCAGTTGAGGGGGCGTCCCCCTGTGGACGCCCTTGGAAGGGACTAAATCCTTTTTCCCAGAGCTTGTGCCATAGATAGCAGAAGATATCACACTCATCTCTATTATTCCAATGGGTGTTAACATTTATTTATATTAAGCTTCTATAATTTTCTTAAATATTATAATAGGAATTATGACCAACATGTGTGTAGTGCTTTTATCCAGTTGAAAAACCTTTATAGCCAGTTCAGCAATTTCATTCCCTTTTTATTGCGTGGACCTGGGACCCAACGCAACCTTATATGACTAATTCTTTGGACAACTTGTCGTCAGTGTATTTTGACTCTATGATGAACCAAATCGAATCGTAGAGAATACTAACGTGCATCATATTAACTATGGATCACAGTCTGGTGCGCTTGAAATTTTCAATCAATAAATAACTTGGTGACGAATGCTTAGACTGTTTAAGCGGGTGTAGCTTATTGTGGCTGTGTTGTCGTGATACCCAAGGTTATGGTGATTGTCAGTCTGGTATCTCACCAGCAAAGGTATGTGGGTGTGGTGAATTAAACGATGAGGTCAGCCAAGTAAGAATAGTAATAGTCTCCTTATAAGCTAAAAAACTTAAACTTGCAGTAACCAGTAAGAGCATCTACGATATGTAGCCTGTTCGAACGAAATCAAAAAAATGTTAAATTTATCGCTAGGGGTCATGCAAAGCCACAAATATAAAAGGGTCAGTGTTTTTTCCTTAAGGGGGAATGTAGGTTGAGGATTAGGTTTTTTTAGTGATTTTTACGATTTTTTTTAAGCATTTCATAAACAAATACGGAAAATATCAGTTGTCACACATCGTAGGTCACCATTAGACATTGCTGTTTGTGTTCATTCTGAATGTCACAGCTTTCTTTTTAAATCAATAAAGTTTTCGGAAAAAAATGTTCAAGCTAGAGTTTAGAGTTTAAATTATAAAAAAATGGATAAGAGAAAACGGTGTTTGAAGAAAAAAAAATTGCTCCAAGACTTAACGGAGGGTGCTCACTTCCTTCGTGAGCGTCCCTCGAAACTTTGGGAACACATTTTTTGAATAGCTTTTCTTTCTAGTTTTGATCTGGTTTTTAATGGAATAAAAAAAAAAATTTTACTCTTGAGGGGGGAATATATATCTAGATGCCGAAAATAAGGTCATGTTTGTGAATTTTTTTAAGGAAACCTAAGGGATATTTTTAAATGAGGATTTTTATAACTAAAAATATACACATCTAAGAGTATGTTTAGTTTCTTTATTACAAAAAATTTCATATTAAGGTAGATACAGCATTTTGTATAGAGTACTGTGAAAAAAATGTGAAATGCGGTGACCAAAATTGCTCCTCCCAAATTCAGCTGAAACAAAATAATGAAAAATATTATTAAACTAGATACTTAAAACTCGTACTTGTCATAGCCGATTTTGACAATACTAATTTTTCACAAAATGGCGGACGTAAATTAACGATTTTCGACCAAAAATTCGTCATTATTTTGCCTATAAAAAATGAACGAAGATACGAAAAAAAAATCCTGTGACAAGTACGAGATTATTATGAATAAAATAAGCCTGCAAAAAACATCAAAACGATCGGTTCACTGAGTTTCGAGAAATCTTGGTCACCGACTTTGAAAACATAGTTTCAAGAAAAACCCGTTTGAAAATAAGAAGCTTTAAGAAAATGAAAAAAAAGTTCTGTATATATAACCCCCCTTAAGTAAAGATAGGTGTTTTCTTGGGTACCAAGATATAACCACTATGGACTTAACTGCCGACATCGATCTAGGCTACAGATCTAGTAAACACCTAAACGCTATCGGTGACTATGATCACCCCTGCAAGACGTCATTAGACCCAAAAAATCGCTGAGAACATGTTGATAATGATGCGCTTAGCGATTGTCGAAGTATTCGGCTTTCTTTTTTGTTTTGGACATGCTACAGTTTTTGTTTGAAGCATAGAAATATAACTAGAACACAAATCAGAAATGTCAGAAGATAGAAATGTACCTGAATGTATCCAGTTATAAGTTTAAATATTGGAACAATAATTTTATTGACCGGCAGTAAAAGCGAAGATCGCTAGGTCGCTCGAGAAAAAAAAGAGTAGATTCTAAGGTGCCGAAAGTTTGCCGCTATTGTCTTGCGATGGTATAATTCTGGAAGTCTTCATAATTTTTCGCGTATTATATTGCTTGGAAATATAGTCGGTCGACAATCGTTTTGATCTTGTACCACTTATCAAAACTATACACTTAAGAATCGCTGATTTGGTTGGTTTTGAAATAACTACTTAAGCAAGTGAATACTAGAACTAGTTGCGAACTACATAAAGTATATTCGCCATGAATGTAAATTTCAAACACCCTAGTGGGGGTAATAATTTGTTGTGTGCAATTAGATTGTACTAAAATTGTGCATAGATTGTACTCGATTGTTAATTTCATCCATGTTAATTTCCTTCATAAATAAATAAATTGGCGGCGTATAATAAATAAACGGGTGGCGTCCGTGGCGTAGTTGGTTAAAGTGCGTGGCCGCTATGTCAAAGAACCTTGGAGACCCAGGTTCGAACCCCAGCCAGCGACAGAAAATTATTTGAATTAAAATAATTTTTCTGTACGGCCGCCACCTCTCTGCAGACAATGGCAAACCTCAGAGAGTAATCAAAATGCCATGTAAATCATCTTAAGAACGAGAACATTCCGTTCATCACCGTTCGGAGTCGGCGTTAAACATGTAGGTCCGGTTCTCGGTCAATTGTGTACAAACTTAATAACACGCACAACACAATTGATCATAAGAAGCTAGGTCAAAGTCCTTTCAAGGGCTGAAATGGCCAGTTATTTATTTATTTTTATTTATTTAATTTCCTTCATATAAATTAATATGTATTGTTTCAAAAACTAATCAATAAAAATAATCATTATTTTCCATTTATT
The DNA here is from genome assembly GCA_943735915.1 of Pherbina coryleti. Taxonomy (NCBI): domain Eukaryota; kingdom Metazoa; phylum Arthropoda; class Insecta; order Diptera; family Sciomyzidae; genus Pherbina; species Pherbina coryleti. The sequence continues at coordinate 88,597,202 of OX030949.1, forward strand.
TACAAACTTCACATAACTTCCGCTATTTAACCTGACAAAATATCCCAGCAAACACAAATGGCTCTCCGCAAAATCGCCCAAAGAAAAATCACCCAAAAAAAAAATTAAGAAAAATCACCCAGTTTTTTTCCATACGAATTTGGGTGATTTTTCATATGAAAAAATAGATTTTTAAGTATGAGATTATATAAAATTAAAATGAATTTAATTTTTAAATTTAACGCACTTCCTACACAGTCAGTGGCGGATCTACATACGGGCTGAAAGGTCTTTAGCCCCTCCCTTGGAGAATTTTTTGTATTTTTTTATAAAAAAAAAAATGAAAAAAGTCCGAAAAGGACGTTTCAGCCCCCCTTTGGCATACAAAAGTTTAGTTTTAGCCCCCCCTTTCGCGAATCCTAGATCCGCCACAGTACACAATTAAGATTGATTAGTAACGTAGTAGTGCAATTTAAAAATCAGCTTACCCAGTACCTTTTATCGTTGCAATAATAGTTCTAATAATAGTTTTCGTGCTAATTACAGTGGTTAATAAATAACTATATTAACTTGCAGGCGGCCGAGATAATGCCGATCGGCATCACCTCAGAGACGGCCCACATTGCTAGTCCATTGGGAACTTTTTGTGTGAAAAAAACTTTTCAAAGTATCACAGTTGGACATTCTGAAATGCCGGCCGCCTGCAGGTTAATAAAAAATAAATAAATAGTATTTATCTCATCAAATGATTGAATTAAAATATACTTAAAAACAAAACGAAATACTGGCCTTGAAAATGCTCATTTCATGCAAGGGAATTTGGTATCTCGTGTGGGAACACAATGTAAAATATTGGGCGATTTTTCATTTTTTTGGGTGAATTTTCGTTTTTGTTTTTGGGTAATTTTTCCAAAAATTTTTGGACTTTTTTTCGTTTTCTTGGGTAAAATTTCGTTTTTTCGTTTTGGGCGATTTTTCATTAATTTTTGGGTCATTTTTCATTTGGGTGATTTTTCTTTTTTTTTGGGCGATTTTGCGGAGAGCCAACACAAATCAAAGGTTTGAGAATTTTTTTTTCTCAAATTTTATTTCAAATGTGATTCTCAAATCATTTTCAAATCGAAAATTAATATTTGATATTAACATTTGAGTTCGATTTAAGATTGATTTTAGAATTAATGTTTTTCTCGGCTCAGTGAATAAAGGCCTAACGAACTAACGCCTAAAAAAAAAAATGAAATAATGCCTAAAATTGCAACAACAAATTATATAGGAATTAGGCGGTTGTTCATTATGAAAGAATGTCTAATATTTTAGGCATTCCTTCATTAAAATTGTTAGGTGATTTTTCATAATGATAGAAAGACTAAGAATCAAAAACGAAAAAACGCCTAATTAGATATTTATTCATTTTTGATTGTTAGGCTTTCTTTCATTAATGTTAGGCGATTTTTCATTTTGCTAAAAGTGTCATGATTTATTATGAAAAGCAATGGTTACGAAAGGTAAGTTCCCTTTTACAAAATGTTAAAATAATGGTATTAATTTTCCCTTTTACAAAATGCATACACTATCTTGTAAACATTCTGTAAAAGGGAAAATTATTAGTTTTTAAAATTATAAAAGCAATTGATTTTCCCTTTTACAAAATGCATACACTATCTTGTAAACATTCTGTAAAAGGGAAAATTATTAGTTTTTAAAATTATAAAAACAATTGATTTTCCCTTTTACAAAATGCATACACTACCTTGTAAACATTCCGTTAAATAGAAAATTATTAGTTTTTAAAGTTATAAAAGTAATTGATTTTTAATTTGTTATTGTTTGTTTTTTTTTTTTTTAAGGTTGTTAGGTTTTCTTTCATTAGGTGTTAATTCATAATGAAAGAAACCCTAACAATTTAGACTTTCTTTCATTTTTAAAATTAAACTTTCCTTCATTTTTAAAGTTAGACGTTCTTTCACTTTCTTCTTAGGCGTTCTTGTTTAGGCATTCTTTCATTTTGAAAAATTAGGCATTAGTTCGTTAGGCCTTTATTCACTGAGCCGTTTTTCTCAACCGTTTGAAAATCACATTTGAAACAGGTTTGAGATCAACGTTTGATATCAATTTGAGAATAAAGTCCTCTTTTTGTTGAGAATGCTATCATTCTCAAATCATCTCAAATCGATATCAAGCGTTTGACATTTGCAGAATACATTTTATACCAAATCATTCTCAAACCTCAATGTTTTCTGGGATTGTACCAGCAGCAAATAAGTATAAAAAACGCAAGTCTTTTACAAAAGTCCTTTATATTAGTAGAGAATAAGTATCAGATTTCTGGTTTGCTTAAAACGTTACGCCCCATCTCTTGGTAACCCTATGTGCTAGTTAGAACGTGAAATGTTTTATATTGCTATAAGTTGACATGCAAATTTTAGCGAAAATTCCAACAACTTAATTCGTGTTCTTACACGATGTAATAATTTGAAATTTTTGCAGGAAGACTTAATGACGCTTTGTTGTATGCAATGAAGAAGAACACATAAAAAATTAGTCTGAAAATTTCTCTTAACCCTTTATAACTAGTAAGTTTCGTAAATTACGGCGTTTTTTAAATGCTTTTTTTTATAGAGATAATAAATACCCTTACCATACTATATATATGAGTATGATGACAACTGTGGATGCTTAAACAATTGTCACATTAGTACAAGTTAAACCTTCCAGCGGCTTCGCTTACATTTCCATAAGGCTGAAAGTTATATTTGATAAGCTTTGACTTTGCTTCCTTTGATGAGGAAAATACTACAGGCTTTTTCGATCTTCCAAGAAAAATCCATTGAATTTTCAATAAAGACTTAGAAGCTCTATGAATGATAATGTCATTAAAGTGCATAGCTTTTAAGAACGAAATTTTTAAGGCTTTAAGAACTTCGTGTTAAAACTTTTAAAAATTCTGATGTTAAAACTTTAAAAAACTCTGCTGTTAAAACTTTAAAAAACTCTGAATTTATTTTATTTTTAGATAGGGATCGGTAAAAGGACTATGACAAGGATTGGGACAAGGATTAGGCCAAAGACTTAGATACACTTCCAAGAGAGGACTAGACTTCCAAGAGCAAGATTGAGAAAAGTTTAGGATAAGGATTGGGAGAAGGAATGGAACCAGGATTTGAACACACTTAGCACAAGATTGTAGGCTTTATTATATCTCTTTATTCTTCGGCAGTTCTAGAACAACTGACTCGCCGATCAGTTTTTCAAAATATCTGACGCTACATTTTGCATACAACACTCGTTATAATAACTCGTTATAAAAATTCGTTACAATAACTCGTTAAAATGTATGGTTCACAATAGATTGTTCATAATACTTGGTTGACACTAATGACATAAGATTACTATTAACTATTTACATATATTGCTACATGATTAAGAACAATTATTGGGAAAAAATCAGGACAAGAAGTGGGACAAGAACTTAGAAGAATTTACGGAAAAGGATAAGGCATGGAATTTGGACATGGATAAAAACAAGAATTTGAACCAGCAGTAGGACAAGTATTAGGACAAATATGAGAAGTAGAAGAAGGATGAGGACAAGTTAGGAATCAAGGGATAGGAAAGGGATCAGAAGAAGGACAAAAATGACACAACAAAGTTTTTTTTCATTTTTTTGCTTACATGAAATACGCTTTTTAGTCTTGTTAGGGTTAAATTATTTGCATGCTTTTACCTTAGAATATGCAAAACAAAAAACCTCAACTCGTGTAGATTGCATATGTAAGTATTTAAAAAATTCTATACCATAAACAACACTAACAACAACTTCAACAACAGCAACAACCAACCAGGCAACTTTGATACCAACTAACATCCTGTCATTTATTTGACACAGGAATTCATTAGAATAAAGTTCGCTACAAAGTGTTGTCCACTTAGTATGCTTCACCCAAAGGGGAAAATTTCAATGTGCTTGTTAAATTCAACTAAAAATTCAGCTACAAACACACAAAATGACCCAACTAAAATTCTACGTCGTCGAAGTGGTGAAAAATATTAGTTCCTGGTTTTGAAAGGTTTTATTCTTATTTCTATTGAGTTAAAGGAAAATCCTGCAAATAATTTTTGAGAAGAGGCCAAAAATTTACAGTTACTTAATAAATACGAGGACATATAGCTTTTAAGCTTAAGCGACTTATGAGTCGCTATGCAGAGATGTAAAAGTCAAGTAATGAAAATCATCATCGTAATGAAAGCTTTGTGAAAGTATTATAAGAGAATCGAATATATCAATTCTCCAACGTTGTCAGGGGTCTCTATTATAGCTCATGAGCATAATAGAGCATAACCACTCATGAGCATAACCACTACATTTAAAGCTTCTTCGTTGTTCCTATGTTTGTCGTTTGTCTTTGATTTGGTGATTTTCAGGTGAGTCCAAACTCTATAAAATAAATCTCATCAGAAATTTTATTTAAAACATTTTATATTAACGTTTAATTTTTAAATCACAAAATAGATAACCCCGCATACAAAGCAATAGCTCTAATGTATATATCAAAAGTCAAACTGTAACTTTCTGATTGTGTTTCAAATTTTAAATTAAAATCGGAGACTTGTTTGTAAAAGTGGCAATGAGGGCCTTACACAAAGTCTACAGATTTCAAACCCAAATTTCAATATGTTGCAATTGACCCTATTAGATAAAATTAGGCTTGCGGTAAAGGTTACTTCTATTTCAGTACACATTGATGTGAGATTTAGAACATGGAACAGAATTTCGCACAGGAGTTGGTAAAGTCAACTCCTATAACCTTGCATGTAGTTAAAGCAACCGAAAGTAGAAAAATGAGCTACGAGTATTATTAAATTGATATTTACACTAAGATGTTGAAACTTGTTAAGTAGGTCAATAAGTTTCATGAAAAAATTTATGTTCTTGAGAAAAATGAGTGTAAGATGCATAATATGATATTATCTTGGATCTTTAGGCATAGTTAAAGGTTTTGACGTGACAACGTGTCTTTATCCTTGTTCCTATTCTTGTTCCTATTCTTTCCTTTATTCCCAAACTTGTTCTCATTCCTATATACTATTTGACCCAATAATTGTCTTACTTCTTGTCCAATCTCTTGATTTAATCCATGCTTAAATTCCTGACCCTATCCTTGTTCGAATCCCTTTCCTAATTGTTTTCCCACTTCTTATTCCCAATCTTTGTCCTAAGTCTTGTCCTTAGTGTGTGTAAATTCTTGTTCTACTCCTCGACCCATTTCCTATACTTATTCTTTTAACCAGCTTGTCCAAAATATTACTTTAGATGTGTCTCAATCTTCCCAATCCTTGTTAATTCCATGCTCTTATATTTGTCCAAATCTTTATTTCCTTCCTTATAAGGTTTCGCCTAGTTTTAATAATGGTTTTTCCATTAAGGACTTGACAACTTCTTTTTAAATAAAACGCAAACCATTTGAGATATTTCAAAAACTTTATTATCGACTTGAAGTACAATCAAAACATTTATGAATTAAACTCGACTTCGTTCTTATGGCCACCGCGAGCACGTTTACAGCGGTCTATTCGTTGGACCCGATTTTCGATGACTCGACTACACATTTCGACCGAAACGGCCGCTATTTCGCATTCAATGTTAGCTCTGAGCTCTTCCAACGCCGTCGGCTTGTTGGTATAGACCAACGACTTGACCAAAGAAAATGAGCCATTAAATCGCACGAACGAGGCCAATCGACTAGCCCATTTCTTGAGATAACACGCTCATCAAACTTACTCTTCAATAAATCGATTGTTACGTGTGCTGTGTGGCTTGTGGCACCATCCTGTTGGAACCACATGTCGTCCAAGTTCATATCTTCCAATTTGGGCCAAAAATAATCGGTAATCATGGCGGGATAACGATGGCCATTTACAGTAACTTTACGATCATTATCGTCGACGAAAAAATATGGTCCAATGACTCCACCGGCATGCAAACCGCACCAAAAAGTTATTTTTGTGAATGAAGTAGTGACTCATGAAGCACATGTGGATTTTAATCGACCAATAATGCATATTTTCCTTTTTGACGAAAACATTGAGCCAAAAATGAGCTTCGTCACTGAAGATGATTTTGGGATGAAATTCATCATATTGGCGTATCTTTTCCAGAGCCCAATCGGAGAACGTACGTCGCTTTAAATGGTCCATCGGCTTAAATTCTTGAGTGAGCTTGATCTTGTATGGGTATAAACCAAGATCCTTACGCAAAATTCGCCATAAAGTGGTCTGGGCGATGACCAATTCTTGAGAACGTCGTTGAATTAACTGTTTTGTATCGTTTGCTACGGACGCCTGAACGGCAGCGATATTTTCGACACTTCGACCAACCCGTTGTTTCACTGGCACGGCATCATCACACAACGAATATGTAGACTCAAATTTTTGCACTAAACTCGTTATTGTCTGTCTACTAGAGCGAGAATTACGACCGAAAATTACAGTTAACGCTCTTAAAGTTGCGATCACCGACTCCGAATTTCGGTAGTAAATTTTTATAATTTGCTGATGTTGTTCCTTCGTGTACCATGATGAAAATGTTGAGTTTACTGAATAAATGACAGTGACAATTCGATGATTAGTGAAAGGGTGCGTCCAGAAATTTAATTCAAAGTTGTCAAGTCCCTATTGGAAAACCCTGTATTTGCACAAATACGTGCCGTCATCCTTTTTATGATGCTTGTCCTAGTCCTTTTCTAAATCCTTGTCCTAATACATGTCCTTGTTTTAATATAATTTTTTTCTTAATTTTATTTTTGCTTTGCTATTTCATTTCCTGCGTTTCGGTATGCTTAAGGAGTTCCCTGAGAGGTCTAATGACCCATTAACCTTTTTTTATTATTATCATGTCACCGAAAACCTCAGCTAAACAGTAACCGCATTCCATAAAATTTACCTTAGTGTCAATACTCAGGTATGTAGTTATAATTCCATGCAACGTTCTTTCATTTTTGTTACGACATCCGCTCCAGAAATTTTTTTCATTATTATTCATCATATAAAACTAAAATTTTGCGTGTAATTTTTCTACTCAGCGAGTCGTTTTTCATTTTTGTGGAAAAATGCCGGTAATTTTAAACACATTTTAAGTAATTTTTTTTTTTTGACAGATTTGTAATTTTTTTACGTGCGTTTTTGCGCACTTACCCCAAACTGGACATGCATATAAAATTATTGACCGAAATACAACTTTGACAAGAATAACTTTTTTTTCTGTGCTACGGTGAGATTTTATGTTGATTATAGGGTATAAAAGTTTAATGGCAATATGAAATTTCTTAATAACGTTTTGTATATGTAGTTGAAAAGTAAGTTTAAGATCAAGATAAACACCTAAATATTTTACATTGGTTGACCAGGGAATCTCAACTCCATTAATTATTATTTTCGCAGTTGGAAATAAGCAAGGCTTTCGTTTTCTTGTGAAAAACAATGCTTGCGTCTTATTAGCATTGATTTTAATCTTCCATTTATTGAAAAATATCATTGCAGAACATTTGTGGAAAATCCGAACAGTATATAAGAAAGAGTGTAGGGCCAAGCACGGATCCCTGAGGGACTCCAGCAGGAATTGACAACATGTCGGAAAATTAATTATTCAAGCTAACTGTGTAGAATCGATCAAACAAGAAGCTCTGTATGATTTAATTAAGTAAGTAGGAAAGCAATTTTTTATAAGTTTATACAGGGTGGCGCACGAATCGTGCTACAAGAACAAAACGTTATAACTTTTTTTCTAATTAATGTATTTAATTTTTGTTTTCTTTTTTTGTATAGATAATTCAATTTTATTTTATTTAACTATTTGGTTTTGAAAATGATAGACCGTAAATGACCTCCATGCTCATTCACGCATATGCGACACCTGATTAGAAAATTATTCATTGTGGCCTGGAGGGTAGCTGTCGGGATCGCCTCAATTATTGTTGTAATGGGCTGCTTCAATTCAGTCAAATTCCTTGATTTCGTTTTATACACCTCTTGCTTGACATAACCCAATAAAAAAAAGTCTGGCGCGGTGAGGTCAGGTGACCTTGGGGGCCAGCGGAAAGTGGTGTTTCTGGATATTCATTTATTTGGAAATTTTCGTTGGAGTTCCGCCATAACCGGTCTGGCTATATGTGAACTTGCTCCATCTTGCTGGAACCAAATGCTGTTAAAAGGGATACGTCTTCGCCGCAGTTCTGGGTAAAAAAACTCCTTCAACATGTTTAAATAACGGTCCCCATTTACGGTTACTGTTACAACGTTTTCCTCGAAGAAGTATGACCCGACAATGCACCTTGATGAAACTGCGCACCACACAGTGACACGTTCTGGGTGCAGTTCCGTCTCATGGAGTATTTCTGGATTAGATTCACTCCATATACGGCAATTTTGCTTGTTTACATTTCCGTTTAAATCAAAATGGGCTTCATCAGACATAAACAAGCAATTTATTAAGTTGTTGTCTTCTTCGGCCATTTGAATCATTTTTTGGCAAAATTCCAGACGAATAGGCAAATCCAGAGGGTTTAATTTGCTTTTAATTTGGAGTTTGTATGGAAACAAGTTTAAGTCATCTTGAATTATCCGTTGTAATGACCGTCTGCTAACTCCAATTTGCGCCGATAAGTTTTGTGTCAAAACGCGTGGATTTGCCTGAATTGCCGATGCTGCAGCCGCGATTGTGTCTTGCATCCGAACATAGGGATCTCGATGGTACGGTCTGCGTGCGATGCTTCCAGATTCGGCAAACATGTTTACCAACCTCATAATGGTCCATCTACTCGGGGGAGTGCCGCCAAACTCCCTCCTAAATTCCCTTTGGACGGAAATGATGGACTGTAAAGTATGGTACCGCTGCACTACCCAAATCCTCTTTTCGGTATCCCAAGCATCCATTTTAGTAAATATAAATACTAATCTGCAAAATAAAAAAAAATAAGCCGATTACTCACACAAAAAAAAAAGTTATTACGTTTTGTTTTTGTAGCACGATTCGTGCGCCACCCTGTATAATAGTTTATATATATGTGCCATACTGAGTCAAAGGCCTTTTCAAAATCAAGTAATACTAAAGCTGTTGATTTTTTTAATGTAAAATTATGTTTTACATGATCACAAATTCTTTTAATTTGATGCGTCGTGCTGTGATATCTTCTAAAACCGAATTGTTCATCTTGAATGATGTCTTGTTGATCAATGAATTTTCAAAGCCTTTCATTTTTTCCCAGACTTCTAGGCAAACTAATAGGTCGGTAACTTTCAGATTTGTTCAAGGTTTTGCCAGGTTTTAGGATTGGCACAACTTTTGCAGTTTTCTATTATGATGGAAAATATTGTAATATTTAATTGTTTCAACAATTGAAAAACCAATTAAAAAGTTTTTCAACATATTGTTTTTATTGTTATCATGACCACTAGATTTTCTATCATTCAGAACCCGGATAATAGTTGCTACATCGTTTGTTGATACATTATCAATTTCCAACTTATTAACATCAATAAGGTCTAGCTGTGAAACCACTGTATTTATGAGATCTTCGTGAGTTGTTTCGCCGAGGTTTTCCGCAACTCTGTTTTTTTTTTTTAAATTCCGAAGCAAACACATTTACTTTTTCTGAATTTATTGTAAGAATTTCGTTGTTGTGTTCAATGGGTGGTCTATTTTGAATTTTCTTTCGCAACACTTTTGCTATGTTCCAAAACGGTTTGGAGCGCTTACCTAACTTACTTAGCTGCTTATTCCATTGCTTATTTTTAAAATTGAAAATTTCATTGCGAACTAATGCAATGTACCTTTTTAGTAATATATGAGCCGGTTCCTGTCTATGTCTCGGCCATTGACGACGAAAAAATTTTTAGTTTTTATTAGATTTTTAATGTATGTACACTAAGGGAAATAACGCATATTAGCATTATCCACGCCTGAGTATAAATTTTATTCAAATATTTACGTGGATAAATCAAATGTTTTCCTTACAACTCGTTTTTTTCCCGTATTTGAATTTTATAGGAGCACAGCGCTCTCCTATAAAAAACATAAATAAAAACAAAGGAGAGCGCTGTGCTCCTATAAAATTCAAATACGGGGAAAAAACAAGTTGTAAGGAAAGCATTTGATTTATCCACGTAAATATTTATATAAAATTTATACTGAGGCGTGGATAATGCTAATATGCGTTATTTCCCTAGTGTACGAACAAATCGACAACTTGCATTAGGTAAAATAACTAGAAGAATTAAATGATTTAATAAGCAAAATTTTAGTTGAATTAACTAATTGTAATTAGGTGAATTACCTAATGCATGATTGTTAAATTAACTGTGTAAGTAGAAAAGTTGTTGAAAAGATTAGGTGAAATAGAAACTTTCACATTAGCTAAACTAGTTTAGGTAATAAATCAATTCTTTTATTTTCTGTGTAGGTAAAGGTAATACGCAATATATTAAACTCCTGAATAAAACAAAAGATTAACCAAAAGTTTTAATTATACACATGCACATGATTTGAGCAAATTTACTCAAAAATATTTTCTGCAGATTCAAGTCTTATATTTCCAAGTAATTAATTGTCTGAAAATTAGAAAGTTTAGCTTGATATAAGATTATTTTTTTATCTTGCATCTGAATATAGTAAATAGCTAGCTAGATTGTGTTTTTAAATCAAACAAAAACTTAACTTATCCTATTTTAAAGAATTTCTGATATCTTGTGATAAATTTATAAATAAATTAATAGTGGTAAATTAATTTTGATTAGTTAATGAATTACATATCATCTAATGACAATTGAGAAAGTGATATTTTTTTCACTAAGAATTTGTAGGCTGAAAGAAAGGTTGAAAGATTTAAGTTTAAAAGTACTTGTAAGGTTTTACCTCAAGCAATTTTGAAATAGTTTTGTATTATCTTTAATCTTAGTCAATCAAAATTGATTAATTCAAGAATATTTTTAATAACCAACTCTACACTCAGAAAAAAATTAGCATTTGAAATCAACATTTTAGCATTTTGACATAAAAACTTTTGATTTTACAATAAAAATTTTGAAATTAAAAGAAAACCTTTTGTTTCAAGAAATAAAAATTATGAAATAACAAATAAAAATGTTTTCTCAAAAACTGTAAAACGTTGATTCAAAATGTTAAAAATTGTTAAAATAAAACCTTTGAAAACAAGCTTTTAATGGCTTAAATGAAAAAAAAAAAAATACATTGAATTGATTGCAGCTCCGTTATGTTTCACAGATTTTTAATTTTATCGATAAATTCTTCAATGCATATACGTTTCATTCTTCACGAATACGTCAATCAAAAGTTAAAAATTTTAAAATTATAAGCAAGCATTGGTTTTGTTGCATCTTTTTCTCTTCGATTCGTTCGTTCGTGTGTTTTCTAGATAAACAGTAGAGCAAAAGTAAAGTGGAAAATAAAAAAAAATAAATGATGGAGTCACTGCAAGATCTGCTGCTGGAATGGGACTTACAAGAAATCTACGAATTATTGTGATGTAAGTATGGCGCTTGCTTAAACCTGAACAATTTTGTTTTTACATGTACCATTTTATTTCAAAAAGCTAAACGATATTAAATCAACATTTTAAAATTTTAAAAAAACATTTCTTAGTATTTGATTATACAATAAGCCATTTTGTTTCAACATTTTTTTCAAAACTTTTACATATTGATTTAAAAGGGGAAATTTTTTAAAACAATGGCTTCAGCCATTTCAATACAAAAGAATAAACTTTTGAGCATAAAACAAAATGTAAAATTGGCAGATATACCAATGAAAAATTTTGATATTACTAATTTTTTTTTTCTGAGTGTACGTTTGCTTAATTTAAGAAAATATTTTCTTGATTTAAGACTTGTTACAGGCTCTGGAATCAAGTATTTTATTCTTGTTTCAATCAATAAAATATTATTATTTTAGTCAATTTTAGTAATAATTGCTGATTGTAAAATTGTTTTTCTTAATTTAGGTTTTTGGTGCTTGGTGTGAACAAATGAGGCTTAATTTTACATTTTCTTAGATCAAGCAAAATATTTGCTTAATATAAGAATATTATTTCTCTCCGTGCACAAAATGGAAATAAAAAAACACATTTTTGATTACTATTGAATTTTATGGTAACTAAACAGATATCGCAAAATAAGTAGTACACCTAATTCTGTTTTTACACGGTCTTTTTTTACACGGTTTTGATTTAACACGGTTTGAAAATTTTAAATTTCTTTATTGGGCTTAAATTTTTTTTTTTGTCAAATTTAATTTTTGCAAAATATGTTCATATCACAAATTTGGGCGAATTCCTTTTTTGTAGATACAAGCAAATTTACTTGTCAAAGCAATTGAAATGTGTTAATATTTTGTGAGCTATCAATGGAAATTGTTTGGAAACCAAAATTGAAATTTTAGATCACCTTCGAAATGGAGAAGGCTCAACATTTCTTGGCAAAATGTTCGGTTTAAACGATTCGGTGATTTAATAAAATAAACATAAATAATTGTTCTTAAAAAATCCTTGTTTTTTATAAATTTTAATAGGTTTTAGAGATAAGGAACCAATCAACTTTTTTTCATACGGCCAATGTCTTTTTTTACACGGTTTTTTTTTACACGGTTTTTTCTGGAACCAATCTACCGTGTGAAAACAGAATGAGGTGTATTTAATACATTCAGATGCTTAACTGAATACGTGAGAGTGCAAGGGTTAACATATCATTTAAGTTTAGTTTAAATAACAGAGCTATTCGCATTATATTAGTTCAAGGTTTCAGCATTTACTCTCTCATTTTTATTAAATTATAATATAATATAATATTAATATTATAACATATTATGTTTAAATAACTAAATTAAATATTAAAAAGAAATTAAATATAAGAAAAAATTAAATATAAAAAAAACTTACATGCTCTCCTTATTTAATGATTTCGATGCTAGGCTCCCACGAAGAGATATTTTTCTGTGGTATAAACTGAGATGTCAAAAATTTAATTGCATGCAACTTTTAAGATTCATGTGAGAAGAGCACTGCGAAAAAAATATCACTAAATTGATTGAGTTTTTTCACTACTTGTTTTATTTATACAAGCTTAAGATTTTAAAAGAATTAAATTAAATTTAATTAAATAAGAATAATTCACATTAAAAATAAGTTCATACTTAATACTTAATAATAAATTAAGTTCATACTCAATAAAACAACATGCCGAGAAAATTAGAAATATTTCATGAGAGAATGTGTGCAATACATACAGAGGTATGTGTGCAACAAAAACACTAAAATGGAACACATAATAATTATGTTACTATTTCGCATTTCTTTGTTTCTTTTTTCCACCATATCTTTTTTTTATATGAAAATATATTAGCACTTAATTTAAGCTAACTTTTGTTTCTAACTTAATTATTTTTATGTAGTCAGGTTTTATAAATTTGTATACATTAGTTTTCACTTTCTTTTTTCTTAATTTTAATGAAGCAAGCTTTATTTCTTTAAATGTTTTTGTCCGTTTTCAAATACGATTTAATTAAATTTACGCAATTTTCTATATGTATTTATTTCACTAGCTCTTTATAATAATCGATCTAAAGCTCACGATTGCCGAAATATAACTGCTCACTACTTTGCTGTTGCTGAGTTTGTAACAATAAGAAACCTGGATTCATTCTACGAGTATGTTCCGAGAGAGTTGGCGTTTTCAAGATCGCATGAGATAAATTTTTCCCACTGTTGACTAATACCAAAATAATGTTGATTTTATGTAAAATTTTCGAAACATTTCTGCCAAGAATTTGAGCAGAATTCTTTATTTGAAGTTCTCAAAGAAAATTTCCGACTAATTTCTAATTCTTAAACAATTAAAAAAGAATCAGTTGAAGAATTTTTGCCAATTTACTCGAGTATGTTTGGAATCAAAAATGGTAATATAAAAAAATTTAACTAAACTTATCTGTAAAATTTACGCGAAATCGGATTAGCACAGAGTTTATTAGTAAAAATAGATTAAATGAAGAATTTTTTTCAAGACAGCTAATGATTAATAGTTCCCAAAATAATGTATTTATTCAAAAATTTAATATCTCATTAAAATTATTTCTCTTATTTGAGAGTTTTGTTAAGTGACAACGTTACGTGTTAACGAGCATGTTTTTCAAAAAAGTTGAAGCAATTTTTTTAAATGTATAAGCGTTGCATGGAATTGTTACTCGCTGAGTATAGGTGCTATGACAAAAATAATTGTACAATAATAAAGGTTGTTTTAGGTATTTAACTTAATCACCAAAAGATACAACAAAATTTAAGACGTCTTCGGGATCCGGAGGGAGCTACTTATGCAACGCAATAGAAAATTTGTTAAATGAAATTGAAATACGTTATAAGGTCCGTATCATATTTATATGGTCACATGATATTTTTATATTTTCATCTTAAGGTCGTGTTCTCAGATGAGAGCCTTTAATGTTCACAAAAAGGAATTTAGGTGGCGGTAATATGATGACATGGACCGCTTTCTCTGTTGAAGGATGTTTGGAATTGCATAAAGCTTCTTCTTGAATGAAGAGTTCAAATTATATTGAACTTTTGGGAGAAAGCTTAAGTTCCATTTGAAACGAACAGGAGCCAAAAGAATGTATATATCAGCAGGATAGAGCAAGAATAATGCATAATTGAAGATGAACTTACAATTTTTTTATTTGTGGAATATATGTATTAAGACGTTCAAAGCTCAAATCAAAAATTCCACGCAGCTCTCGATTGGTTAAGAAGTTATAGGGCTCGAAAATTGGGAAAATGGACTTCAACAATTTGTGATTGTTTTTTTTTTTTGTACTTTTCCTAAAAAACTTAGTATTATGGGTATCAAAAAAAAGTTTATGCTGTTATCATCAAATCAATCATTCAAATCCATGCATTGCTTTTGAAGATATAGCATTTTACATACTATACACACTTGGCGGTTAGAAGAATTAAACTAAACGTAAGTATAAAAAAATTTAAAAATTTATTTAAACAAAATGCGAATAAAGACAATGCAGGAATTCGAATGGTAACTGTTAATGTTTAACGGTGAAATGGTGAACATTAAAATAATCATTATTTATGTATTTTTGAACATGGCAGGTTTAAAATTAATCCAAACTTTTAAAGTTTTTGAGTGTAGTGATAGTGATCCAGTATCATTGGAAGTTATTAAACAATTGCAAGATTGGTGCCTTCTTCCACGGGAGAACACAATGAAGTGTTCCAATGCGCATTTTCTGCAATTAAAGCCACTTAAAGATAGCATCTATGGATGCCACAAATATTTTACGAACAAACATAAAAAAGCGTGCGGTGCACTGTAAGAATATCGTTGAGGAAGGATATTTTTTTCAGCAATTCCAGGTTATCGCTCTACCATATTGTTTCATTCGTGTATTTTTTGTAACAAAATGTTACACAAAAATGTATCTGTAACGAGGTGCAAATCTCAAAAAGAACTGCTGTTGACTGGACCTCACTTCATCGCGATATGGTGATCTACAAAATGATCACCCAGCATAAAAAGATTGGAGGCGTCACCACAATAGTTGAAATTGATGTGTCGAAGTTTGGGCGTAAAAAATACAATCGTGGCCATTTTGTGGAGAGCCAGTGGGTATTCGGAGCCGTTGAGCGTGAAAGTGGCAGGTGATTTTTGGTTCCCGTTGAGGAAAAAAGCCAGTTGGTCCTTCTTTAAATTATAAACGACTGGATTCTGCCGGGAATCACAATTTACTCGGATTACTGGATTACTTTTTTTTTAATAATGTCTTTATTCATCAAATAGGCGTATGATTGCTTGGAAAACGAGGGTTTTCCACACTTAACCGCTTAACACTCAATAAACTTCGTCGACCAAGAGACTGGCGCTCATTCAAAGTAGAAGGCAAGTGGAGGCATGCAAAAGCATCCATGGCTAAATTCATGTTTTTAAAAGAATGTAAGGCCAAAACAGTGACGTTTTGGTGGAATTTTTTAAAACTGCTGGGGAACTATACAATCCGGTGCAAGCTGTGTTCGAAAATAGACATTCCAATTCAGAGAGCAGCGATGAGAGTGGCATCTAAAAAAAACAAACCCAACAAATAAATTTATTTTTTTTCATTATATTCGGTCTTCCAGTTACATCTGTATATAAAAACAAGAAAAATTGCGCGATTTTTTGTAACAGTTTGTTGCCAGCGGCGCTTTTTTTATTAACAACATATGAACATTTTTTCCAAATGTTGTTTTTTTCGTCAACATATCGAAAATTTAATTCTGAATCAGATGACTCAATCTTACTGATACCATGCAACGCATTCTGCGCTATCGAATTTACTTTCAACGCAATTATTTTGCAGTAGCCGATCAAACCAATGCCAAACACTATGCGATGTTTGCTTCGATTTCAGTAGTACGCTGCCAACGCATGAGCGCAATGAATATAAATATGAGCTCTTTTAAGTAATTGACTCGTATACCATTGCATGTTGATTTTAACTTCGGCTAAGTAGTGCTACGAATGATTGCTTACGAACAATGAAACAGCGCAACCACTGCAAATTAACTTAATATTAAAGTAAATTTTGCAGTATATGCGCTGATTTCATTGTTCGTTAGCTTTAAATTCGTATCAATGCAACTTAATCAATTTTGTTTTAGATTACAGCACAGAGAGCGTAACTAATTTTTATGAGGGCTGTTCACATTATCCAGGCTGTCACATAGGATGCTATCGAATGTTGATATCTCAGTTTTCAACTGATTTATTTAATATTTCTAAATATTTTATATTTTATTATATATAAAAAAAAAAAATCATTTGGTGATATGTATTTGAAAATTCTTCGATTTTTTCTCAATTATAGCAGAAAATTACTTGCAATTGCATTACAAATTGCATTACTACCCTTTAAACCCGAACTTTGAAGGTCTTTTGTGCAGGGATCGTAATTATTATAAGCGATATCCAAAAACTCAAAGTTTAATTATTATTTTTAGATTTTAATTTTATTGCCCAAAATTAAAAATTATCTTACGATTTGAATTGCTTTGATCAGATATAATAGTTATTTTTTTATTTTTATTTTTCTGTACAAGAATAAGAGTTATTTTTAATTTTTATTATTTTGCTCATTGCAAAATTGTTTCTCAATTTTTATTTATTATAGAAATAAAAGTTACTTCTTAATTTTTATTTTTTACGCTCAAAAATAAAAATCATTTGTCCAGTTGAATTTTTTGTAGGTAGAGAATAAATATATAAAAATCATAAAATTTGTATGGGTACTTCCTTATATGATTTTTTGCATTTATTCCTACACCTGAACAGGGGGCTTTAAGGAAGGGCCGGAGAGGGTTAGTAAGTATGACAGACCCCCATTAATTTTGGAAAAGGAACATTTTTCCTTTGGGGAGCTATTTCCTCCGACCACTCCTAATGGTGGCTCTCATACATAATTTATGATTTTTATATAATATATATATTTTATATATTTTATAAATTTTTAGAACCATTTTTCAAGGCCAAAATATAGTGTATTTTGAAACGACGTAGCTCCGTCAATTTAAATCCGATTTTCGTAAATAAGGTATCATTGGAAAGGTTATTTCGTTAATTTTAAGGGAAAAATATAAAACTTTTAAAAAAATTTCTGTAAATTGACCCATTGTTAATTTCAAAGTTTAATGCCATGCCAACAACAGACGCTATAATTCGTATGGAAAATTCTTTAGCACTGCACGTTTTACGTCGTAACTTCTGAACTCTTCAAGAACACACCTTAATTTTATATTGTTGGAAAGGTATTGAAACGTACACAAACCAAAATAAAGAAACTCAAAAAAAAGTTATAGCGTCTGTTGTTGGTATGGAATTATACTTTGAAATTAAGAATAGCCCATCTTACTGCAATTTTTCTAAAAGTTTTATATTTTTCCCTTAAAATTAACGAAATAACCTTTCCAATGATACCTTATTTACGAAAATCGGATTTAAATTGACGGAGCTACGTCGTTTCAAAATACACTATATTTTGGCCTTGAAAAATGGTTCTAAAAATTTATAACTTCGGATTTGGTTTTCTAAGTAATAAACCAATCAAGGAACAAAATTGAGCCAAATCAGAGATGGTCAGTGCGACTCAATTTGAAATGGGCGATATTTATTCCCTATTGCTTGTGATCCACTGCAAAGTAACTGCAAATATTTTGAGCTTGAAGAAAATAAAAGCATTGATTATGCAGTGTTTGCAGCATGCAGTGTTTGCGGTATGCAGTATTTGAGCTGATTGCCTTTATTTCGTTTCTTGTGAGCAATCATACCAGAAAGTGACACAAGGGGCGTCAACGTAATTTTTTTTTTTTTTTTTTTTTTTTTTTGAGGAGCTTATGAAGTTTTATTCCGACATGTCTGAAGTACGCGTTTGAATGCAGATTCGTGGTTGACAAGAGACTACGGTATCATGTCCTGTGATTCACTCCTGTGAACTAGCGACTTGCCATAATCCGTTTCAAGGAAAAATTCTTCAATATAAGCCTGGTTTGTGCGCACGCTCAGACAAAAGACAACGACGATGAGAATAAAGACAGCTTCTATGAGCGCCCTGAAGAGCGCCTTCGGTTGTAACGCGTGCTGTTAAGGAGTTATACAAAGAGAAGATGAGGGAAGAGAGACGCATTTTCAGGCGAAATAAAAGGGAAGCGAAAGAGCGTGAGTGCGAGAAAATTGATATGCATGGTGACAATAATGAGGTCCGAGCATTTTTCGAAAAAATAAGACGCCTGACCGATGGTTTTAAGATCGGAGCCACTTCCTGTGAGGATAAAAACGGGAATCTATTGACAGATATTCAGAGTACACTGCTGATGTGGAAGGAAATACTTTTCTCGGCTTCTGAATGGCAACGACGACAACAATCCCGCCAATTGAGATGATATCCCGGAAACCTCAATTGCGGACGACAGCGTTGAAGTTCCGCTGCCCGACCATAGTGAAGTCTTGAAAGCTATAGCTCGGCATAAAAACAACAAAGCAGCAGGACCCGATGGCTTACCTGCTGAGCTCTTCAAAAATGGAGGCGAAGCTCTATTCAAATGCATTCATGAGCTTCTATGCAGAATATGGTCGGAAGAATGCATTCTAAACGATTGGAACCTCGTCATGCTCTGCCCAATCCACAAGAAAGGCAATCCCACAATTTGCGCCAACTACCGTGGGATAAGCCTTCATAATATCGCATATAAGGTCCTGTCGAGCGTATTATGTGAAAGACTGAAGCTCATCGTAAACCAGCTGATTGGATCTTATCAGTGTGGATTCAGACCTGGCAAATCCACTATAGACCAGATATTTACGATACAACAAATCTTGGAGAAGACCCAAGAGAAACAAATCGACACACACCATCTTTTTGTCTATATTCCACCATGTCTGAATTTGGTATTCCTGCAAAGCTCATCCGTCTTTGCAGAACGACACTGAGCAACACCAGCAGCACAGTTAAAATCGAAAAGGATCACGCCTTCATTCGAAACCAAACGAGGTTTCAGATAAAGTGATTCCTTATCATGCGAGTTTTTCAACTTAATTATGGAGAAGATCATTCGAGCTGCTGGTTTGAGACGTAGTGGCACGATATTCTACAAAAAAATTATGATACTGGCGAATGCTGATACGACGAAGTCAGTGCAGCATTCTCCAGATTAGCGAAAGAGTCAATTCAAATGGATCTTGCAATGAACGCAACACAAATAAACAAATTAACACTCCCAGCGTCGTGGAAATCACGTCACTGTTGACAATATCTCCTTCGAGGTTTTTAAGGACTTCGTCTACCTGGGATCCAGCATTAACTCTTTCAACGATGTCAGTATTGAGATGTCAGCGGCCTCGGTAATCGAGTAGGTAGCGTGCTCGACTGCTAACCCAGAGGTCCCGGGTTCGATTCCCGGCCAGGGCATGGTCCTTCGCCTTAAACCTTTTACATTTGGAATTTTCTTTCTTCATTTCTAATCAACTGAAATTGACAAATTCATCAATATTTACGACTTGAAGTTGTAGTTGATGGTAGAGAAGTTTGTGGAGGAGATTGCCTTATAACTTGAATTGACTTGAGGTAAAGGCGTAACACTTACCTCTGTTCAAATTCACATGTTTTTTTGGCTTTCAACTATGCTTAGAACATCATTTACGTGTTTCACTTGATTAACCTTTCCTTCCCACTAATCTATCACCCCATTTCGAACCAAGGTAGACTTGACTGAATAGGTATTCCACCTGAAATCCTTGGTTCAAAGCTAAAAAAAAACATACCTATGCAAGCAGGGATTTTCGGCACTATTCCTCAGAAAAAACAACTCAGATATGAGGGTAGTTATGAGCAATACCGAACCAAGAATTCAGAAATTATTCAGACTAATGTAAACTCAAAAATCTCATTAATAATGTGTAAAATCATATCACAAAAATCATAATTTTGTAGATATTTTCTTTATTACTGATGATTACTTGAATGGTTTGCGACTTAAGAAAAAGAGGTTAAGTGGTACATTATCAATAAAAGGTTAAGAACCACTGCTCTAACAGCTTCGTAATATGTTGAGAACAACTAGCGCTAAACGAGACTTAAATCAAGTGTCTACTGTCCTTTGCAGCTACTATGCAAATAATTCTTCAGTGGACTTCAACGGATTTTGCTGGATGTCTTCTGCCAAGTTGTTAATAACAGCTCTTATTGAAATAAAATTTGTGGCTTGCATCTTGTTTTTTTTTTTTTTTTTGCTACGCTCAAGTAAGCAATGCAGCTCTTTCTTTAAAGACACTTCAACATGTACCATACTCTATTATGCAGCTTCAGGGTCTTGTGCTCTTTTATATTGTTACTTTTACTTTTTTTTTTTTTTGTACAATTGATTTTATTTTTTTCATTTTAATAACTATTGCATCGACAACACTGGCGCACGTAGAACTCATTTAAACTGATTTATTGGCATGGCGTGGCAGGACGGGGACAGGAGCGCGGATGAGATGTGCGACGATTGACGAGTTAAGGAAGGCGCTTTTAATGGTTGCATCGTTCATCTGCAACAAGCCCAGCGCAGCTCAGCAGAGCCTTATAGAAAGCAGCACAGTTACGGCAACGACACGGAGTTGCAAAATCTTCAAATGGCGCACAAAAGTATGCAACTATTTCGTCGTTGAAAGAACTTTTGATACAAGTGACCTAGTGCAAAGGGCCACTATTTTCAAATTTTCTTTTTTTTTATTTTTTTGTTGTTATTGTGCTCTTTTCTCGACAACATGCTGTTGTTTTCGCTGCTGTTTGCAGCTTTCTGCTGCTTTTTGCTACTTTTGCGCTCTTCATGATTTGCTGTAAATAAATTTATTGCTCGAACGTGTTGCTGGTCACCATTTTGATTTAATTTTATGATGAAGTTTGTTAGCCATAAAAAACGACACAAATAACGAGCTACGACGCTCGTGCAGAGAGACCAACGCAGAAAAGTTTTCACTCTTTATTGAGCTGTTGGTGTTAATTTAATTAAACCTAGCAATTGCTGCACGTTGCAGCTTGATGAGGCGTTAAGCAGCTTTATGTTGACAAAATACTGCACTAAAAGCTTCAGGGATGCCTTAAGAGCGAGTGCGTGGGAATCGAAGGCAATGCTTGGCTATGCACTTTGTCCAATACAACGCAGTGGTGTTTACACGCATATACTACAATTTTCGACTTTTGTACTTGTGTTAGTAGCTCTCTTGCTCTCAGCACTGACAAAAATTGTTGTGCAGGTATAAAGCAAGAATTGTGTTATAATTATCATTGTCATCATCATTATCTTTATCAGTATCATTATCATTATGGCTATCGTTTTTTGTTACACAGGATGATTCACAAGAATATGAAGCTACTTGTGAATATATTCAGTGAGGTAACAGTACTGCCAATAACTCGAAAAATTAACAAGTCTAAAAAAATTATTACTTCCGCTAAATTTACCACTTTTGGTCAAAAATTACCTCTTTTACTTCTGCCCAAAAAATGAGTCAAAAATTACCTCAATTAGGAAAATTTACCTCAATCTGGCCACACTGGTTTCAGCGCCAACTGATTGAGAAAACTTCGTGCATTCGATCGTGTACGTGTTTCGATTCTCGAATAAAGCTTTCGAGTCTCACCACGCGTGGTACTACGTGAACATCACTGCTTTAATCACACAAGTTTGCATCGAGAATCGCGTTCAGCTTTAAAAAAGGTTAAGAAGTAAAATTCATAACATATAACGTACCACCTTCTTTATCCATGTATGTCTAGCCCATTTATTGCTTCTGTGCTGCACAACAATAATTTAAGCAACATTCTTTCAACACATTTGAATTAAGTGAGTTTTTATTGTTTTTTTAACTCGTATCTTTTTTTTTTCTTCTCTTATTTTGCTATAAATATGCCCTTGATTATGGCGAAAATTTTGAAAATAAAGCAAACATAAAAAAAAAACCATAAAAACCAAAACTTTACAGAATAGTAACAACAAAAACAAACTGATATAAAAAACAATAAAAAAAAATAAAAACATACTAACAAGTACAACTCTGTTCTTACAACAATAAGAGAGGAAAAAAAAAGGAAAAAAAAAATTGGCAAGATGTTGTAAAATTTATGAGCTCCAAAACAATTGCAACTGTGTTGTAGACCAGGAACAACATAGAAAAAATACCAACAACAGCAACACCTACAAAAAACCAGTGCAAATAGTAAATCTTTCGTCGGTGGCAAAACAAAGCGTTCAACGCTGAAGAAAGCGTAATAAATAGTACTACACCGTGCCAAAGTAACATTTTACTGCTACTTCTTCAGCACACTCAGTGAGTAGATATAAAATAAAATAAGAGTAAATACCTGAAAAAGAAAAGATTCAACCACTGCTGCCATTGTTCAAGTCGTAAGAAGCTGTTTGTTAAATAACAGTGGAAGGAAGCCACAGTGCATCAACAACAATTGATGTGAACAAAAACTTGAGATATATTTCGTTAAATTAGTATTAATTTAATGCAATTGCATATTACTACAGTTTGAGTAAGTAAAGGGTGTTTTTTTAAATGGCGCATAAATTTGAATTGAAATAAATCGAAGGAAAATCTTTCTAAAATTCATGAAATAAACTTTATTCAAAAGATAATTTTTTGGCATTAATGTTTGAATATGATTTCAGTCATGTGGCCGCCGGTGCTAGCCCGTACATAGCTTAATCTGGAGGTTCAATTTTCACACACACTTTGCCGTTAATTCGCCTTCGAGTATTGGCTTCCGAGTGCTGAATTGTTTCTGGTTTATCGGTGTATACAAGCGATCGGTGTATACAACCCCAGCAAAGTGGCCAGTTCACAGAACCATTTCGTAAAGTAAATCGTTCGTCAAATGTTTCTTTTGGTTAATTAGTTGTATACTGCGCTATGTGGCATATGGCGCCGTCCTGCAGACGCCTTATGTTTGCAATCTTAATTCTTTCCAATAAATTCCTATCAAGAAAACACGAAAAAGTTGGCAATCATGTCTCTGTACAGCTCACCGTTGGCTTAAGCGTTCTGACCTTCACAATTTTTGTAGACGCAAGCGGTTGCCTCGGTGATGTGACTAAAAATTTTCAGTTATAAGGTCAAAGAACCAATTTTTGCTGTCGTAAAATAAAATTTACTACAGAAAAGTAACAATTCCATGCAACAATATTGCATTTCTGTTGCGTAAGCTCATAATTTCATTATTTCATTTCAAAGTTTATTTTTTTTTTTTTTGTTGTTGTAAGGCCAATTATAAATCCTCAATTTCTTCTATATAACACTTGCCGTTCCGCATATACTCGAGTAATAATTTCATGCAACGCATGTGCATGATTAATGAATTTCTGATCACCGTGTACTACATCATAAATTTTTTGTCTTTTTCTATCATGAGGGCTTAAAGCCAAAATTTACTGGCGAGTAATACTTTTAAGCGTATCACCTTTCCATAACGCGTTATAATTCCATGCAACAAATTTCCAGTTTCATTGCTTAGACAGCTCCCGATGACAAGATTAATATTTTATTTTTTTATAAAATCAAATAATTAAACTTTACTATTGTGTCATTACTTTTATCATAACACTAGGGATGTAACGGATGTGACTTTACTGGAACCGAAGTTTTTAAATTTGATTTATCGGAGTCGGAGACGGAATCGGAGTACAAGAAAGGTGTGTTAGATTCCTCAAAATTCATCGAAAAGGAAAACGGAAAAAAAATAAAACGAAAACAAGCAAACGTTAACGTGGATACACAGTGCTGGCAGAGAGTTTATAAATTATCAAAATTATTTAAGGAGAAATGCGCTCGTATGTGAGATACCTCAAATCGTAAACGCGCTGCATTTCGATATTTGTTATAACTATGTGGTGCCTCGACACCACATACTATACATCAGTGGTGTTCACACGCATACTTCTACAATTTTCGACATTTTTGCTTGTTTTGTAGCTCTCTTGCTCTCTGCACTGACAAAAATTGTTGTACAGGTATTAAGCAAGAATTGTGCAATAATTATCATTGTTATCATCATTATCATTATCAGTATCATTATCATTGTAACTATCATTATCATTATCACGATCATTATCATAATTATTATTATTATTCTGCAAATAACGCATTTTCATATCCCTTAAACTTTTCGTGCAGTGCAAAACACATGAACAAGAGGCGCGAACCTTATTGCTTGAAGTTTCAGCGCCAACTGATTGAGAGAACTTCGTGCATTCGATCGTGTAAGAGTTTCGATTCTCGAATAAAACTTTCAAGTCTCACCACGCGTGGTACTGCGTGAACATCACTGCTATACATACAATAAACACTACACAATAAACACTTTAAAGCAGTGATGTCCACGCAGTACCACGCGTGGTGAGACTCGAATGCTTTATGCGAGAATCGAAACATGTACACGATCGAATGCATGAAGTTCTCTCAATCAGTTGGCGCTGAAACTTCAAGCAATAAGGTTTGCGCCTCTTGGTCGTGTGTTTTGCACTGCACGAAATGTTTGAGGCATATTAAAATGCGTTATTTGCAGAATAATAATAATAATAATGATTATGATACCGACAATGACAATAATAGTGACAATGATAATGATACTGGTAAAGGTAATGGTGGTTATAATGATAATTATAACACAATTCTTGCTTAACATCTGCACAATAATTTTTGTCAGTGCAGAGAAGTAGACAGCTACAAACACAAGCACAAAAGTCGAAAATTGTAGTAGTATGCATGTGAACACCACTGCTTTAAAGCAGTGATGTTCACGCAGTACCACGCGTGGTGAGACTCGATAACTTCATTCGAGAATCGAAACACGTACATGATCGAATGCACGAAGTTCTCTCAATCAGTTGGCGCTGAAACTTCAAGCTGGTAGGTTTGTGCCACTTAGTCATTTGTTTTGCACTGCACGAAACGTTTGAGGCATATGAAAATGCCTTATTTTGCAGAATAATAATAATAACTAGCCACCACCGGTGCGCGTTGCTATCCCCAGCAACTATAATAATAATAATATTCTAAGATTTTTGCCGTTGTTTGCAAGCGCTCTATAAAGAAGAGGCAGAATAAAGTGAAATGTGAGCGAAAAATTGCTATAAAAAAAACTTGTATGTATCTTGGTTCCGTGCGTTCAGTGCGAGCGGCTTGCGAAAGCTTTATATATTTCTAACTTTCATTTTGTTGTTAACAGACGCTCTAGTAAGAAGAGACAGAAGAAAGCGAAATGTGAGCAGCGAATAGTTTTGCTCTGAGTTTCATAACATTGTTCTTAGCTGCTCTCTTAAGAAAAGAAATAGCAACATAACAACAACAATTATATGCAATTATATCCAAACTTTAATAAGCTATAACTTAAATAATATAAATTTTTAAGAAATAAAAAGTCCAATAAACCTATCAAAGCATACTAAATTTATTAAAATTGGACTTTTACTTAAAAAGCCTTACGCCGGACAAAATTTGGGTTTGCGTAATATATATAAGTTAATTATAATGATAGTGACAATGATAATGATAGTGATAATGATAATGATACTGATAAAGATAATGATGATGACAATAATAATTATAACAAAATTCTTGCTTAATACCTGCACAACAATTTTTGTCAGTGCAGAGAGCGAGAGAGCTACAAACACAAGCACAAAAGTCGAAAATTGTAGTAGTATGCGTGTGAAAAACACTGCTTTAAAGTTTTAATTTTAATAAAAATTGGGTGGGAATAATGGGTATATTTCCGTATATTGTTTAATTTTGTTTTCAAAATTTTATTTTCAAATTTTAATTTTCATAAAATTTTTGATACAAAATTATTATAGATTCAAAATTTAAATGTTGAAAATAAAATTTCATAAAAAATAAATAAAATTTAATAAGACATACTCTATCTAAAACTCCGATTCAAAAGTATCGGAGCCGAAGTTGGAGTCGGAGGTGTAAAATAAACTGAAATCCCTACATAACACCTACATTCATGGAGTAACAATTCCATGCAATGCCGATTAATTTTCGAAAAATGCTTTTTACGACTGTTGTAAACCTGCGCGATAAATCGAAATGTTATAACGGCAAAACTTTTTCGCTGATTTCGAAGCTAGTGTCAGAATATTAAAATTTAAGATGGCTAATAGGGTTGCCACCTATTTTTATATTTTTACGAATTCGGTGCTGAATCCGGTTAAAATGGGGCTCTGAATCCGAATCCGTTGTCAGAATTTCAAAATTGTGAAATTGGGCAATCCTATACGGATACCTAGTGTTCGCCCCAGCACCGAATTCATAAAAATAAAAAAACTAGATGGCAACCCTATCAGCCATCTTAAATTTTAAAATTCTGATATCAGATTTGAAATCAGCGACTCCCTAAAACAATTGGATAATGTTTAAAACTCATAAAAAAGCTTATTGTTAGGTGGCAACCCTATAGGGTTAAAAATTTCACAATTTTGAAATTCTGACAACGGATTCGGATTCAGCGACCCATTTTTACCTAGTGTTTGCCACAGCACCGAATTCGTAAAAATAAAAAAAAAAGGTGGTAACCCTTTAGCCATCTTAAATTTTAAAATTCTGACAATAGATTCGAAATCAGCGACCCCCTAAAACTGTAAGATATCTTATGTTTAAAACTCTTAAAAAAATATATTATTAGGTGGCAACCCTATTGCTAAAATGTCATAATTTTAAAATTCTCACATCAGATTCGGATTCAGCGATCAAATCAAAAACAAATCATTGTATGCTTGCATTCCTTAATTTAACTGCAATAACATATTTTTCTAACAAAAAATGGTTTTTGCATTGATGTTAGAAAAGTTAGCGAATTATGACTTTTCTTTAAACATGTTTATACTTGAAATTTTTGCAATAAAATTCTCTATCACATAAGAGGGCTAACTTTTTCTATCCGATATAATTATTTCGAGAATAGGGCTTCAAACATATAAGTAATAAGTACATAATTTCTTTTTTACCTGTTTGCAATCATAACATCCATATCACTAATGCTATTGGCACATGTTATACCTTAAAATTTTTATCTAACTCTCCTCTACTACATGCAATTAAATTAAAATTCATTGACTGAATATTTAAGTTTTTACAAGCATTTATGTGAAGTATGTGTTCCCAATAGTGGATTTTTTTTAATTTTGCCATTTATATAAAAAATTGGGGCCAATCGAAAAAAATCATTACGATACTCGGATTCTACGAAAAATTTTACTATAGGAAATGTTATCGCAATTCGTTGTGGAAAACCTTGTTGAGTAGTGAAATTAATTGAAACATGATATGGCATGGCTCTTTTTTTCTAAATTAATGCTTTAATTAGTTATTGCTTTTTTTTTTGAAAAAAGTGTTTTTTTTTTAACATATAAATCTCTTTGATCAACTAAAGCTTATGTGTGGCACCACTTTATTTTCTTTGATTGAACTCATATCTACAATTCATTACTCGAGGGTGTCCCGTACATATGGGTAAGTCCTAGCGTTCGGACGTTACATTCGGATACATTTTTTTATATATTTCGTCAATTTTATAAACAGTTTTCCAATTAAAATTAAATTGGTTAAATAGATCCCTATAAATAGAATTTATAATAATTATAACATCAAGCATCTTACCGCATTTTACCCGAAATTTGTTATTTTTGTCGTGCGTTCGGACGTTACAAAAAAAGTAAGTTCTTGTGAGACTAACACTAAAGCTTAGATTAATTCTGCGAAATGGTCAGTCGCACCTCAGAAGTCTAAGAGAACAAATAACTGCAAATTAAATAAGTTTTAAAGAAAATCCCATATTATTTAAAAAATAATTGAAGCGAAGCTTTTTACGCCTCGTTCTGCGATTTGCTAGAATGAAATCAGAAAAAACGACTCTTTTTTCCGACACCTTTTTTCTTAGAATTGATATTGTTTTTTGCTTGCATCAATTGAACCAGAAAGTGTTAAATTAAAAATAATTTCTTGCCCGCTGCAGGAATTGAACCCACAACTCACAGTTCTATCGTTTGTTGCTACTTTCCTCTAACCATTACGCTAAAACCCTTTCTTTCAAAATTTTGTTGATTCAGTGATAAACATTACCTAAAGCTATGTTTCAGCAGATCACTATAATCGATTACTTTAAGAAAGGATTGTGTGTTGGCTATTCTAGGACTGTGTATTGGCTAGCCAACCGACAAAAGTAGCAAACAAAACAAACTAGAGCAAAGATAACTAAATTTACCGAGCTATGGTTTGAATCTTCGGTTTGTCCATGCGAACTAAAAAACCTAACGAACTAAAAGAACGAACGAACTAAAAGAACGAACGAACTAAAAGAAATATTCACTAAGGATTGTGTATTAGATGTTGTTTCTACTTCCTACTAAAGGTCGTTATAAATATCGTTAAAAATAAACAACCTGTAAGTTGATTTAATTGTAACAAAATTAATGATTTTTGTATATTTATTCCCTACAACTGAACAGGTGGCTTTAAGGGAGGGCCGAAGAGGGTTTATATATATGATATATGTATATACTTTGTTATTTTAAAGTTTTGAATTTAAAAATTATTTTAATCGAAAAAACGCTATTAAATTATCAAATCTATGAATTTGTGAAAATGCTTCGCTTCTCTCGTGTGTCCAGTGACGCACCTGTGTTTTTTTTTTTAAGTCACAGTTAGCAATTTTATTTGTTCGGACGTTACGTGTCGGACGTTACACATTTTTCCCTCTAATTGAAAATTCACATGAATGCTTTTAAAAATTTAGAAATATATCTACATTTAAAAATTAAATTTGTTCATGCATTGACTCATGGTAGAATTATAAGGTAGGGCCGAGTCGCTCAGTGCCCTCACGCGTCAACGAAGAGTGGATAGTGAAAAGGTGGGGTAGTTGTCAAAATGACAAAGTTGGTGGAAATGTCAAATGAAAAAGAAATATCATGTTTTCAATTTGTAAATAGTGCGGACACGTGTCTTAAGTTTGTGTTAATTTGAGTGGAAATATTGTAAAAACATTGTAAATAAATCTATAAAATGCCGCGGAAGTGTTAAATTTTTAAAAAAGCTTGTAAAAAGTTTAACCTTAAATCAACTGCGAAACATAAACATAAAGAAACTCGATATGAACAGCTGGTTTTGACAACTAGCCCCCTTTTTCGCTGCTTTCCACTTCATTCTTCTCCGAGTCGGCCCTACCTGATAATTCTACCATGCATTGACTTTGAAATATCGAATTGGCAGTTGTTGCTGCTGTCAGAGTTCTCTTATTTGAGCATAAAAGAGCATAACCTATCATCACAAATATGAGTAACAAAATTGAAAAAACAACAAAATTACTTCAATTGACAATAAATCTGGCATTTTTACTACACTCAAGAGAATATAACCAAAGTTAGCTCTTGTATTCGATTGAAGAGATATTAAAATTTTTTTTTTTGCAACCAAAACCTTAAGAAATAAGTAAATTTATTTTTTTACCTCTGGTTGACCATTTTCTGGACAAGCCCATATACACTCATTTTTTTTTTGCTCCATACAATTTAGGACCACCTTAATATATGTGTAAAAAACTGAAATTTTCGGACTCGTACCGGATTATATTTTTTATTTTGAGATTTTATTTCGAATTCATTTGCTTATTTTCTCGCTTATGTTGTGCAATATAGCTGTACTCTTTTGTTGGTCAATGTATTCTACCTGATTTCCCTGCCAATATATTGTAATATTGAAATAATAGATGAATGACATGCATGAATAAATTCTTCAAAATTAGCTGCTTACTTGACGATTTCGTGTTTGAATGTACCACGCATAACTTTGAAAATGATACATTCGTTTTATGCGGTCTCATTGTAGAATATGTTTCGCTATCATCTACTTATTTCCGCTCTCATAACTAGATACTTACAAATCTACATTTACACACTTACACATACTGTCATATGCAACCGAAACCGCATAAGCACTGCTGCTTCTTGCAGTTTAACTGAAAGTATTCGTAGAACTTTTAGAGCACATCTCTCCTCTTCTCCTTGAAGGCATGCCATTGAGTGAAAGTTTGCAGTGTACGTTATTAACTTTGTAACACAATGCATTATGCATGGCATACACTTATGCAACACTCGCACACAAACACACACACACACACTAGCACTGTAACAAATGTGGAGATTCATTATTTGTTTGATATTTCGTTTTTGTTTCATTTATTTTCATAAAATATTTCATGCAGGCATAGCGACAATTGTTTCAAAAGAATTTCATACTTGAGCTGCTTATGCAGAAGGCGAAGAGGGGCGTGGTTGTATTAGTGCTTGCCAAAGAGTAGTTAGTAGAATTTCGTGTGTGCTCATACTTCAAATGAAAATTTTCCAGAATTCAACGACATTCAAATAAAACTTGAATTCAAACTTTTTTGATGGTTGTGAAAAGTGGCTGCAAACACTGCAGCTTGAATGGGGGAAAAACGTGCATGAACAACATAATGAAAATACAATGTCTTTAGAAGTCAAGGAGTCACGAATTTGCAATGACTTCGAGTAGAAGACTTTAAATAAATATATTTACGCAACAAAGTGTTAAAAAATAAACCAAAAATAGCTTCAGCTTTTTTGTTGTTTATGAAATATAAAATGAGGGATGGAAATGAAAAAAAAAATATAAGGGTAATTCACGATCTTATTGCATCGTTGCAAATGCAAAATTAGCTGCTTTTACATAAACAAAAAGCATTGATATGCATTTGCAATATATTTGCATTTGCAATAATAAGAGCCTGTTGCGTGTGCAAATCCAATAAGATTGCAAGACTCTATTGTAAATGAATTTCATAATATTGCATTGAACACAACCACTTTTTTGTTTTGACAACCGCTGATTGAGCAGCTGTTTCCTTCATCTAAACATGACTATGGCGACTTGCAGTTCAATAGGAATTTGTTTTGATGAATGGACCTTGTTGAACTCTTCATCACTGGATACCAGGCTAAATACCCATTAAATCTTCAACAGCATTACTAAGCACAACGTCTATAATCCTTTATTTTAGCGATTTTTTTCGGCATTTCATTAAAACTCAACTTTCACAAACGAATGATGAAAAAATGTAAAACAAAAAACAGCTGTTGTAAGGCATTTGCAACATCATAATATTCAAACTGTGTTCACAAAAATCTTCTCTTGCAAAAACGCATTTGCAACGATGCAACAAGATCGTGAATTACCCTATGATAATTTTCCAAGCATTCGACCATTTTTGGGCTTCTCTTAAAGGGCTTACACATCGGCGAATCTGTTCGTCACACGGCGGCCATGTTCACACAAGTTCGCTAGTTAAGAAGCGGTGTTCGACAGTTTGTCACACGGTTGGCCGTGTTTACAAAAATTTTTGATTTTCTCTGTCGAACAAGGGATGCTGCCGAAAATGATGACAAAAAACAACAAAAATCAATGGCTTGTGTGACGAACAGGTTCGTTCAATTTGAACGCTAGCTTTTCACACACGTTCGCGCCGCCATGTTGTTCGACGAACAGATTCGCCGATGTGTTAGCCCTTTTAGTCGGGTGGTCATTTCTGTGACCTCGTTTTTTAGATTAAATCAACGCTCAGGGGATGCCCCCAGTAAATGCGAAAGCATTGTGTTGATTCGGTAGACGAGTGATGGTTATTTGGAAGGTGTAAAGATGGAGTAGTGTCAGTGGAAATTTGATTTAAATTTACACAGCGCAGCAAAACCTTCGAGGAACACGGATGAAGATTGTTCCATCAATTTACTGAACAAATGAAGAACGAATTATCTCGATAATGCTAGGTTCTATTTTGCATCAAGGCATTGGTATAGGGGTGAGCCTGGTGAGCTGACCGAGTGGTGACATGGGAAACAGACCATCTGATATCGTCAGGCTATGTATCTCCCTTGAACACTTCTCATGGTAATATCTTCTAATATAGAAGACTTAGACAACCAACATTGCGTCGTTGACCAAGCGAGTTTGGAGAAGACATAATATTTTCATCCATTATCAAATATATCGTATGTCATTGAATTCGACCCAAAAACTAACAATAAAATCTGGGAGACCCTACCCAAAAGTACCAATTACTTTTCAACTGTAGTCCAATTTAAGTATAGATCATGCAGGGATCAGATAACTTTTTAATTTTACTCAGTTTTATATGTAAATATAAATTTGATTTAAATTTTAATCGATATTATTACGATAAAAAAATAATTTTTATTTCTGATCGGAAAAATATACATCTATGATTGCTTTCTATTTGCGATGAAAAAAATTACGATTAAAGAATCACTTAAATTTCTGATCGAAAAACATATCGAACAAAAACTAGTTTTTATTTCTGATTGAAAATATAACGATCATAAAATTATTTTTATTTCTGATAAAAAAAATAACGATAAAATAATAACTTTTATTTCTTATCGACAAAATAATTATCAAAAATAATTGTTATATGTGTCAATTGCATACAAAATGCTCTTTTTTTGTCTCCGCTCTTTTAACTCTGTTTTTAGGTAAAAAAAAAAAGAAAAAAAAAACTAATAAAACATGAGAAAGTGATGACTGAAGAATATTTATTGACAAAATATGTATATTTTTCAGAATCCTAAAATTGCTTGCATATTTGTTTTGAAGAATGTTATATTGATCTCTCATACTCGTTTAACACGTTAACTGCCACCATACAAAAAAATATTGGGTTCTCGGGGCCATTTCTTTTTTTTACAGATCTAGTGTATTTTAGTATCAGAAAATCCGAACAAAATATCAGAAAATGTTTTCTTTTATAATTCTGTGAAATTTTGAAATATTTTCTTGAGGCTAATGTATACGCCGTGAGGTACATGTGCTGTGCCTTGTTTGTATATTTGTGCAATTTTGTTTTGATCATAGTAAATAACCATTTCGTCTGGCAATACTGAATATATATATGTATGTACTTTTCAATACCTACACCGCTTCTTTATGGGCGTTACAAACGGAGTGACAAAATTAATATACCCCAGTAAAAGGGGTTTTTTTTAATCGTGGGGGTATAAAAATGATGCGATAAAGATAGGTTTACGTATGCCAGGCCATGCAACGTTTACAGATATGCATTTCGAGGTAGTAATTTTAAACCATGAACTATAATGTGTAATCAAATACTGAGGCACATACGCTGTGCCTCAGAGCCTACGTGGACATTTTATTGAGGCACACCGTATGTGCCTCATGGCAGTTAACGTGTTAATACAAAAACATGTGTTCCCAGTTACACTTTTTGATGAAAAACGTGAAAAAAAGCTGAAAACAATGCAAAAATTTAACAAATAATAACTGTTTTGTAATGATAGCATTTATTTCTTATGTTTTATTTTGTTGTTATTCTCAAAACATTGTCATCGCGAATCTGGCTATCGATTTACATTTAGTTCCCACGCATTGTATTGAAAGTCACTTTTGTTTTACGCTTCGTTAGTTTTAATTTAGGTGTGGTATAGATGACAAGAAAGTTATATTAAGAAAGTGCAGAGATTAGTTCTCACGAAATTCTAAAAATTAAGACGATTAAATAATATTAAAGTAAATTTTTTTGTGTTTTCTCAGTTCATCATGATAAGTTCGTGTAAAAATGTATTGAACGTCACGCGGAGTTTTATTATAGCAAAAATAGTAAATCAAAAAAATCCAAGTTTAAAATCATTGTTGCATAGGTTTTGATTAATTTTTTTGTTTTCGTATATTTGCAAAATAAAATTTCTAAGAAAAAAAAAAACTAAAAAGTGGCAAATGTATTGAACATCACTTTTAAGATATGTCACACCACCGGCTGAAGTATTAATTTTGTATTTCGTTTTTTATATTTTAGCAAAGTTAACGCCTGCTGAAAGAGTATGAAGATATCGGGAAAAAATAAAGCTAGATAAGGAACGAAATGAAGAATATAAACGAAAGCAAAAAGAATGGTACCTATGTATGACTTTGACCTGATTTTTGCTTTTTGTTTTTACTAACTGATATCGCCCATTTCACATTGAAGTGATCAGTTGCACTGACCATCTCCGATTTCTCTCAAATATTTTTCTTGCATTGGTTTTTTGATTTGAAAACCAAATTCGAAGTTATAAATTTTTAGAATAATTGATCGCGGCCAAAATAGGGTTTATTTGGAGACAACGTAGCTCAATCAACTTAAGACCGATTACCGGTAATAAAGTATCATTGGAAAAGTTATTTCATCTATTTTGTGGAAAAGTATAAAATTTTTGAAAATATTGCAATAAGTTGACTCATTCTTAATTTGTTTAAGTTGAATACCAACACGTATAGCAACACGTGCTATAATTTTTTTCTTTCTTTATAACTTTCATTTTCTTACGTTTTAACGTTAGAGTACCTAACCTTTCCAATGATATAAAATGAAGATGTGGTTTTAAAGGGTTCAGAAGTTATATTGTAAAACGTGAAGTCTTAATAAATGTTCAATACAAATTCAACTAGCTATTGGCTTTTTTAATTTTTTGTAAAAAAAAAAATAAAAAAAAAATTGGATGAACATTTGTATAGTATACATGTTGTATACATGTATAGCTGAATTATATACTTTACATTTACTTTTTTTTTTTTTTGTAAAAGAATAAATCTGTTTTTTGTTAAACTCCCAATTTGATTTACATTATTTGGTTTAGCGCAACAAAATTTATTGAACGTCACAAAATGTATTAAACGTCACAAGATGTATTGAACGTCACCCTGTTGTTTTTTCTGAAATTGCTTATTATTTAACAGTTTTGTATTATTCATTGCTGCAACTTTGCACTACTTTGAAAATAACCTCAACGTTGATGTCTTTTTGGTGAAAAATTTTAATTTTTTCCCGTTAAAATTGTAAAATATGTAGGTATTTTTGGTAAAAAAATATTATTTCTGTAACTGAAATGGTGATTTTTGCAAAAACTGATTTAACTGATTAAATAACTTTACAAACATTACAGCAAGCTTTCATTTACAACATTTTTCAAATTTTTAGTGATTTTTCCCGTATATCTGCTGTGTGACGTTCAATACAAAAATCGTAAGAAACCATAGAAGAAATGATTTTTTTGCAGGGCCTAAAAACAACTTCGAATTTTCCATTAATTTTCACTTAATTTGGCTACTCTAACGGGAAAATTTAAAAAACTTTAAAAACAAAACATGAAAACCTCTTAGTGTACGTTTTTTTTTTGCAATTGACCCATATATGATCGAAAAAAGAATCGATCACAAATAATTGGGTTAAGATGATTTTTATCTCAAAAGTCATGAAAAAAATATCGGGTCAGAAATAAATCTCTGACTCACAAGCGTCTTTTTACTACATTTAAAATTATTTAACTACAACTTTTTATACCTAGTCGTGCCATAAGTTCTGTTACAAACTAAATATGACGTTAAAATTTAAGAAGCATGTTTTTAAATTATTTTTCAATTTTTATTTTTTAATTTAAGGATAATCTTTCTAAGAATACAAAACATTATTCAAAATGCTTGCCTTTTGCGTTGATGCAGGCTCTTAGACGGTCTGGCCATTGGACTATAGTGGCACGTATGGTTTCCATTGGTATTAATGACGCTGCTGAAATTAGCGCTTGCTTCAGACTTTTCGGTGGCGAACTTTGCAAGCCATTTCCTCTAGTTCTGACCATAATTTGTAATCAAGAGGATTTAAGTGTGGGCTTCCTGAGGGCCTATCTTCAGCAGAAATAAATGCTGGAATATTCTGGCGCAACCACATTTGCGTTGCTTTAGCTTTATGAACTGGTGCAGAGTCTTGTTCAAAGACCCAGTGTTCTCCATTGAAGAGTTGAGTTGTTAAATTTTAACCAACGCCTTTAAAGACATCTTGTTGGTACACTTTTGCTCTAGTTTTTACATCTTTTCTACAAAACTGCAGGGATGTGACACCTTTGCACTATTCTCCGCACCAAACTATGCCGGATAATGACCTCTCTGAACCCTAGGTACTGTACCTTCTGCTTCCTGGGATGTTCTAGCATATACTTTGTCATTTTGCTTATTAAAACCTTCCTCCACTGTAAAAATTTTTTCATCAGTAAAAAAGATATTTTTATGGCTATTGCTGCATGCCACTGCAACAGCTTTTTGCATCTTTCCAATCTTACTTGCTTTAACCGTGGATTTAAAAGATGACCAGTGCTCCTTCAAAAAGCTTTCATATGGAGGTCATCACGGATTAGTCGGGACATGGATCTGGTAGACATATTCATCTCTCTAGCCATAATTTTCTGCTTCCTTAAGGGATTTCGACGAATGCGCTCACTTACTGCTTTTATGGGTCTAGTCGTACGAATAACACGCGGACGTCCACTTCTGGCCCTGTTGTCTTATTGAAATGATTCTAAAAACCGATTTATGGTACGATACGCAAACATTATTGATATGTCGAGTTTTTTTAACAACGTGAATATCTGACTCGTACTATTTCCACACTTGTGTAACGCAATCACAGCGATACGATTTTATTTTTCACCCAACTCCATATTAACGCGGTGAAATTCTAAACCGAACTGACGTAAATTAAACTTGAAATATTTTAGTAACAAAAAAATTATAACGGGACTTTCTTATTTAAAATTTCAACGCCTACTGCTTTAAAAGTCATGTAACAGCACTTTTTTTTTTTTTAGCTTTGAACCAAGGATTTCAGGTGGAATACCTATTCAGTCAAGTCTGCCTTGGTTCGAAATGGGATGATAGATTATTGGGAAGGAAAGGGCAATCAAGTGAAACACGTGTAGGATGTTCTAGGCGTGATGGAAAGACGAAGAAACATGTGAATTTGAATCAGAGAGGCAAGTGTTATGCCTTTTCCTCAGTCAATTCAAGTTATAAGGCAATCTCATCCACAAACTTCTCTACCATCAACTACAACTTCAAGTTGTAAATATTGATGAATTTTTAATTTCAGTTGATTAGAAATGAGGATAGAAAATTTAGAAAGGTTTTTAAAGCGAAGGACCATGGCCTGGCCGGAAATCGAACCCGTGACCTCTGGGGTGGCAGTCGAGCACGCTTACAACTCGACTACCGAGGCCGCCATTTGGAAACACTCCTCTTAGTGTTACAAATTCACTTTGTTGGAACGTTTGACTGGTGGAGTTATGCTTTTGCTTATGCTTTTGCTTTTGTTTTTGCTCCTATGGTTTTTCTTTTACTTTTGCTTTGTGGTGCATGCGCATTCCTGAGAAGCCTCGTGACGTCATCAATTGTTATCTTTGTTTCATCATAAGACCAAAAACCTTATCTTCATTGTGGATTCATAAAATTAAAATTTTCGTTATAAAGTCAAAGGACCAATTTTTGTTCTAAAAAGACAAAATTTACCCTAGAGTCTTTTCTAATCGAAAAATAATTCCCTGCAACAATATCACTTTTTTGTTGCATAAGCCACTATCTACGCTACCTGACGATGTACAAATTTATATTTTATTGTCGTCGTCAGGCCAATTAAAAATTCTTCATTTCTATTCTATAACATTAACGTGGCGCATCTACGCACGGAGTAATAATCATGCGACGTTGTTGCATAATTGTTCCATTTCGATCTTAGAAATACTCTCTCCCGGGCAACATAATGTCGTCAACTTTTTGTTTATTTTTGTAGTGAGGGCTGTGAAGTTTAAGGCAGGCGCAATCAAGTAATGGATGTTCTAAGCGTGGTGGAGAGCCGTGCAAACATCTGATTTTGAATCTGAGGCAAGTGTTATGCATTTACCTCAGTCAATTGAAGCTGTAAGGCTATTTCATTCACAAACATCTTTACCATCAACTACGATTTCAAGTCGTAAATATTGATAAGTTTTCAATTTCAATCGATTAGAAATAAGGATAGAAAATTGCAAATTTTCTGGCCGGGTTTCGAACCCGGATCCTCCGGGGTGGTAATGCCGATGTCGCCAAGTGTGACAAACACCGTTTGCTGATCGCAATCAACCACCCTACTTACTTCCGAAAATGATTATAATTCCACGTCAAAATCCAGCACAGAGAAAGCTAGACGTCGAAAAGCTGCAATCAAAACGTACAGTCGACAATCAAAACTTCGCTACTCGACTCTCACTCCTGCTTCAAGAAAGCATTCTTCGGATCGACGATATATGTACGTGGAATCACATTTCCCACACCTAATGCGTACGGCAGCCCAAGAGTTGATTGTCTGTTACCATCCTCGCCGAAACTAGTGGCACGACGAAGAGTGTCGCGACGTCACTGCAGAAAAAGACACCGCCTACAAAGCCACCCTACAGTCGGTTGTAACGCTTGCTGCTAAAGAGCGATACAAAGAGAAGAGGATGGAAGAGAGACGCATTTTCAG
Source organism: Pherbina coryleti (assembly GCA_943735915.1). Lineage (NCBI taxonomy): Eukaryota > Metazoa > Arthropoda > Insecta > Diptera > Sciomyzidae > Pherbina > Pherbina coryleti. The sequence goes on from OX030949.1 coordinate 88,636,176, forward strand.
GCGAAAGAAAAGGGAAGTGGAAATGCGTGAGTGCGAGAAAATTGAGATACATGGTGACAGGAATAAGGTCCGAACATTTTTTCGAAAAATAAGACGCCTGGCCGATGGTTTCAAGACCGGGGCCTCTTCCTGCAAGGATGAAAATGGGAATCTAGTGACATATATCCAGAGTACACTGATGATGTGGAGGGAACACTTCTCTAGGCTTCTGAATGGTGACGACGACAACAATCCCACCAATAGAGATGATATGCCGGAAACCCCAATTGTAGACGACAGCGTTGAAGTTCCGCTTCCCGACCATAGTGAAGTCTTGAAAGCTATAGCTCGGCTTAAATACAACAAAGCCGCAGGAGCCGATGGCTTACCTGCTGAGCTCTTCAAGAATGGAGGCGAAGCTCTATTTAAATATGTACATTCATGAGCTCCTATGCAGAATATGATCGGAAGAATGCATTCCAAACGATTGGAACCTCAGTGTGCTCTGGCCAATCCACAAGAAAGACGATCCCACCATTTGCACCAATTACCGTGGGATAAGCCTTCTTAATATCGCATATAAGGTTCTGTCGAGCGTATTATGTGAAAGACTGAAGCCATCGTAAACCAGCTGATTGGACCTTATCAGTGTGGCTTCAGACCTAGAAAATCCACCATAGACCAGATATTTGTGCTATAACAAATCTTGGAGAAGATCCTAGAGAAACAAATCGACAAACAACATATTTTGTCGATTACAAAGCCACCTTCGACAGTCCAATAAGGAATCATCTATACTCCACCATGTCTGAATTTGGTATTCCTGCAAAGCTCATCCGTCTTTGCAGAATGACACTGAGCAACACCAGCTCAGTGCGACCTTCCTTATCGTGCAACTTTTTCAACCTTATGATGGAGAAGATCATCCGAACTGCTGATTTGAGACGCAGTGGCACGATATTCTACAAAAGAATTATGCTGCTGGAGTATGCTGATGATTATTGGTCATAATACGCACGAGGTCAGTGCAGCATTCTCCAGATTAGCGAAAGAGTCGAGTCAAATGGGTTTTGCAGTGAACGCAGATGAGACGAAATACCTAGTGTCAACAAATAAACAGTCCCAGCGTCTTGGAAAATAAGGTCACTGTTGACAACATCTCCTTCCAGATTGTTAAGGACTTCATCTACCTGGGATCCAGCATAAACTCTTTCAACGATGTCAGTATTGAGATAAAACGAAGGATAACTCTTGCCAACAGGTGCTACTTTGGGCTGAGTAGGCAATTGTGTAGCAGAGCCCTCTCTCGACGAGTAAAACTCACGCTCTATAAGTCACTAATCATGCCCGACCTATTTTATGCAGCACAAATCTGGACGTTGGGTAATTCTGATGAAAACACTTTGGAAGCCTTTGAGAGGAAGATCCTTTCTAAGATCTTTGGTCAAATCTGCGTCAATGGCGAGTACCGAATTCGATGGAACCACGAGGTGTATAAGCTGTACGCTGACACCTATACAGCTGAAGTTAAGCGAATGGAAAACGACGCTCCAGCGAAAAAAAATATTCGATTCGATGCCCGGTGGTGGTCGACGCAGAAGAGGACGTTCACATCTTCGTTGGAAGGATCAGGTGTTGTATAACCTGACCACGCTTGGTGTTTCCAACTGGCGCCAGGTAGCGCAAAACAGAAATGGCTGGCGCAATTTCTTATACAAGGCCAAAATCGACCAACGGTTGTAAGCGCTAGATAAGTAAGTAAGTAAGTGAAACCGGAGCTAAGCTTTGTCTGAAGTATATTAATTATGTTTATTTAAAATAAAAAAAATATTTTCCTATTAGCTTAGCTTTTTTTTTCCTAGGCAAGTACAAATTGATTAAGTTTTTTTATAGAATTATAAAAGTATCATATACTTCAGTACAAATGTTTTGAACCGAGCTGACTAAGACAAAAATATTTCAGTTTTTGCGTTCAGTGTATTTTCTTCATTGCATAGAACAACTAGTTTTTTTTTTCTTTTTCATCAAGCATAGAAATTTATGTATGAAACTTACTAAATGTACGCCACTAAATAAAAAATGTCTATCATAAGATGAGGACAAAACATTTTAGTACGCTCTCTTGGAATACGCTTGAGAAGCCTTGTTGATAAAACTTGAATAAAACTTTACCAGTCTGCATAATTCAGGGACATCCAATTCCCAAAATAGGCTCATTAGTTTTGACAAAGAAAAAAAGAAAAACTTACCACATTATTGGGGGGAATAATTCAAAGTACAAATACAAACACGTATAATAACTCCCTCCAAAAGGAGACACTTAAGTAAACAAAAAAGATAACTTCAAAAAAGATAAAAAAAAAGAATAGAGAAAATACTATTGAAATACTTTACTCATACTCTTCAAGCACACATACACATTATTTGCCGCAGACAATTAGCCAAATTGTGCCAAATGTCGAACATTGGCCCAAACAACATTAGCTAACTTGGTCCTTGCACTCACGACCATTTAACTTGCCGCAATTCACATAAATTGTAACGTTGACCACGATGCCACCATGCGGTGGATGGCAAAAGCAAGGAATTTATTTATTTTTTCTTTATTTTTTTATTTATTATGAACATGCAATAAAACATACAATTGGCAATGCTGGCAAAGAAGACAACAAAGAAAGGGCGTGTGCAGAGGGGGAAGAAGAATAAGCAATCAAAAGAAGTTGCAAGGCAGAAAGTAAGGCAAGAAGCCCAAGTCTACGTTTTACGGAAAGCAGCAACAGCAGCAGCCAAAAATAAGTTTTAACGCTTTGTGTGCGAGTGTGCGACTAAGAATGTGTGGAGTAATTTAAGGAGGGGGCTATGGGAGCTCTAGCCCCCAGACGCTCCAAATTTTGTTGTAAAATATATTATTAGAAATGATTTAAGTTGATAGACAATTTTATTTATTTCTCCATATTTTTTAAGACATAATGGACTTTAAATTGTTTTTTTTTTTCAAGCTACAATTCATACAAAAATACATTCATAAGATGTCCTTTTATTACTGTTATCAAACAGCCACATTTTCTCCTTTTATTCGATATCTTCTATACCATTCATTTATGGCTCATTCATTTTTCCAAATAAAACCATTTTAAAATCGTTTCATTTCATAAAATAGTTAAATATTAAAAAAAATTATATAATTTTAACATAAAGTAATGAAATTACTTCTCAAATGATAAAGTTATTAATAATATCTTTTATAGAGTTGAAAGATGAAATAAATCTATGGCAACGTTATTCTACTAAGAAAGAACCGACAGAAGCCACAACGATGATGGAAACAAAGGATTTTTCAAAGAATTTTCATTGAATTTTTTACTGGTTGAATATTTTTTTCTTCTATTTTTCTCTTCTATCTATTGTGATAGGAATAGTTTGATCCTATCACATTAACATTAAGATAATGAAATGTACCTATAGGAATTGCTGACATTTTTTGCAAATAAATAATAATCCCTTCGACAATTCAAATTGGGATATTGTTAGCCCTCAGATAGATGACAGCATGGGATCGCTAGGAACAAGTACAGTGGTCTGGGCAAACCCTATATATAATTTTTGTTAGGAAGGCACGCGCATGACCAGGTGTGCATGAGGTGTGCTAAATGTGTGTCTAAATTATAAGATAATGTTGGGGTATGTCTATGCAGGCCCACCCACAAGAGGGGGTTTGGGGATTGAACCCCATTGCAGAACACATTTTTACAAATTAACTTTAAATAATCACTAAAATAAAAAAATGCGAGGTGAACCCCTCCCCCGATGAGAACGAGTCCCCCGATGGGGATAGAAATAGTAAAAATTTTTAATATAAAGACTAAAATAATTTCGGTCCTTGGACGAAATCCTGCGGGCGGGCCTGTGTGTGTCTGATGAAAATCAGTTTTGTTTTTTGTTTTGCTTATTTATTCGATCAGGTAAGACAAATATTTATCGACCGATTTTTTAAAGTAAAATACATTTATTTTGTGGCGTCCGTGGCGTAGGTGGTTAAAGTGCGTGGCCTCTATGTCAACGAACCTGGAGACCCGGGTTCGAACCCTAGCAGCGACAGAAAATTATTTGAATGAAAATAATTTTTCTGTACGGACGCCACTTCTCTGCAGACAATGGAAAACCTCAGACAGTAATCAAAATGCCATGTTAAGCTTCTTGAGAACAAGAACATTCCGTTCATCGCCGTTCGGAGTCGGCGTTAAACCTGTAGGTCCGGTTCTCGGTCAATTGTGTACAAACTTAATAACACGCACAACACAATTGATCATAAGAAGCTAGGTCAAAGTCCTTTCAAGGGCTGAAATGGCCAGTTATTTATTTATTTATTTTTTTTTACATTTATTTTGTTGCACAGGTCGGGCAGAAATGGGGAGCGATAGTCTTTGTAAGGCACAGGGGGTTTTGCATTTAGTGCAAGAGTATTGAGTTTTACTTTTAAATGGACGCCAGTACACGCAATTACTACGGTTTTTAGCACGCAATGAAGGTGTCTGCAAATCAACAAATTAATAATAAATAAAGGGTCCGCCATCTAACGTTTTTTTTTTCAACTAGTGCTTATTTCGTGAATGGTAACACTTAGCGCATGTCTGATTTGACAGATAATTAGTTTTATCCTTCCGCTGCACGAATATGGTTGTGTATACGCTTGAACAACGCTGGAAAATATTGCGACATTACTTTGAAAATCATGGTAATGTTGGAGAATGTGTGCGAAAATTGCGTCCGGATTTTGGAAGAACAGAAGCACCGTCAGCTCCGTATGTTCGTTATCTTGTGAAAAAAGTGAAAGAAACTGGTATCCTCATCGATAAACCAAAGCGTGAAAAGCCAAAAACAGTGAGTACACCCAGGAATATTGCTGCTGTGGCAGAAAGTGTGCGTGAAGCGGCATCAACATCAATTCACCGTCGTTCTCAACAATTGAACATTTCGGAGACATCATTGAGACGAATTTTGCATAAAGACCTTGGTATGACGCCATACAAAGTCTAATTGGTTCAGGAGTTGAAGCCAACTGGCCATCCAATGCGTTTTCACTTCGCTGAGTGGACCTGCGATCGACTTACAGAAGATGCCGATTTTGCCAAAAAAATCATGCACCCAAAAATCATGAAAAGACGATGCACCCAAAACGAGTCACTGTTTGGTGCGAATTTTGGTCCAGAGGCATAAATGGGCCATTTTTCACCGAAAATGAGCAAGGAGTGGCCGTTACAGTCAATGGCCATCGTTATCGGGGCATGTTGAACGAATTTTTGTTAACAAAAATTGAAGAGGAGGATATTGCCAACATTTAGTTTTAGCGCAACAGGACGGCGCTACGTGCCACACAGCCGAAGCTACACTCGATGTTTTGAGCCCTGTTTTTGAAGATCGCATTATCAGCCGCAGAGCTGATGTCGTTTAGTCACCTCGGAGCTGCGATTTGACACCGTTGGACTATTATTTGTGGGGTGCCCTCAAAGATAAGTGTTACGCTGACAAGCCAGAGACAATTGACGTTTTAAAGGACAATATTCGTGAAGCCATTGGTGAAATACAGCTGTTTTGACCACTTTAGTTGTCACATTAACAATGCAGGGGTCTAGTCAGACCCCATACATATTTATATGAGTTTCAATGAAAATTTTTATAATATTGTTGATAGTTTTATATAAAACATGTAAAATTCACATTTGAGATGTACGAATATATATGTATATAAGTGTAATAATATTCATTTGTGTAAATAAAAAACGTATCAATTTAATTTTTTTACTTGTTTATGTCAGTACATTTAAAACATTTGTATGAGCAAGTGGAATGCTGCTGGCAAACAGGGTCAAACATATTTCGCAATAGAAACGAGTTATGCTAGGCTTTATCATTGACATGGCATAAACGACAATCACGTTTTTTTTCAAAAGCGTTGGTCTTACTGAAACACATTTGGTCCGTTGTTGTCTGAAAAAAAAAAAAAAACTGCATTAATATCAAAAATAGATAGGTCCGACAAGAAATGCTTCTATAGCTAACCGGCTTGCTAATCGTTTTATAGTATGTGGCTCATTAATGCCGGGGGGTCAGAGGTCCAGGGTTTGAATCCCGGCAAAGCCATGGTCCTACGCTTTAATCTTTCGCATTTGCAAATATATTTCATCATTTCTAATCAATGGAAATTGAAAAGTCATCAATATATTACGACTTGAAGTTGTAGTTGGTGGTGGAGAAGTTTGAGAAGACAAGAAAAATGCAATTTCAGGTATGAATGTATGATGTACATTTTATGCAAATGGTAGTTTATTTATTATAACTAGACCACATATAGTTCTTACTCTCTGAAGTTTGCCATTGTCTGCCTTAAAGTGACGGCCGAACAGAAAAATTTATTCAATTGAAAAAACTTTCTGTGTCTGAGGATTGAACCAGGGTTCACTGTCGTATGGGCCACGCATTCTACTCCCTGTCCCACAGCATCCATGCATATACATGAATATGAAAAAAATTATGTGAAATATTGAAGAATTATGGGCAAATATCAGATAGTCTGATTCCCGTCTAAAATTCGTAAAAAATCCGATATATGGCGGACCATTTGGCAACACTGCTAAACGGCTCATATGGTAACACTTCTGGTAATCAACTAGCATAAAACAACAAAGAAATAAAAAGCGGAATTCCTAAATTTATTCTTACAAAATGCATAGGGTCTGGCTGGACCCCAGCGTTGCGATTATGACTAGAATTTAAATTTTTTAAAAAACAGGGCTCACGCTGTATTTATGAAAAATATTTTTTTATAAAGTTATTTAGAAAATGTTGAACTACTACGGCTCTAGGAATTCGTGAAATATGAAATCGATACGAAAAGTAAAAGTATAAAAAAAGTTGGAATAAAACCTAAAAGAGTCTGGCCAGACCCCAATATTTATTTAAGGGTTAAGGTTTGAATACTTACTACAACACTGAAAGAAGACATCGTCTGCTTGATATGTTGGTAAGCCAATACCCTCGAATTGGTAGTCCTTTCCTCCATGTGCGGATTAATCAATTGTCGTGCAAGTACCACCACAAATCTACGGCGCCTGTTCGTCCTCTTCCGATTGTGAACTCCCAATTCATCATGGATAATATATAGTGCCAAACCAGCAAAGTCTATCATGTTGTTAAACATTGCTAACGGTCAACGCTTGCAGGTATACCCAGTGACCATTTGGTCCATGATCACACCCGCCTGCATTATAATCTTATATTTGGATGGGTTTCAATGCGCTGCTATTTACCTGCAGTTTGTAGTGCTCGGTAAAAATCAAGACCACATGCTTCTTTTTTTTAGCTATGTAAGAGCACAATGCGACTTTGTTGTCGTAAAAGACAAACAAAGGGGTCAATGATGCTCGTTTTGGGTCCAACATTTCCGTTGGAATTAATGGCTTGTTCTTGCGGACCGTGCCGACGTACGAGATGTTCTGGGAGATCAAATGTTCAGCCAAAGAAATTGTTGAGCAAAGTTTATCCGCGCAAACAGTGCGGCAAGAAATGACATATTTGATAGTCAGGCTCAAAGCCTGGTAATTGCTCGTCCACCGGTACTTGAGCATAGGGTTTGTAGGCTATGTACATACGAGGGGCACTATTTATATCTCGGGAATAGCAAATAATAACAAACATTTTTAAGAGAAAATGGCTTTATTGTTTTTCAAAATATTCCGCTTGACGATCAATTCACTTTTGCGTTCGTTCAAACAATTTGTCATAGCAATTTTTCCATTCGTCTTGAGACACCTCCAAAACATGGTTTTTGAACGCTTCAACTGCTTCTGTTGCGCTCGTAAATCGTTGACCACGCAGCTTACCATTGATATTCGGGAACAAGAAGAAGTCATTGGGCGCCAAATAAGGACTGTATGGAGGATGAGTCATCAATTCGACGTTTTGACTGCCCAAAAATGCACATGTTTGTCAACATGCGTTGGTTTTGTGAATTTCTCCGAAGACTTCCGGCAAACAAATGATCGTGTACCATTCAGAATTGACCGTCTACGTTGCTCAAGCGGAACAGTGGCCACATGACCCATTCGGTGAAAGAAACAGGCGCCCATTTGCTTTGCAATGCTACGTGCGCGAACAACTTTTGTTGGATTTGCCTCGTCTTGGAATACCCACACGGTCGATTGCTGTTTTGTTTCCGTCTCATACGCATATATCCATGATTCGTCACCTGTAACGATTTTATACACGTCTTTTGAAGCACCATGATTGAACTTTTTAATCATTTCCTTACACCAATCGACGCGAGACTTTTTTTGAGCGTTTGATAAATTATGGGGTACCCACGAGAGCAAATTTTTTTTACAGATAAGTGTTCATGCAAAATCCAATGTATTGAAGTGGAACTAATGTGCCAGGATGCCTCTATCTCACGATATGTCATATGACGATCTTGTTATATGACATAAGTATTGTTATATGACATAAGTTCACGTACTGCATCGATGTTTCGATCAAAACAACAACCGATTTTGAACGATCTTCATGGAATTCGTGGGCGACCGAACTACGACCACGATTGAATTCACTATACCAGCTATATACTGTGGTTTTTGATGGTGCTTTATCGTCATACAAAGAACTGAGTTCATCGACACATTCTTGTTGAGATAATCCACGTCGAAAGTTGTGAAAAATAATCCAACGAAAACCTTCTCTTGAAATTTCCATTTTTTTAACAAATTGATTTTCTTAACTCACTGTAAACAAAACAAATAGCACTTGTACATCAAAACGTTGTGAGTACATTTATGCTAACAAATGTCAAACTGTATTATGGTGATATCAGATTTTAGCTATTGAGATTAGTGTTGCCAGCTCCCGAAATACAAATAGTACCCCTCGTAGATGGGTACGCATCTGATTTGCTGGTTGGAAACCACTGAGCCCATGTATTGCATTTTCGAACCGGATGTAAGTCAACAGTTTCTTGAACCGGACCAATAAGATGGTTTCTCTGTATATCGTATGATTGTAAGTGTCCCACAGATATGTTGTTGGCTGTGAATTTTGTGAGAAGACACTACTACACAACAAAAGACCAAATAATGCATACAGCTCCTTCTCATTCACCGAATTATATACGGTCAATCGTATGAAATCAAAGTGGTTTTGGATGGTCTGTCTAGACCACTGTACTGCTTTAAACAGAAAATAAGTAAAAAATGAAAATTTTTCATTACAAGATACCTTCAAAAACCCTAATTGTGCTTCTATTACGTTCGCCACATCGACTTTAAGGTGGTCATGGAACCGTTTTGCTCAAACCAATGCCAGAAAAAAAAATTTACGCAGCTTCAAATTTGAAAATTGTCTGGCCAAACCACTGTCATACATCCACAGGGTTTCTAATATAGGTCCCATTGTATTTGAAGTTTTATAATGTGAAGAAATTATATGTAAACGGTGTTTTTTTTTTTTAACTAATACAGCTTCAGAGTGTTACATCTTTCAAACCAATCATTCATATTGCAAACTGTCAGCACAGTTTCTATTTAAGTAGTCATTGCAGTTTTATCGAGATGACCAAAATCATCAAGATAATCGACCATCTGAAACCGCTATTACCCCATTGTTGACCTTTTTCGCACAAAATTTTCTTTGTAAAATCCAGTGGCTCCGAAACGCATAAGAAGATTGTGTACTGAATAAAATATTGCATCCTTTCAGGAGAGTATTGAAGACGATCCAAATTTATCGATTCGACAACAGCTCACAAGAGCTTGGTTTCCGCCCGTTTACTAAATGGAAAATCTTACGCAAAGATCTTTGATGTCTTACTCGTGCAAGAATAATATCTACACATATGACGAATAATGGATTTATGCATATGCACCCGAAACAAAATAGCAATCGACTGTAAACATTCTGCAAAAATTATTCGAGGAAGAATCACATCAGCAAATGGTTCCCGGTTTCTTCGTCATTACCTATCATATGGTGACAGTTGCATTAGAGCAACGTAAGATATAATGCTACACGTTTATTTGTTTGTCACAAGTCATCGGAGAAATTCGGAAAAATTTGGAGAACAGGCGAATTATTTTGCATCATGACAATACAAGCTCTTACACATCTACTTAAAACAAAACCTTTTTACCAGCCAAAAAATCGAATTTATGGGTCATTCGCAGTAAAGCCCTGATTTGACAATCAATGCCTTTTTTTACAATGACCCAATGACACAATACATAAAATTTAGGTGAATTGGCTTAAGAAGTTTTCACAAACTCTTTTTTTTATGCAAAAAAAATGTTCACCTTATCGAAAGATATTATAATTTTTGCAAAAGGCGTCGTACGTCAATCATATTTGACATTTGTAAACTAGACAGCTGCAGAATACAAACAGACAAGCAATGGAGCGCTATACTTCGCAAGAGCGTGGAATAATTAATGGATATTGTGAAGGAAGCGTTTCCTGATCGCGTTATCTCTCGTTCTGGCGATTTGGCATGGCCCGCAAGATCGCCCGATTTAACCATCCCAGACTTCTTTCTTTGGGGCTACTTGAAGTCGCAGGTTTATGCCAACAAGCCTCAGACAATCGCATGCATTAAGGAGAATATTCGACTGGAATGTAAACAGTTATCACTGACAATCTTGCAGAAAGTCATGGAAAATGCGATAAAACGGGTAAATGTGTATCAACACTGGCGGCAGCCACTTGACGGATATCATCTTTTCCACATAACAGAACAAATTCTTAAGGACCAAAAAATTATTCAAAAACAAAATTGTATGTTTAACTTTATATCTGCATTTTTTAAACACAAGGAATTATTGAAATATCATTAAATTGAGTTTCAATTGAATTAAGACTCCTCTAATAACATATCTTGTATTTATTTATAATGCTCGATATAAATAAATATATCGGATATGTTGAACATTTGAAGGATATTCCTTGAACATTTTGAACGAATTTATGTGAAAAAAATGTTATCAACTAAAAAAAGTGCCAAATTAAATTCACCCCCTCGAACAATTTCTAAATCCACCACTCTGAACATATATGTATGTGAATACAAGTTTTTGTATGCTTGTGTGCTGGTGTCTGTGCAAGTGCGAAGAAGATAACTCCTGTTTTGTGCTTACTTAACCATTTTTGATCTGTCATTGTGCCAAAAAGTTTGCTTCAAAAATTTATCTCTTCTCTATAAAAGCAAAAAGTTTGTCTTCTTAACTTTTATTCGGTTCATGCTATTATTTTCTTAATGGACAGGGATCAGGCATAACAGACAAGTTGTGTGCTGAGACTGCAGAGCTAAATGAAAGATGTGTATCTCCAGGTATGCAAAGGCATAGGTTGTATGCTAAATGTATCTACTGAGCCACAAGCGATAGAAAAATTAATGTTAAGTTTTGTTTTCGAACTAGAAGTTCCCCTATGTTCTGTCGAAAAGATAAAAATTGGTAAAAAAAAAAAAACAGGTACTCATGAAACTAGTTGCAATATTTACAACAGTAGCAAGAGATTCTTTTTGAATTGAACAATATTTTTTTTCATAAATGAGTTTTCAAAGGAAACTGCACAACTGAAAGGATACTGTTTTTTAAATTTGATAAAAAAATAAAGTTCTTGGGCACTTCGTATTTACAATTAAATGTTTGTCATTATGTATGACATACGACATCATTCATTGCAGCTTCGTGGCCACGTTTTGCTCTAAGGAATTCTCATGTTTTTTTATTAGTTATAATCCAAAGATTTCAGGAGTTACGACTTTTCAGTCAAGTATGCCTCGGTTCGAAGTAGGGTGATAGATTCATGGGAATGAATTGGCAATCAAGTGTAACATGCGTAGGATATCTTAAGCATGACGGGTTGACTACCCGTAGAAACATGGGAAATAGAATCTGTGAAAATAGAATAAAATAGATGTGTCAATTCTAGTTATTAAGACAATTCCATTCAAAAACTTATCTACCACCAACAACAGCTTTAAAGTCATAAATATTGATGAATTGATAATAAGACATGAAGAAAGACCAAGTCCTGGCCGGGTTTCGAGTCCGTTACTCCTGGGTATAGCAATCAAGCGCACTACCATTCGACTACCGAGGGCGCCAATAAATACGAAAGCATTTTTCTGATTCGGATGGAGGGTGATAGTTAATTGGGTGGTGGAAAGATGGAGTAGTGACGGTGAAGATTAGTTTCAAATTTGCACATCGCAAAACTGCCAGGGACACGCTCGCAGGGAGATTGTTCCAGAATTTAGCGGTACGGCTGAAGAATGAATTATCTCGGTACTGCGAGTTTCTTTTGGGCATCAATGCAATGGTATAGATATGAGCTTGGTTAGCTTTCCAAATGGACCTGAGAAACACTCAAGCCGATGGCTTCAGGTCATGTGTCTCCCTTGAACACTTCCCATGGTAGTACCTGTTCAAGAGGCTTAGGCAAAAAACATTAAATCGATGCCCCAGAAAATTTAGAGAAGATGAAATGTTTTTTTGCTTAGTGACGGCCGTGGCGCAGTGGGTAGAGTGCGTGCAGTGGGTAGAGTGTCCCCATATGACAGAGAACCTTGATTCAATTCCTCCTGACACAGAAAGTTTTTTCAATTGGATTAATTTTTTTGTTCGGCCTTCACCTCTCTGCAGACAATGGCAAACCTCAGAGAGTAATTATTGCCAGGTAAAGCTTCTTGAGAACATGCATATTAACCGTTTAGAGTCGGCATACAACTAGAAGGTCCAGTTCCCGATCAATTGTGTACAAATATTTAATAACACGCACAACACAATTTGATCGTAAGAAGTTCGGTCAAAGTCCTTTCAAGAGCTGAAATGGCCAGTTGATTTTTTTGAGATGTTTATGTTTTTATTATAGTGTGTCATTAATATTTTGCTTGGTTCTCATAATCTCTAACGAGCTCGGACGTTTTTTAAAAAGATATGAATGACAAATACTGCTGTCGTCCGCGACCGAAGAAATTTGGTTATGATAGAACGACAGAAGTTGATAAAAACTCTAAACAAAGTTGGAAAGAGGACTGAACCCTGTAGTACTCCAGCAGCGATGGGATGCTCACTGGACGAAATACCATCGACCACGACACGGATAGATTTGTCCTTAAGAAAACACGTGATCCATCGAGCAAAGCTATTACCGAAACGATATGTAATTAGTTTTGACACAAGAGAACTTTGGGGAGCGTAGAGTATATTGCAATGGATCGGTTTTTCTCTGGGTTTATGGCATCGGTCTTCTAAGGTACTGGCTTAGCATTTGCGACCTACCAACAAGATGGAAATGCTCCTAACATGTAGGAGATATTGAAAAGGTGACATAAAGATTGAACCAGTGTAGAGGTATATATTTTTAGCACAATTGTTGGTATATCATCAGAACTCTTCTAACTGCTCTCCTTCAAAGTAGATTAAGGCCTCAGTAGTCGAGTAGGTAGCGTGCTCGACTGCTATCCCAGAGGTCCCAGGTTCGATTCCCATCCAGGACATCGTCCTACGCTTTTAACATGTCTGAATTATCTTTCCTCATTTCTAATCTTGAATTGTAGTTGATGCTAGAGAAGATTGTGGTTGAGATTGCCTTATAAGTTGAATTGACTGATTTAAAGACATATCACTGCCTCTGATTCAAATTCACATGTTTCTTTGGCTTTCTTCACGCTTAGAACATCATTCACATGTTTCACTTGATTGCCCTTTCCTTCCCACTAATCTATCATCCCATTTCGAACCAAGGCAGATTTGACTGAATAAGTATTTCACCTGAAATCCTTGGTTCAAAGCTACAAAAAAAAAAAAGAATTGACGAAGACGTCTGATTTTGAACTCTTTTAGCGAATAACCAAAAGTTTTTACTATCTTTTGCATACTTAAGTATGGTGTGCAACCGATGTGGAAACTACTACTACAGGGCGTTTGTCGCACCGGGAGTCATGGAACTGACGCCCAGGAGATGGTAAGTAAAACGTTGTATTGGTAATAGCATGGTACCAACGCCCTGAATATTTTTCTGTTGATTAATTTCATGAACCTTGATTCCATTGCCATGGTGCAACGTAGAATTTAACGTATACGGCAGGTGTCTGAGTTACATAACAAGGATTCGTCTGTCCCTCCGGGCACAACTGGTAGTAGCTTGCTTCGAGGTCTGACCAAGGACTTGAAATCTGGAACCACAGGTAGTCAGTAGCCCCTGGCTTATGTCAGGCTGACTTGGCTGTGGTTTACCACCTATATCGCGAGTAGAGCTATCTTGCTCAGTGTGAAGTTGCATTCTCAACTTTGGTGCTGTACCCCTTAGTACGGAAGAGGTGTTAGATAGGCCTACACCCAAATCAAGAGTTGCGACATGTCATCACGTTGCCACATTCATGTTACCGCAGGGGGATATGTTCTAAGAACAAATCCTTTGTGCTTAAGGAACCCGGGGACCCTATTTAACAAAAAACCCAGGCGCATCTGACTCAGAATGAGCGGCTTCCTAGTCTGCGTCTGGACCGTTACGGTCGGCAGTATTAATACCTGTCCGTAGAAATAAAAGGATAGGGGAAGGTCACCCCGAAAATACCACAGAGTAGAAATGTCGTCTAAAAACGAAACTACTCCATTTGGTAACCATAATAGTGGAAATCCCCCCGTGGGCACTCCCACGAACGAGGCAAGGATTCTGAAGGCCTCAAACAACATTTCTGCACAAAGAACTGCTGCAGAAGAGGCGTACTTGGCCTCTGTACCAGTCAAAGTTACGAGTAACAAAGACCCCACCGAGAAACCCATTCAGAATGAGCTTGAAGGACCAACGATCGCCAATTAAAGGCACACCATTAAGGCCAGTCATTAAGGCGACCCCTGAAGCAGCAGGCGTCAGTGTAGATGACCTTCTCATAAAAAAGATGGCCAAAGCCAAAATGCTTGTACACGCCCTGGTAGAGTTCGTTAAAACAAAATCGAACGTCCACAACGATATCAGAGGCTGATAAGACTGACAAATCTAGCCTGCGAAGACCTCTACACCGAAGTCCTGTCACATAGCTCAATTAAGAGCAAGCATGGTGCTAGCCAATTGCACAAGGGCTGCCAGACGGATCCCATTTTCTCGCAAGCCTTCAAGGCTACTCCAAAAAGAGCAAGCGAACGCAACAGCGACTTCCGGAACACTCCGACAAAAAGGATAGAGTGCTGCAGCTTGCTGCCCAAGAGGGTGCTCTGAAGCCCAAATCGAGTGTAGTCGCAAATCCGTCTCCGCTACCAAAAACCCCACCGGCGAATCGTAAGGACGAAGGTCGCCTGCAAGTCCAAGAATCACAAAAAACCGTAAAAAAACCGTAATAAACCGCCTCAGAAGCTAGCTAGACCCGATGCAATCGTTGTAGCGAAAGCAGGTGAGCTTTCATATAGCGATATAATCAAGCGGATGAAGAAATAGAAAGTTCGGTGAAAATGTCTCTAGAGAAAGTCGCTGCGTAAAGCCTATGCGAGACGCAAATGGCGGTCCTAAGTCTACCAGCGCTCCACGCGAGGAAGCTGATAAAGACTGGCAGACTCAAAGTTGGCTGAATCATCTGCAGGGTCCGTGAAAAAATTAAACCAACCAGGTGCTTTAAATGTCTCGGCTTTAGGCACAACGCGAAAACCTGCAACAGCACAGACCGGAGTAGGTGCTGTATAAAATGCGGCACAGAGGGCCACGAGGCAAAAGAGTGTACAGCGGCAGCAAGCTGTTTCTTTTGCTTAGATAGCAAGCGCTCACAAACAAACCATCGTGCTGGAACCTGGAAATGTCCGTCTTTTACTCGAGCTAGCAAACCATATTCCTTAATATAGAATGATCCATCGTGATCATTGGGTCAACGGTATGGGCCTCAGCAATGAAGACGAAGTCTTACCGGCGAAGTATTGAATCTTTTTACAGACTCGGTGCACTCAGGGTATGTTGTGGCTTCAGAAAAGTTTCCGAAGATGCAGCATTAGTCCTATCAAGCTCGATACCCATCGACCTTCTCAAGGATGAGACGCTTCTGACGGCCAATAACAACGCGTACATTTGCAAGAAAGTTGCTAGAGAAAGAAGCATGATGAAGGGGCAAGACCGCTGGAATATATCTCTGAAGGGTCGCTGAATATACCAGCTCATCCCGAACATAACCGATTGATGCGAAAGAAGTCACGGGTCAGTGAACTTCTATCTGACACGGATTTTGAGTGGCCATGGGTGCTTCAGAGCATACTTGTTCAAATTTAAGCACGCGCTAAATCCATACTGCTCACACTGCTCTTCAAATACAATTGAAGATGCAAACCATGCTTTATTTGAGTGCCCCAAGTTTGATAACGCCTGCCTTGAGGCTTCGAACAGTCTTGGGGAAACTATGAAACAGCAAAACTTGGTGTCCCTAATGCTGAAAAGCGAAGCGAACTGGTCAGTGGTCAGTACCCTCGCTATAAGCATAACAGAAGAACCGCGAAGAGTTAAGAGTTCACAAAACGCAGTAGACTGAGTAGAGTACGTCCATTACCCCTTAAATGACTGTTATTAGCCTGTTATTAGTTTTCAGCTTAGTGCTGTTTCCATGCCCTGCGAAATCATGCTTTGCGGCGGTACAGCGGAGCTTACAAAGGAACGAAGTTTCAATGCGGAGGTTCAGGTTTAGTGCGTAAGAATCGCACACTCCCACCTGCACGTTGGTGCCTTTTGAAGGTTCCCCCTTCGGGAATAATATAAAAAAAACATGTCATCACAGCATGAAGCTTATTTGGTACCTTTGATCCCTTAAATGGGAGTTGAAAAACGCAAGGATTCGGTCCCACGCTACAAAGCAACGTAGAATTAAGCCTATGCGGCAGGAGTCTACGTAAAACACTTTACGAATATCTGTCCTTTCGGTATTGTCTGGCCTGAGTGACATAACCAAGCTAGGTTGCGGACATTAAAATAGCCGGCAAAAACGATCTCGCTGTCAAAGAAAAACACGAAAATGTGTGTAATCGAATCAGAGCAAGAGAGAGTCCAATTTGGTCCAAGGCGTAAGTCCAAAAATGGGCTCCCTCCCTAAATTTGGACTTCTATTGACATAGCAGTTCACCCACAAGAAGCCGAAATCCGGATCGGTAATGCACACATTCCGTTCAGACTGTTCTTATTAAAAGAGTTTGTATAAACAAACTAAACAGAGTGGTTCAAATACAAATATCTTTTTAAAACTGAAGTAAAATTAACAAAACTGAATTTATGTTGGTATATTTAAGGCTTTATTAGTAAGAACCAACATTCGCCTTATTTATGCAACACGATTTCATTGCCCCTCCCTATATATTTCCGAACGACTTTAAGTGTTAAAACATATGCAGCAACTTGTTTAGATATTTATTGTCCTGTTGTGGACTCTGATAAATCTTCAACAATCTACGTTAGACTTTTCTTTCTTGTAAAACATTTCAACATTTGTGCCTGAAAGTATGCTACAAAACTATAATTCTTAGAAGAAGCACTTTGAGCTAGTCAGCTAGACAGGATCCAATGAATTATCTCAAAATGCCAAACTGACCTGTCTCTGAACTCGCAAAAACTTTTGCCAAACTTATTGTTGCACAAACACACACACACACACACAAACTTTGATGCTTGCACACATACGTATGTGCATTTACTGTGTAATCATATCAAAACTGCAAACAGATTCAATGCCATAAACAACGATAGAAACACTCAAAAAGTAGTACTTTTTTACTTATTTCGAATTATGTCAAAAAGTATAGCATAAGAGCAGGCGCGATACCGAAAAGCCATAAATAAATAAAAGCCAAAAAGCAACTCGAAGAAAGCCAAGCACAACTGACACCAAGAGATATCGGCAGCAAAAGCAACAGCAGCAGCAGAAGCAGAAGCAGCAAAAAAAAAAAACAGAAAGCAAGTAGTAGCAAGAAAAAGTAGAAAGAGTTGAAGCAGAATAAAATGAACAAAGTATGTACAATGTCACAAAATCACTACTTTCCATCACTGGCATGTGTCCGAAAGTCGGTTGGCTCCAAGAAGAAGAGAAAGAACACGAAGAATAAGAAGAATTTAAAAGTCGTCCTTTTGGCTTGTCCACTTATGTGTGTGTGCGATTGGCCAACATAACGGCATGTTAGTGGAGCTGTCGTAATGGAAAAACCAGTTGCAACTGAATTTATGCGAATTTCTTTGTGAATTTATTTTTGCAACACGACCGACAGGAAGGAGCAAAAACACATCGTGTCATGCGGGCACCCAAAGGGCCAAAACTTATTGTTGTTGTAGGTACATTGCAAAGTTGGCTCTTTGGTTTTTGTACTTCAAGTAAAAAAAGTACTTTTTGCTTTTGTTTCTTTTTTTTTTCTTATATTTCCTTGAAGGATTGAGAGTTGTTTTGCGTTGAAGGATTTTTTATGAAGATTTCGCAAATGGACAGAGTGCAAAATCAATTTGTTCTTTAAGCGCAAAAATGGTTGTTACAAGATGCAGCCAAAATTCCACAATCAAATTATCCTCAAATAGGAAAATAAAGCTACTCAAAATATAAGCAATTTAATGGACGTTGTTAAACGACTTCAGTTAATAAATCAAGATTTTTCAATATGATCATTAAGCATTTGGTGGGAAAACCGTAGAAAAATTGTTGACACTAGTTGTCGACTTGATGCCTTAGGAAAGTTTTGGCGATCTTTTATTCAATCATCATTGATTATTTGAAAATAAGCAGATTTTTACTGCTAGCGAGTACACCGCCGAATACATAGAATGACAGGAAACATGGGCGTAGGTGGCACCAGATTCAAGCATCTTAGCATTGATAAGACCACCTGACTGTCTCCTGATCAAAAAACGCGCAAACAAATTGATCACATTTGAAGGTACGGAAGGCACTCTTCTAGTATTTTAGATGTACGCACGATCTGTGGTGCCAACATAGACTCGGATCATTATCTTGTCTATTAGATATAAAATTTTGCCATAGGAGTGCGGGCGGGCGGTTGACTAGATAATTTTTTCGAATAAATTATTTGTGGAGAAATATAAACACAGTAATTTAAAAAAAAAAATCGGCAAAAATATTAAAGGGGGTACCCTTGGTTTTAACGACATAAAGAGTTAATTAATTTTCCTGTGACACGGATACAATTGAGACTTATAAATTTCATAGCATGTGAAAGGGAATAAAAAAAGGAATTTTGAGTTTATATTATTTTTACAAAAAAAAAACAACTTTTGGGCGATTTTTTCATAAAACATTTCATATTTTGAACAAATATTTAAAGAAAACAAAAAAAAAATATTTTAAACATGAATGCTCATCTAACGGTACTGTCGATATAACTTTTTTGTGAAGTATATAAATTGAACTTTCATACAAAAAAGAATCCAATAAAATTTTTAAAAAAACAGCGTAGGTATTGCCATCGAAAGTCAAAATTTTGAATTTCTGATCGTTTTTAACCAACTTCAAAAAGGAGGAGGTTCTCAAGTTCGTTGGAGAAGTTAGGGGGTTAAAATGTTCCACAAAAATATTTTTCGTAGTATTTTACATAAATCCTCAGAAAAAATTCTAAGCCAAAAATGTAAGGATAACACTATTTCTTATGCCGATTCACTATAAGAATGTTCAAAAAGGGGGCAACTTTAACCCCCTTAAAATAAGACTCATACGTAAACTTTAAAAACGCAGAAACACGTATATTTTTTTCTTTTCGTCCCCTCTACCAGAATCCATTGTCGGAACCTTGTTATTTTGGAAAATAAATTGATTTTGTTGTTCAGTGTATTTATCCGAAAGAATTTTGAAAAGTTACTTTGAGAGGCCGTTTATTCTCGCATACTAAACAATTCGTTGTATAAAAATTTACCTATATTTCGAAATTAATTACCTATATTAAAAAATCGTCACGGTATGAAACGTTTGCATATATTTTACAAAACAATAGGAAATTATTTTATAATTTTTCTGGTAGGCCGATTTCGGAATGGCCTTTAGCTCCCTCAGCGAATTCTCCTTGATGACTTTGTCATGTCTCAAAATGTTTTAACCGAAGCGACAGTTTGAGTTGGGAAATAGGAAAAAGTCTTACGGAGCCATATCTGCCGATGTGGTGCTTGTTGAACGATATTAACATTGTTTTTGGTAATGAAATCGCGTACAATACGTGAGTGTGCGCTGCTGCATTATCGTGGTGCAAAAACCATGAATTGTTCTTCCATAATTCTGGCCTCTTTCATAGAATATTCTCGGGCAAACGCTTTAAAACACTCAAGTTATATAGAGCGTTGGCCGATTAGCCTTTAGGTAGGAATTTCGAGTGCACGACACCTTGAGAATCGAATAAAAAACAATATCACCCACATTTTTTAACGACTTTGACGTGGTTTTTTGGGTTTAGGCTCATGTGGATTATGCTACTCTGCAGATTGTCGAGCTATTTTGACGTCACACTTGTAAGTATGAAAAAATAAATAAAAGTTATTTTATGATTTTTTAAATACTTATTCCTTATGTAACTATCCTTACAGCCCCATTCTGACAGCTTATCAAAGCTCATCACATTAACAAAATAGTTAATATTAACAAATTGTTAAGGTTTCGTATTCTGGTGATAATTTAAAAGCTCATTTCTTTACTATTTTGTTAATGTCAGAAAACATCTTAACAAAGATAGTTCAGTGTTAAACCAAACAAATGCTGTGCAAAGAAAATAAAATATAAAAAATGGATGAATTCGTACTTCTTCCTTCTTTTAAGCATTGATACTGAAGAAGATAAAAGAAAAAATAAATCTTAAAGACTGCAAAACACTCAAACATTGTTTGGCTATTGAACAAATTAATTTTGAAACTTAAAACAATTGTAAACAATCCGTAAATTATTTATTTCTAACGTTTTCCATTTTACTTGAAGAAAAATAAACATAAGCAATCAAAATAAGCAATGAAAAAACAGCTGACGCTTTATGACTATCAGCTCTATTCTGGCACAGTAACAAATGTCACAACAGTAACAATTGAAACTAGAAGTAACAATTGACACCAATTGCTATTCTGAGTAATTCAAAAAAGCTTTTTCGGATTCAACTGTCACCAAAATTGTTACCGTTCAATGAGCAGGTGACAAGTTGAAATATCAAACGAATATTAAGTTGTTTTATATTGAATTGAAGAATTTTTAAAATATTAATTCGTACCAGCGTTTTGGAAGTGTTTATAAGCTTTTTTCAGTTAAAAAATGGAAGAAGAGTTAGTGCTTCTGTTCTTGGACACTTTAATAAAAAAAAGAAATATTAGAGAGAAGACGTCTGTTAAAAAACATACGCGACAGCACTGACCCATTTTAAATGCCAGAAAAGACCTTTCAACAAAATTTCCGACTTTCGAGGCTACTTTGTCGGTCTTTGATCGAGGAACTGCAGCCGTACGACATTCAGCGTTCGTCCATTCCCTTCACTTTCCGCGTCCTGGCAACAATTTATTTTTACGCACATGGCTCTTATCAAAAATGTGTTGGCAATAACATTTCGGTTTCTATGAGCCAACCATCTGTTTCTCGGACACTGCATCATGTATCTCAGCTAATAATCAACAGGAAGAATGGTGAATTACGGTTTCCTAGGACGTTCGAGGAACAAGTTAGCATTAAAACAGGGTATGAATGCATTTGCAAGGATTACAAGTTGGCGGAAAAAGATTACTTTTTCGTTTTTTTTTTAGTTTCCACAACTGTTTTGGAATTTAAGGTACAATTGGCGCTATCGATTGTACCCACGTTGCTTTATTTACACCGACGACTACTGATACTACTAACCCAGTCAGCCTCTACATGAATAGAAAAGAATTCTATAGCATAAACGTTGAAGCAGTAAGCATATTAAAATACAGTTTTGAAAAGCCTGCTAGCATCAATTCCTATTAACAGGTTTATGACAATCGCCTCTTCTTTTTAGCTATAAACGCCAAATTTCCCGGGTCTAGTCACGATTCCGCAATTTGGACAACATCGGAAGCTCGATTGCAAATAATGCAAAACCACACCTGTCAACAGAGCTCATGGCTGCTGGGCGACCAAGGCTATCCACTGGATCCCTGGCTTTTAACTTCAGTTGCGCACCCGTCCAATGCTAAGGAAGAAAAGTACAGCAAACTTCACGCCAAAGCACGCAATACAATCGAAAGAACGTTTGGAGTGTTGAAGTTCCGATTTCGTTGTCTCTCCAAATATCGAAGTCTTCACTACAAACACAATAAAGCTGCAAACATTATTTAAGCATGCGCAATATTGCATAATATATTGTTAAAAAATGGCCCAGCTGTAGAAATGAACGACACTGAAGTACAGCCAGATATACTTAAAGTGGAATCAAATAACAACGCTACTCAACACCTACGAGAAGGACAAAGAATCAGAGCACGCTATATTGAATCCTTATAAATGCTTGTAAAATATATTGCCTCAATTCATGCATAAAAAATGCAAAAGCGGCCAAAAAATGTTTGATTGAATACTAACCGATATATGTAATATATCCTACGAACAATAGCTAGTTTAAAAAAGAAAGCATAAAGAAGGTTTCTTTCTATTTTTTTATTGTATCTAATTTTTCACATAATTGTTACAATACATTGGCCATTTTTAAAAATGCCTCAGTCATCAGCTTTTGTTGCTGGATAGCTCTTTCCTGCTGCTCATACGCTCGGTTTTCCTGTTCGTCTCTCTTTTTTATGCTCTCTAGCATCATCTTAATGATGTTTTTTGGACCAGCCTGTCGAGCTGCAGAAGGGCTTCGAGCATGGTTGGAAGCATTGCCTAACTCTTCCATGTTGTGTGATGTTGAAGGAATTGGCGATGTAGTTTCTTCGAAATCATCTGCTTGAGGCAATGCTTTTAGAGAAATATCAGCAAAGACGTTTTCTTCAAAAGAAACTTCATCACCAATTTCAACAGCATTAGCACAAGCAGAACGTGTATCTTTCTGTTAAAAAAAAAAAAATGAAGGAAATAAGTCATATGAATACATAATCCACCTTTTCAAATTTTGGCATCACGCCGGGAGCTCCTTCTACGGCAGCAATGTCAAAGGTTTGCAGCGCTTGGTGCTCGAATTCCCCAATAGCTTCTTCTGGCATTGGTCCGCCTCCAGTGCGAGCGCGTTAAAATTTAGTCTTTCTGGCACGGCTGCGTAGCTGCTTTTTCCACTGACCCAGCGTCTTAAATCAAAACAACAGAACAAAAATGTATATGCAAAAGCAAATAACATAAAATTAAGTTAAAAA
Organism: Pherbina coryleti; assembly: GCA_943735915.1. NCBI lineage: Eukaryota > Metazoa > Arthropoda > Insecta > Diptera > Sciomyzidae > Pherbina > Pherbina coryleti. Next base: position 88,659,480 of record OX030949.1, read on the forward strand.
ATTACCTCTTTCCATTTGCTTGCTGAACGAGTCGGCCCTCTCATTCCATTTAAGCTTCTGGCAAGTTTTTCCCACAACTCCTGGATGCAATGAGGAGCATTTGGTCTATTTTTACCCCTTTGGAGCTCTGGTTGCTGCTTGCAAAATGCCACATAAAACTGTAGCTGCTCCTAAGTTGTCCGCTTGAATTTTCTGCGATGATTAGTTAAAATACATTAAAATTATAAAATAATCAAGATTAACAAAAATTACTTATTTTCCTTGCGTTTTGTTTTCCATTTCTTAAATAATTTGACATAATATTTGAAAGAACGATAAAAAGCTTTTCACCACTACGTTGAATTTTATTTAGTTTTTTTATTGTCACGTTGTTCCCAGAATAGTAGTTACAAATATAAAATAATAATAAATAACTGGCCATTTCAGCCCTTGAAAGGACTTTGACCTAGCTTCTTATGATCAATTGTGTTGTGCGTGCTATTAAGTTTGTACACAATTGACCGAGAAATGGACCTACAGGCTTAACGCCGACTCCGAACGGCGATGAACGGAATGTTCTTATTCTCAAGAAGCTTTACATGGCATTTATTACTCTCTGAGGTTTGCCATTGTCTGCAGAGAGGTGGCGGCCGTACAGAAAAATTATTTTAATTCAAATAATTTTCTGTCGCTGCTGGGGTTCGAACCTGGGTCTCCAAAGTTCGTTGACATAGCGGCCACACACTTTAACCAACTACGCCACGGACGCAGTTACAAATAAGGGTGACAAAAAACGTAACAATAGTGCGGTGACAATTGATTGTTACCGCAGCACCAGAATAGGGCTGTAAGGCATTTACATTTTCACCATGCGTGGTGAATTTTAACTGCTTTTGAGAGCTTTCAAATTGTTAATGATTTGCCAGAATACGAAAATATACTTTACATAACAAGAACATTAACAAGAGCTTCTTTACAATTCCTTATGTTTTGGTACACGGTTTTTTGCTTATAAAATGAAAACAAAAGATTTTTCAAAATTATTTTTGTTATTTATTGAGTCCTTCAATAAATACAAATTGTAGAACAACTTATTCGAAATGGAAAGGAAATTTAACTACTCCTCCGATAAAAGCGTGCTTTAGAGACTCGACATTTGGGTGTCGAGTAGAGCAAGTCATACCCTCTAACACGGAACACAATTTGTAATCCAATGGGTTCAGGTCTGGGCTACCCGCTACCCACTGACCACTGGTACGTGGAAATGTTGTCAGGTAAATTATTTTGGAGCCACTCTTGAGTCAATTTAGTCATATTGGCCGGAGCAGAAACTTGTTGAAAGGTCTACGGCTGCCTTTGGAATATAATGTCGTGTTAAGAGGCTTCAAAATCAATTCCAAAACATCAGATTCATACACTTTCGCCAAAGTTTTGACTGCTTTTTTACAAAAATGGAGCTATCATAGGCGACTCCCACCAAACCATCACAAAAGCTGGGTGGTGGTCGTTCTGAACTTTCGGAATGAGTTCTGCTGCATATCGCAATGACAAAGCATACATTCTATCATTCTGTTTATTGAACAATTCCTCTACTTCTGTCTGTGGGCATTATCTGCGTGCTTGAGAAATAATGCTTTCGATTTTCGCTTACGTTGTTCCTTTAACGCTAACGTGAATAGGTGCCCGGTGTGTCTTTTGTATGTCCTGAGCCCCAAGTCATATTTAAGAATGCGAGAGATCGATTGCGCCGAGATATTCATCTCTCGCGGCAAGATTTTATGCTTTCGCAGCTGTTTTCGCTTGATTCGAGACATCATCGCCTTGATGGCTCGTGGTGTTCTTACAACACGCGGACGGTCGGATTTTGGACCGTCAATTTTTCCACCAGTATTCTCAAACAGATTCCCAGTACGATATATAAAATGACGAGTGACTCCGAGTGGTCGCAAAATCCGAAAGATATCAAGGCCTCTTTCCATGCCATGTTTTTTTTTTGACCAAATATAACAACACGATTTTCGAGCGAGACCCATTCCATGATTATAAACAACTGCTGCCGAAAACTTTTTTCGGGAAAAAGAAGCATAATTGTTAAATGTCAAATAGGCGTCAAAACGAAGCGAGTGCATTCAGTAGTTCACTCACAGTGAGCACGTTCAGTCGTGTACCAAAACATATGAGCGTACTAAGTATATCGGTTCTATTTCTTCATCTATTTTAACACCATCTGCATTGAGGGTTGAATTGGGATTTCCAAAACTATTAATAGTTGGGATCCACCAAATAAGGTACTGAAATTAAGTATGCAGCTTACATACTTTTCTATGGAACTTAATAGAATTTCTTTAAAACGGCCACCACCACGAAGCTGCTGCTTGTTTTTACAAAATTTTTTTTTTACACCGCATTTGAAACCTTAAATATAAAAGATAAGTGAATGTTAAATGCAACACACAAAGTTACATTACCTTCTTTCACTCTGAGGGATCTTTTTTAGGAGGCCCGCATGCATTTAATCTTAATGACAAGTTTTCTTAGAATTCGGTCAATTCTCCTGGAGCTCTCTGATTGAATTTCTGTGCAATTTCAGTATTTTCCTTCATTCTCTCAACCAGTATCTCTAGTTGGTTTTTGTTGGTGTACTTTTGCTTCTTATTCCTGAAATAAACCAATTTATAAGCTTGGCCCGTATATTTGAGGCTATACGGAGTTCGCCGGATCAGCTGGTTTTCAATAAATAAAAAAACCCTTGAGGTTTAAAATGAAACTTAAATTTGTGACCGTGCAAATTTTCTAAGTTTTTCTCTTATAAATTAAGTAAAATTATTCTCATGCATCAAATTTATGTCAAAATGATGTCAAAATTTTACCACAGCTTACCGGGTAATGAAGAAATTCCGTGAAAAAAATCGTGCATATGTTTGCGTCAAAATGTGAGTGAAATGAAAAGTGTACACGTGAAAATTAAATAAAAATCTACATGCAGCATTAAATACAGCCACATATTGACACTTGGGCACACATAAAACCTGCACATTTACACACACACAAACACACACACACACATACACGCAGCACGCATTCACACTTGTCACGAATTGCGTCTTTTATTCAAGTCTCTTCTGTGAAAGCACAAATCCATTTGATATCCATCCAACTGTTTGGAAGGATAACAACATAAAGACAGAGAAAAAGAGAGAGAAAGTGTGAGAGAGAGAGAGAGAGAGAGAGAGAATGACAGCACCAGGCCCTCCAAGCCAAATGTCGATAATTACAATGAAGCCTCAACCTGGCACTTACACTCACAGTCTTACTTAATGCCTCGACACCTGGGGTGGCTTTTGAATGGAAGTAGCTTCCATTTCAGCTTAATACAAGATGCCACACATTAGCATAATAAATATAAAAAGTCTTTGTGTGGATGTACTTTGACTATGTCGGGTGAAGAAATCTCATGTCACGAAGCAAATATTACTACATGAAGTTGACATTGTATTAAATCATTGAAAATATTTGCGGATGTGCAGGAGACTTTGTGAATAAATAATTTTTTGTTAGTAATCTATAATATTTGATGAGATTTTTGTTATTTAGAGAGTTTTTACGTGGTCGTAAAATAAAAATTACTTTATATGCAAGATAGATAAAGCCCAAATCAAAATTTTTTACTAATATCTTGTATGTTTATGTCGAAATAACAATATATTTATTAACAAATAGTTCAGAACTGGTATATGCCAATATTTTGCACCGCTCTGCATTCGATAATATTTTATCTCGGAGCATTTTGTTTAAAAATTATTTGAATTTTAATTTAATTTGAAAAAAAACAAACTGTGATCATTACCCTATAGTGTCATTCCCGACTTTTGTTTTATCATTATGAAATAGAGAAAAGTGCATTGTAATAGACAAGAAAAATACCTTAAATAGTTCTATGGTGCGAAATGAGCTGGCACACCAATAACGGTATCTCAAAGACAGAGATGTACGTATAACATTTCATATGGTGCAGAAAAAAAGAAAAGAAAAAGTTTCCACAGATTTTATTTTGCACATTATGCCCCAGAGGTGGGTAGGGTCTGTTCTAAACACCATGAAAATTGAGCAGGACTAAAAAAAATCCGTAGCATTATGTAATATATTTGGCTGAATGTCAGTATCTCTGTTTTTCTGTATGTTACCAATCTCTTTCTAAAGCTTTTGTGAGATTTCAACCAATTTAAAGCCTGCCAAGCACTATCTGAATAGTGGGTTGAACAACTACTTCCCATATATACTTAAAATATCATTAGAACTTAAAATGCTATTTCATAAGTTTCGGAACGTGGGTAAACATATTGCGAGACATAACATACATACTTACTTATCTGGCGATTACAACCGTTGGTCGGTTTTGGCCTCGTATAAGAAATTGCGCCAGCCATTTCTATTTTGCGCTTGCCAGTTGGAAACACCAAACGAAGTCAGGTTATCAAACACTTGATCTTTCCAAAGAAGATGTGGAAGTCACAGAATCAAATATTTTTTTCGCTTAAGCGTCGTTTTACATTCGCTGAACATGACCTAGCCAGCGAAGCCTAGCTCCATTTTAATGCGCTTAACTATGTCGATGTCAGCGCACAGCTCATACAGCTCGTGGTTCCATCGAATTCGGTACTCGCCATTGACGCAGATTGGACCGAAGATTTTACGAAGGATCTTTCTCTCGAAGGCTCCCAAAGTCTTTTCATCAGAACTGCTCAACGTCCAGGTTTGTACTGCATATAATAGGACGGGCATGATTAGTGACTTATAAAGCGTGAGTTTTGTTCGTCGAGACAGGGCTCTGCTTCTCAATTGCCTACTTAGCCCAAAGTAACACCTGTTGGCAAGAGTTATCCTTCGTTTTATCTCAATACTGACATCGTTGAAAGAGTTTATGCTGCATCCCAGGTAGACGAAGTCCTTAACAACCTCGAAGGAGATGTTGTCAACAGTGACGTGGTTTCCAAGACGCTGGGACTGTTTATTTGTTGACACTAGATATTTCGTCTTATCTGCGTTCACTGCAAGACCCATTCGACTCGACTCTTTCGCTAATCTGGAGAATTCTGCACTGACTTCGCGCGTATTATGACCAATGATATCGATATCATCAGCATACGCCAGCAGCATAATACTTTTTGTAGAATATCGTGCCACTACGTCTCAAATCAGTAGCTCACTCGGATAATCTTCTCCATCATTAGGTTGAAAAAGTCTCACGATAAGGAATCACCTTTTCTGGAACCTCGTTTGGTTTCAAATGGAGGTGTGAGATCCTTCCCGATTTTAACTGTGCTGCTGATGTTGCTCAGTGTCATTCTGCAAACACGAATGAGCTTTGCAGGAATACCAAATTCAGACATGGTGGAGTATAGACGATTCCTTATTGGACTGTCGAAGGTGGCTTTGTAAACGACAAAAAGATGGTGTGTGTCGATTTGTTTTTCTAGGGTCTTCCTTGTTGAAGCGTAAATATCTGGTCTATGGTGGATTTGCCAGGTCTGAAGCCACACTGATAAGGTCCAATCAGCTGGTTTACGATGGGCTTCAGTCTTTCACATAATACGCTCGACAGGACCTTATATGCGATATTAAGAAGGCTTATCCCACGGTAATTGGCGCAAATGGTGGGATCGCCTTTCTTGTGGATTGAGCAGAGCACACTGAGGTTGAAATCGTTTGCAATGCATTTTTGCGACCATATTCTGTATAGATATATCTGTATAGATATATCATATAGATATATTATAAATGCATTTAAATAGAGCTTCGCCTCTACTCTGGAAAAGCTCAGCAGATAAGCCATCGGCTCCTGCGGCTTTGTTGTTTTTAAGCCGAGCTAAAGCTTTCAATACTTCACTATAGTCGGGCAGCGGAACTTCAACGCTGTCTTCCACAATAGGGGTTTCCGTGATATCGGCGGGATTGCTGTCGTCGTCGACATTCAGAAGCCTAGAGAAGTGTTGTCTTCACATTATCAATGTACTCTGGATATTTGTCAATAGATTCCCGTTGTTATCATTACAGTAAGAGGCCCCGATCTTGAAACCATCGCTCAGGCGTCTTATTTTTTTCGAAAAATTTTCAGACCTCATTTCTGTCACCATGCATCTCAATCTTTTCCTACTCACGCATTTCAGCTTCCGTTTTATTTCGCCTGAAAATTCGCCTCTGTTCCCTCTTCTTCTCCTTGTATCGCTCCTTGGCAGCATGCGTTACAACCGACTGCAGGGTGGCTTTGTAGGCGGCATCTTTCTCTGCAGTGACGTCTCGACACTCCTGGTCAGTGATAGCCAATCACCTCTTCGGCAGCCGTTCGCATAGAGTGGGAAATGTGATTCCACTGCGCGCATAAATCGTCGATCGGAGGAGCGCTTTCTTGAAGCAGGAGTGAGAGTCGAGTAGCGAAGTCTTCAGCTGTTTTGATAGCAGCTTTTCGACGTCTAGCTTTCTCTGTGCTGGATTGCGCGCATTCTTAGTTGCGCACAGACGTATACGATATAAAATATCTAAGATATCTATCAGTTGGTTAGAGGCACCATCTTAATTAAGTGTTCGGACGTTTTAAGTGTATATCCGTAAATCATTGTCAGTGTTTCGTTTGCAGTAGTCATCATCAGATTTGAGGATCATCATTCTAATCTTTTTTCCTATTGGTTTCATTGAAGTGTTAAAGGTTAAAGTGAATACCTTTATATTTGATCAATTCAAAAAACAAAATGGGAAAATATCAATATTGTGTGTTATTTGTGGCAAACGCAGGTATACAATTTTGTTTTATTTTATTTTCTATTATTTTACAGTTGGTGCAAGTAGACAAAACTGTCACTCCTACCTGGTATATTTATAACATGATTAAAAGTTTATTTTCTGAGTGATTAAAAATGTTATATAAAACATTTTTTTGAACACTAAATATTGACAAATTATTTACAATATTTAACATATACTTCACTTTGAACTACTAATGTACATCATAGCAACCCTGGTTATCATATTCCTTCATTCTCATATTTTGACTAATTTTTCTACGAAATGAAAATTATATCCCGTTAATTGGAAAAAAGTTCTGCGCAAACTATTGCTACTTAAGCTGTGAACAGTATTGAGCACAAGTGGAATTTGCAAGTTTTATATATTAAAAAAATTAACAAGTGTGTAAGTAAAATTCTGTTAAGCATTGTTTAAGATTAAAATTTAATTTTGAAAACAATTTGATACAGGTAAAGTATTAACAATATGCCTTCTCCGAAAAGTATCGATTTAAAAAACAAAAATATGTATCGGAAGATATAAAAAAAGGAATTTCCTACGGAATTATTAAAAATAAATATAAAATTTCAATCGGAATGATAAATAAAATAAAAAATGAGTTATGTATACCCATTGAAAAAAAAAGTTGGGGGACTCCCAAAAAGGCTATCACCAGCCCAAGAAAGTAACCAGGCGTCTGATAATAACTGGATCCACAAGCACTGCCACAGAAACAAATGACGTCCTTGAGAATGCCTATGGAGTGAATGTAAGTGACGAAACTATTCGAAGGAATCTTATAAATAGTGGATTAGCTGCAAAAACCAAGGTTAACAAACCTTTTTTGAGTAAGCGGCATCGTCAGCAAAGGTTAATTTTTACAAAAAATATGAAAATTGGAATTTAGAAGATTGGAAGAAAGTCACCTGGTCTGATGAAACAAAAATCAATCGGGTTGGCTTCGATGGACGCTTGAGGATATGGGTAGATACGAGAGTGGGTGTAACGGACCGGAATATCAGTCCAATTCTTAAATTCGGAGATGGCACTTTAATGGCGAGGGGCTGTTTTCAAGCAAATGAGGTGGGAGTTCTTCGTCGGATAAGAGGTATAATGCGAGCGACTGATTATATCACGATTCTAGAGGACTCTTTTTTGCCTAGTCTTGATATTTTTGGCATCGAGCCGGGTCAAAATGACATTTTCATGCAAGAAACGACCCGAAACATACGGCAAAGATAACTAAAAAGTGGGTTGTTGAAAAAGGTATCAAGATTTTAGATTGGCCACCCCAATCGCCTGATATAAACCCCATCGAACATCTGTGGGCAATTTTAAAACGAAAGATTTTTGCCAGAACGAATTGCCTAGCACCGTAGATGAACTATGGGAGAGAGCACTGTGGGCGTGGCAAAATAAAAGTCCAATTGTGCTTACAAATTTCGTTGAAAGTATGCCACAAACAATTAAGGCTATCAAAATGGCAAAAAGTGGTCATACCAAATATTAAAAAGAAAAAACCTGAAAAATTCAATATAAAGGTCAAAAGTGTTCGTAACAATGTTATTCTAATTTTTGTGATAAAACCGATTTATGTATGCTTAATTTTTTTTTTCATTTACTTAAAAAATAATGTATAATTTTTCAAGATATTTTGAATATCAAAAATGTTAAAATAAATATATTTTATGAAACAACAGCAGTTGTGCATGAGTTTTGTGAACAGTTTTGTCCGTCACTGTATATCAAAAATACTTATTTAAAATTTATCAATGAGCTAGTAACGGGTAATTATACACAATTACTTTCATTACTTACGCTTCATTGTGAAACCTAAAATTCAAGCAACATGTATCTTCAACAGCCAGTTACAATTATCTACATTTGTCTCAAATAAAGTGAAAATCAGAAGCATCAAAGAAATATTTTCTTACCAATTAGTCATGTGTTAATTATGCTGCATAATTTGTTGCGGCTTCAGATTATAAAGAGTCCTTCTGTTGACAATGCAGTAATTGTACAAAATTTCGGGTATCATCTCCAATTCACCTTTCAATTTGGAAGTTCCTTTGATGTGGCTGCAATTTTTCGAAATTTTTGATAGCAAGTAATTTTCATCCTCAGACAATGCCCACAATATACAACAAAAGCTGACACACACAAACATACACTCACATATACTACTCATGTATTGCATACACGTTCGAGTGTGTTTCGTTGATAAGTGTTTCCATTCTGGGAAAGAAAAAAAAAAATAAAACTTGAATCTTTTAGCTGAGAATATGCACTTAGAATGAAATGGAAACTTATTGCTGGTTATGCAATTGCTCAACCCCTAAATACAGGTTGGACCCTTTGTAGTTGATATCTTAACTGGTTATTATGACACTTCTGGATCTGACTTGCATTTATCCGTTAGTCGGTGTGTGTGTGTGTGTGTGTTTATCTAAGTCTGGTGCACAAATCCTATTAAAGCCTTTTTTAGAGATTTTCTTTGCAGCTCTGAGGTGCGGTCTCTAGTTAGTGTTGTTATATCCATCAGAATATAGCAACTAGCGTTTTCAAAACCGGTTTGGATATTTTTATTTTTTTTCCATTTATTTTTCTCTTACAACTTAAAAATGGCTTTTTACATAATTGCATGCAAACTATGTTTGTATAAAGAAATTTGTACTCCTATTTATTTATTAATATTATTTATTAACGACATATAAGTATTGAAAAAAAAATCTATAGATTTGTTGAATTCAATGATAAAAATCGACGAATTGGCAATTTCAACCCTTGAAAGGAATTTGACCGAGGTTCTTATGATCAAATTGAAACTATATATTACCATCTCTTAAAATTTTTAAACGACAGCTACCTTTTGAAGCTTGATTTCTTCAAGGATTAGCTGTGGATATCTTGAAAATTTGTCTTTGAAATAAGACATTTAACATTTGAAAGGAGTTATTTATAGAAGCTTCTGGTAAAATACATCAAAAAATTAACCTTACTCATAACCTTCTCATTTGTAATTTTAATTTATTCCTTTAATATTTACACCACAGAACCCATGCGAGTAAGCGAAGCTTAACGAAATGTGAGACTTGAATGCGAATGTTTTCGGGTTCATAATTTTTCATTTATAAACTTTTGTTTTCAAACTTAGAGTTTTCTTAGGCTGTGAGATAAAAGATCTTCAGAATATATATTAAATATATATTAAAAATATATATATATATATTATATTAAATATATTAAAAACAAATTTGAGCTATAGGCCAAAGTATGTTGAGAACAAGGCAACATGAAGACAATGAAGGCAACGACCAACAACTTGGGCATTTTAGTTCAAAACAAAGATCGCTCTTTTTAGTTCAATCATATGTAATGAACTATTTCTTGCATTTAGTTCTTTTAGTTCGTTCGTTTTTTTCATTCGTTGCTGCTTATTTTACTTCGTTCGTTCTTTTAGTTCATTAGTTATTTTAGTTTGTTTCGTTTACTCGTTCATGTCCAAGTATGTCAAATGAAACAAACTTGGTTGTATTCAAATCAAAATTCAATTTATATTTGAAATTCAGTCTTAGCTATTTTTAAACCATCTATTAAAAACAAATAAACAGTACCTCACACGACTAACTGAAAGATAAAAATCTGCTAATGTGATAGCCAACAACTCAATTTGCACACTGCAGAGACAAAAAGTGTCTCAAACCAAAGACTCAAACCATAGCTTGGTAAGTTTAGTTCTATTTGATCTCGTTCGTTTTATTTGTACTCGCTGCAAAATCAATTGAACTAAAATGAACTAAAAGAACGAGAAACACTGATCTAGTTCACAGAGTTCATGAGTGGGAATCGTTCAATTGAACTAGTTCGTTCATGAACTACCAAAGCCCATGATACAATTATACAAGGTAGGAGTGACAACTGGCTATTTTCTAATGAGTGTCTTGCACCGACTGTCATTTTCCTGCATATTTTATTTTCTATTTTCTTTTTTACTTTTTTCATATACTATTTTTGACAGTTGGTGCAAGACGATAGAACTGTCACTCCTACCTTGTATTGTAATTGTATCATGCCCAAGCCTACGGCACACAAAAAAAAAATTTCATTCATTTTTTTCAACTCATTGATTGGGTCTTCAAATTTCAAATGCATTAATTTTGAATATAAATCACATGATTTAAAATCACAAATAATTGCATTCTTTAACAGCTCTGTCAAGGTGCTACCTTTTCAGTCAATTCTGAGCGCTATGGCCGTATGTTAACTGATTTTTTTTATATTTTTGGCCTAAAATTGAAGGCATGGATATGGACGATATGTGGTTTCAACAAGATGGGGCCACAAGCCACAAAATTGCACCAATTAGGGCTTTGTTGCAACAGAAATTTCCAGGACGACTTATTTCGAGATTTGAAGATGTCAATTGAGTTCCGAGATCATGCGATTTGATGCATCTGGACATTTTTTGTGGGGCTATGCAAAATATCGTGCTTACGTGAATAAACCTGGAACTCTTGAACAATTGAAAACCAACCTGCGCTAAGTCAAAGCCAAGCTAGTGCCCGAGTTGTACACAAAAATCATCGAAAATTACATCAAAAGGATTGAGTCCTGCAAAATGTTTTTTTTTTTTTTAATTTACTTTCTTACTTTAAAATGGATAACCGAGCTGCTCCGATGCAATTTTTTTTTATTTTATTTTTTTTTTAGCTTTGAACCCAGAATAACTTTGACACCTATTCAGTCAAGTCTGGCTTATTTCGAAAATGGTGGGACAGATTATTGGAAAAGAAGGGTGAATCAAGTGAGTGTGTGCAATGTTCTAAGCCATTGAAACATGTAAATTTGGATCTGAGTTAAGTTCTATGCCTTTACCTCAGTCAGTTCCAAGAACTTAGCGATCCTCTCCACAAACTTTCTTTTCCACCAACTACAACTTTTGAGTTATAAGTATGGATGAATTTTCAATTTCAGTTGTTTAAAAATAAGGAAAGAAATACAGAAAGGATAAAGCCTAGAAAAATGGATTGGCTGTCCGAGATGTGAAACCCGAGACCTCTGGAGTGGCAGTCAAGAGCTATTATTCTACTCCCGTCACAAATGCCATCTACCCAGGGTTTTAAAACTGCTTCCAAAACCTCAATGTACGCTACACCCGAAACCTTTACTGAAACTTTGTTTTCATAACATGGGGTATATTTTAAGAACCCAAACATAGCAACCTATCATTCGTTAGTTCACTTAATAGTCATGGTACTTCTTAATGGATGGAATGGTTTACTTCTTCTTAATGGAATATTACTGTATGTTTCAGTACTCACGTTATGCCTTAGGATTTTTATTGTAATTTGTGCTTAATAACATTGAAAACCGGATAATCGGGTTTCTTATTTCATATATTCAAAGTAACCGTTATATATAATAATAATTTTTAGTTTACTCGAGAAGCCGGTTTTTAAATTTTGTCAACTCTTATTGCAACCAATTAAGTCATTATACCAGCAACCTGAACGGATGTGTGGGCTTTTAGGTGTGTGTTGGTGTGGCTGTGTTTTTTGTAACCAAAACCAAAATCTTTAGGAGCACCCTATCCTTAGCTCAAATCAACAATGTCAATGTGGTTGTAATTCCGGCTTTTCATTTTACATACACAAGATTCACATACATAAGAATTATAAACCAACATTTAAGCTTTTTCGTTGTGTAACAAGATCCGCTTTAAGCTTCCAACATTTCAAGTGAGTTTTTCGAGTACTGAAGTATCGTGATGTAAAAATAAATGTATAATTAACATGTCTGAACCTGTGTTCAAATGTGTTAATAAAAAATATAATCAACTCTTAAGCTCCATAGCAGCTCTTTGAACAATTCCATTAAATCTTTAAGCAATTAAACTCAAAGCCTCTCATACTTAAAACATTTGAAGTTGGTTCTTAATGGCAACGTTTCGGTTTTATGCTCACATCATTTTTTTTTTTAATCCTTTTGAAGCATAAGCACATAAAATTTTCAAGGGATATTTGAACTGTGTCAGACTTTTTGTCAAATGCACACTAGTAGGAAAAACGCCAACAAACTCATACATTGGATGGTGCTCATTTCCGTAACATGGCGTAGCATATAGACGCCATTTTGAATTTCAAAATATAAACTTAAGTTTTTAACAAAAATTTAAGTGACTTTTCATTGGACGATGTGGCGATGATTTTGGGTTCAGCGCCCATTAAAATGGAAATAAGCAGCATGAGTATTAAAATGGAAATTGGAACGAAAACTTTCAGCACAAAAAGCCGAAAAACGGATGTCAAACACACAAGAACATGAACGTTGGAACAAACTATACACTTATTTTAAACATGCCCAGTCGGAAATACACAGTGCGTTGATAAGACATCGCTATAAGATAAGCGATGGCTTCTCTGCGATCTTAAGCTCAAATAAAATCATTTACATTTCACGAAAATTTAATTTTTTTTTTTGTTTTAGTATATAACCAATTAGATTAGGTGATACATCTATTCAGGCAAGTGTGCCCTGGATCGAAATTATATCGCACACCCTCAAAAGTGACACAACTCAAAATTTTTCAATTTTGACTTTTTAATATAAATCAATTTGTAATGCACATCTACATCGACTGCCAAATTTTGTTTTAATCTGATTGCTCTTCAATTTTTAAAAAATCATTTTGTATCCATCTTTTGTATGAAGTTGCTTGCAAAAGGAAATAGTTTTTTGGGTCTCCTGAAAATTTCAAACTTTTGAGTTGTGTCACTTTTGAAGAGGGTTTGCGATGTGATGGTTTGGTGAGAAAGAAGGCTAAAATATTGGCAAAATGAAGCATGTGTCGGATGCGTGGCGAAAACCCGTTTAAAGATGTGCATTTGAATCGAGGCTGTGTTTTGCATTTACCTCAGCCAATTCAAATTATTTAGCAATCCTATCCACAGTTCCTATCTTATCCACAACTTTTTATTATACAAAAAAAAAAAAAAAAAACATAATTGGCCATTTCAGCAATTGAAAGAACTTGTACCGAGATTTCTTATGATCAAATTGTGCTGTGCATGTTATGACCGATAACTGAACATATGTACTAGTTTTATGCTGACTCCAATCGGCTAATGTGCATGTTCTCAAGAAGCTTTGCATGGCATTATTTATTCTCTGAGGTTTGGCATTGTTGAGGAGAGATGACGGCCGACCAGAAAAAATAATTTCTATAGAAAAATTTTCTATTTCAGCTGGGGTTCGAACCTGGTATCGAATTAGTAGTTCACGCACTTCTTAATCCTTCGACGACCATTGGGACACCGGTGATCCTTTTACTTTCGAATTTTTTCCGGAAAAACTATGCAAAAGAGTTTCCTTTACAAGGTTTTATTCATCAGGAATGAATGTGGCTTCCAGAAATTACTTAATTTTCAGGGGTAGATTAATCCCTTTGGCTACCAGACCACCCCAAAGTCGAAAAATCTTTACTTTTTCTCCCCTTCTTCTTGCTGCAATATTTTGGGGGTAGGAGGAGCTATAGGTAAAAAATTTTTGGTGAAGTTGCGGGCAACCTTCCACTTTTTAACAAAAAATAGCAACAAAAGATAGTCTACTTGAGCTATCCACGCGACCACCAAATCTGACGGGACCTATATGTCCCAATGGTCATCAACGGTAAAAATCAAAGACATATTTACTTTTTTTGAAAAGTTGATTTATTTGAAATAAAATAAATTTACTTGCATTTTTGATTAATGCATTGAATTTTCATTTTCTTATGATGAAATTTGAAGTTATTTCGATCATTGGCAAAATGGTTTTTTGCAAAAGGCACAAATAGTATTCCTTCGATGGTCTTCGTGTTGTTTTGAACAGAAAATACATCCTTACGTCCCGTTTCACTTTTGCAGGATTATCGAACGGGGAAGTGATACCCGCAAGTTTAAATCTCTTAGGTACCTGTCTTACAACATCGTGGGTGGTGACCGTATTGATCACTTGAGTACCCAGTTGCCCAGTTCCAATGCAGATATAGAAAATGAATTATTATTCGAAGTAAAAATTTTGTTGTAACCACAGTGCACAGCGGCGGATTTACATACGGGTTGAAAAGGCTTTAGCCGCCATCCCCCTTGAAGAATTTTTTGTGTGGGAAAAAAAATTGAAAAAAACGCCAAAAGCCGTTTTAGCTTCCCCCTTGGACTATAAAACTGTTAGCTCAGTTCTTCCCCCTTCTGGTGAATCCGAGATCCACCACTGATTGTGCACACTCAAATCAAAGCGATCGCAGAAAAGACACAAGTAGAATTTGGTCTTTGATTTGTGATCGTATTTATAGTAATACTGAAATAAAAACACAAAATCAAAAGTGTAATTTTCTTTCTAATGGTGGTCACTCTATGACTATTGGTCCAAAAGATATTTCCAAAATAGGTCAAAAATTCGTTAAAACAATTTAACAATTTTTTTGTTACGGAGTTTTGTTTTGCATCAAATGAAAGATTCAATTTTTTGGAAAATTTAACCTATTTTATATTTTGAATAGTCATAAAGAGATCAAAGTACCACCATTGGAAATGTTACTTTTCATTGGATATCAAACATTACACCGTAGCAAATATTAGACCAGGGGCCTGTTTCTCAAAACTACAAGTTGACAAGTTCACAAGATACAAGTTACAAGTGTATTTTCTACAAGCGCTTGTAAAAACTGTTTCTCAAACATTTTCACAAGTCTTATTGCTTTTCTACACTTGTAGATTTTCCATTTTTTGAAACATGCCACTATTTTTTAAAACTCGAGCATCATGCGTACTTCCAGGCCAATTAGCGTATGAATAATAAAATTGCAAGTCCGGTCCACAAACAACCATGACGTTATTGAGTGGTTTCCATGTCGGTCTACATAAGCTTCTTCGTGTTCGGTAGGAGCATCTATTTTTATGAGAGTTCCATCGATGCATCCGCAGACCATTGGCATTCCTTTTATGGCAAAGAAGCATTCTACGATCACCTGAACATTTTCTGGCCATTTTACGTAAAGTTGGGGTAACGTAATATAATTGTAATTCAACGGACATGGCATTGCTTCTTCCAGTACATCTTTTCAATTGGCGTCCTTATAGGTTGCCAAGATATTCCAGCTTATGTGCTGCCAAGCGAAACCTCTCGTTGAATTCATACGACATCTCAAAATATCCATAATTTATCCGCTGTCTAATAATCCTAGGTCTTCTGATAACTATGAATTCCTCATCACTACTTGAATCACTTGACCACATTTCTCTGACAGCTTTTATTTTTGGATAAATATTATTTTTATTTTTGATTATTTATGTTTCTTGTAAATATTTGAAGAGACTTGCGAGACTGACAAGTGTTAAAGTAAGTTTTGAGAAACAGAATTTAATTTTTTATTATTTTTGAGACTTGTAAAAAAGGGAAATAGACTTGTAGCTTGTATTCTGCAAGTATATTTTCGAGAAACAGACGCTTGTTCAATAACTCCGTTCTACAAGTATTTCACTTGTATTATAAGACTTGTATTTTTTGAGAAACAGGCCCCAGATATTATGATAGAATTTTTGGGGTTTTTTAACAATCTTTTTAAGTATTTTGGAAATATCTCCAAAACCAATAGTCATATAGAGGCCAAAGTACCATCATTGCAAAGGTTATTTTTTAGACTTTCATTGGTAAACTATTTAAAAAAATTAAAAACAACGAGTTCTCATGAAGTAAATCAAAATTCAACTTCAAACTTTTGCGAGTGGTATACATTTTTACCGTTGACGACCATTAGGACATATAGGTCCCATGATATTTCACACTTTTGCAGGTAGAAAAAATTGTTTTTTGCGACACTTTTGTCTAGTAATTTGGAGTCGCTTAACACGAATCCGTTGTCGGATTAACGAATTTTCCAGCGGTTCAGGAGTGGACGTTAAAGGGTTAACGCAGTCGGCCACGGCCTCCACGTGTCTTTTTTCTTTAAGTCGAAAATATTTATGAATTTTCAATTTCAGTTTGTTTAAAATGAGAAAGAAATGGTAAAAATCAAAAGAGTCACTGCTAGGCAGTCAAGTGCGCTACCTCATGTCAAAGTCGTCATTCTGCGGTCAAGATGTCCAACTGAGACTTTTTCAACTTCCTAGGTTCCCCCTCCTTACTTGAAAAAGGACTTAACACTCATTAAGAATATGTATAGAGGATACTGCTACTTCTAGGTAGAATCAACATATTGAATCTTCTGTCGGGTTTATTTCTAGTTAGTGGTTTTTCAACTTAGCCTCCAGTTATAATCTCGTCATCATAATAAGATTGTTTCTCTCTCTTAATTTGTTATGAATTTTGATTTCTTAGATAAGAGTTCAAAAAATATGTTTTGAAGAGGGTTCTACAGATACTTCAGAACGGTGTCAGTCCTATGAGATGTAAATGGTATGGGTGTAAATCCTATGTAGCATTATTTTATGAACAAAGTAAAGCTTGAGAGAAAGGCGACAGTATATAAAACTAGTTTTGATTGGATGATAGAAGCTTTCAGTGCAAAAGAGCTTAGCTTCTATGGAAATAAAAATAGTTTTATCGTCAGCATAATTTGCACGGTTATGTCTTACACAACTGTTTCTGTAGGGGTTCTGAAAATTTCTGAAAAATTCCCGAAATTTTAATGTTACGTAAAAACTTTAAAAAAAATGTAAACATTTTTTTACTCAAATTACTGTTTTTATTTCATGAGAAGATTGAATTCTGAAAGTTTGAGCAACATCGGAGGTGGTCAACCCGTATGAGTGATGCGTTCAAAATGGAATGGCTGATTTGAAAGGCTCTTATTATAGACAATTTTCTTTGTATGTATAACACGGTGTTACAAAATGAAAACAAATCAAAAAAACTTGCCTCGAGACATAGAAGAGATAGTAGGCCTGGTTGAACATAAGATAACTGCATACTTAGTTTTTTGAATATACCCTCAAAATCGGGATTTGTGGTCAAAAACCCGATTTTAGGTGGGTGCATGTATAGTTTGTTATGTAACTCCGTTATATCTAGCTCACTTTTAAAAATTTAAACATTGATAAAAAGAAGAAAAATATACCCTTAATATAATACATAGGCAGCTTTTTTACAAAAAGAATTGACAAAGTTACAGGTAAAATCATTTGAAAATTTCTCATTTTTTTTTAATTTTTTCAACTTCAACAACGTTTTGTTAACAAATTTTGTTTTGTGGCACTATTAGTTTAGTGGCACTAAAAATTCGATAGTGCATTTGTATTTCAGCCAATTGAAGTAAATGATAGCTTGTTGAGCGCAAAATTTAACAGGCTTTCAGAATCCTGCTAAAACTAATAGTGCCAAAAAATAAAATTTGTTAACAAAACGTTGTTAAAGTTGAAAAAATTAAAAAGAAATGAGAAATTTTCAAATGATTTTAACTGTAACTTTGTCAATTCTTTTTGTAAACAAACGGTCTATATATTATATTAAGGGTATATTTTTCTTCTTTTTATCAATGTTTAAATTTTTAAAATTGAGCTAGATATAACGGAGTTACATAAGAAACTATACATGCACCTACCTAAAATCGGTTTTTTGACCACAAATCCCGATTTTGAGGGTACTTATATTAAAAAAACTAAGTATGCAGTTATCTTATGTTCAACTGGACCTACAACCTCTACTATGTCTCGAGCCGAGTTTATTTTCACTGTTACACCGTGTAATTAATAGATTTACTTTATTTCTGAATTAGTTTTATTTTGTTTTGTTCGAAAATAAAGTTTTCATATGAAAAAAATCAAAAAAATTTTATATCTTTGTTTTTTTGTCGTTGATTTTCTTTGTGTATGCGTACGCATACAATGGAACCGTTTAATAAAAATTTAAGGAAGCCGTGAGGGTTAAGGATAAATTTCCCAGTTGAGGGGAGTTAGTGTCAATATCAATATAAAGTAGTCTAAATACTTAATTGCCGTTCCATCGTGATTTTTCGAGCTCGATCTACCACTACTTTCTTAGGGCTTAGACCCCAAATCTTTTCGCATATTTTTTTTTATTTATTTATTTCAAAAATTATATTAGCATACAAGATAGGCTCTTTATAATGCAACGATTTAGAATATTCTAAGTAAAAATTACAATTACAAATTTAACATTTAGAATTCAAAATTCAAAATTTAAAACTTAAAATTTAAAATTTAAAAGTTTAAAAAATTTAAAAAATTTAAAAAATTTATAAAATTTAAAAAATTTATAAAATTTAAAAATTTAAAAATTGGGATTACAACCTCTTAAAAATATATAAAAAAAAGAGATTTGGAATGGTTATAACCATTGGAGAGAAAGAAAAAAATTAAAAAAAAAAACTTAACCCTTAAATGCACAAGGCACCCGATTTTTACCGAAAAAATATATTTTATGTAAAATTGAGTTAAAATAAAAACTGCGTTTTTAGTTTTGAAATTCTTTTTTTTAAATTTTTTTTTTAAAAAAAGTGGTTGTATCTATAAAGATTCAATGTGAATTTACCCACATTTAAAAGCCCTACTAAAATATATCAAAATAAAAGAAATGTGTTATGAAATTTTTATTAATTCATTTATTTTAAAAAGTTAAAATTATCAAAAACTGCAGGGAGTGCACACTGTATCTTTAAAGATACAACTAACTAAAGTGACGCAGTGAGGTGCCAAATGATCTAAATTTTTTCGAACCACTTAAAATCACTGAAGGACATGTTTTGAAAGCAGTCAGTATTATTTCCTAATCAAAATTATTTATCTGTTCCTAGAAGTTAAACTGTTAAAAAAAAAAACACTAAAGGACATGTTTTGAAAGTAGTCAGTATTTTTTCCTAATCAAAATTATTTATCTGTTCCTAGAAGTTAAACTGTTAAAAATAGTGTTTATTGTAAGTAATTTTTTTGGGTCAATTTCAATTTTAATAACTTTTTTAAATTTTTTTTTTTTTTTTGTAGAGGTTTTTGACCATTAATTTGTAATTGCAATTTAAAAAAAAAAAAAAAAAAAAAAAAAAAAAAATAAAAAATTTAAAAATTTTTTTTTGACTTTGTACATAATTTTTTTAAAAAGTATGACAAATAGAAGTAAAAACTATTTTTGTATTTAAGGCTTATAATATTCTTAATAATATAGAACCGATTTGAAAAAAATCAAACCAAGAATATAGCCGTAGGAATTTCTGGAATGGTTGTATCTTTAAAGATACACGGTGCATTTAAGGGTTAAACAGAAGAATAGAAAAAGTAAAGCATTTGAAGTAAGTAGTTAAAGAAAGAGATGGGTAAGGAAATTTAAGAGAAAAAGTCAAGAATTAAGTACTTAAAATTTGTTTTATTGGTAACGCGTTTCAAATTATTTCCAAAGTCAGTGAATTCCAAAGTCTTATTGCGTTAATGAAAAAAGATGACTAGATTCACTGTATCTGAACTGTGGAACAAGGAAGAAAACATTTCTGGTGGATCTGCAATATGTGAGTTTTTTCAAACAGGTAGTTGGGGCTTTTCGAAGTGATGAGTCTGTGCATAAAAATGGAGTTTCTTGCATTGGGAAAACTTATGCTATTGCAACCAAGGATGCGTTTACTATAAGCTGATATATGGTCAAACCTTCGAATACCGTAAATATATCGAGCTGCATTGTAATACGCCACTAAAAGTTTATGAGCTGACCTTGAGTACAGTTTGCTATATACAACATCGAAATAAGTTATTATTGGCACAATTAATTGTATAACCAGTTTTCGTCTTGTTTCAGTGGGAACCAATGACGCAGTTTTTCTTAGATTTCTTAAGGAATAGTAAACTTTACTAACTACACTGTTAATGTGGTCTACACACGTAAGCGAAGAGTTCATGACAAATCCTAGATTGACTACTTTTTTAACAAACCCAAGTCTGGTTCCACTTAGAAAAATAGGAGGCAGATCATTAAATGGGTGTCTTGATTTCACTACAGGTAAAACGTACGACTTTTGAGGATTTAACCTTAGCTGATTTTCACTAGCCCATCTGCTGATTTCAGTCAGGTCTTCGTTAACCCTGACACATAGATCCTCTATAAGGCATGTGGGTCGGGACAGATAGAGCTGCAGGTCATCTGCATATGTATGCATTGTGACATTATGACATAAAGAAAAAAATATCGTTAAGGAACATAGTAAACAAAAGTGGACCAAGTACTGATCCTTGGGGTACCCCACTAACAATAGATCGAAAACCCGAGTATCTTTTTCCCACCTTAACCCTTTGCGTCCTTCCCTCTAAGTAGCTTTTTAGGAGTTGAACAGCAGTATCTGAGAAGCTGAAGCAGGTTTCTAACTTTTTACATAGAATAGAGTGGCTTACACTGTCAAAGGCTTTCGAGAAATCTAAGAGCCAGACTAAGGTATATGACCCTTATAAAAAAAATGTCTGATATCATCTAATATTTTAACAACAGCAGTGGTACGGCTATGCCCTGGACGAAAGCTAGACTGGAGAGGAGACAAAAAGCTGTTTGCATTAAGATGGTTAGAGATCTGCCATGAGAGATTCAAGCGCTTTTGAGAGTGACGACAGAAGACTGATTGGACGGAAATCGCAAGGTGTAGATGCCGTTGGCTTTTTGCCGATAGGTAATATGTATCGTAGCTATTTTCCAGATTGAAGGAAATTTAGAACTAGTGAGGCAGTGACAGTGATCCATATATATCTGGACGAGGGGGCTAATGACATAAGGTAAAATTAGCTTGACGAACTTGATATCAATCCCATCTTCGCCGATAGCATTAGATTTGATTTTTAAGATGCATCCCACAATATCCGACTCAATAACCGCATTAAACTGAAATTTCTGAGGCAAAGTGTAATGAAATATTAATGAGAGAGTTAGAGCTAGGAGTTTCGGTCAGGGGACTAGATACGAAAAATGCATTTAAAACATCAAAACGACAACCTCCATCTTGAGTGTTACTTATTCCAATTTGCTTTAAGTTATTCCACAGCTTCTTTGACGGCAAAGAAGTACTTAGCTTCGAGAAAAATAAATTTTTTTCGACAGTTTGACTGCAGATGAAGCATCCTTTTTAGCCCTTCTATATAGTTCCCAATTAAGCGCGGTTGGATTTCGTTTCCATTTCGAATAAGCCTTATGCCGTTTTTTCAGTGCTTGCTTGATGGAATTCGTGAACCATAGACAAGAATTGTTAGTAATTCGGGATGAACGAAGGGGCAAGAAGAAAAAGAAGTTCAATTTATCGTCAACTATATTAAAGAACCAGCATTCCATCCAGTTAATACTAGACACATCAGCAAAGAGAGTGTTAAAATTAATTGATTTATAGTCACGATATGTAAATGATCTGCTCACATCAACAGTCGTGAGATGAATATTGAACGTACAAAAAATAAGGTCATGGTCAGATAGAAACGAGATCTGATCAAATAGCAAAACCGTTCAGATATCAGACACTGCAAAGAAGTCGAGCAGACTAGGCGTTACATTATTTCCGAAGCGAGTTGGCTCCTCACAGTTGACAATAGATAGACCGACTTCAGACAAATCGTCAAGAAGTTTGTTGGATAAGCTATCTGTGCAGAGCAAATTAATATTGAAGTCACCACATATTATCAAATGGTCATAATCAATTAAACAGTTGGATATGGAAGAAAATAATGGATCAAGGTTAGAGCTGCGGTTATGATTATACACACAAGAGAGAAGGACTTTTACTCTGCAATCATAAATTTCGGTATTAAGAAACTCAACCCCAGAACAATAGGATTCACTCAAAAATTTGACATTTAAGTTTAATTTGCAATATATTGCAATACCTCCTCCCCTCCTATTCAGTCTGTTGTGTCGGTAAAGCTTGTAGTTTTTTATATTTAGTAGTGAGTCTTTTAAATTATTATCAAACCAGGTTTCTGTAACACAGAGTATATCAACATATCTTCTGTTATTGCACGAAAAACTGTTAATCTCCTGATTTTGTGGTTTATTTCTAGATTTCAGGGCAGTTTGCTGTACAGGATGACTCTAAGATATTCATTAAGGTGAAAGGGACAAATCTATTTTTCTGCATAGAGAGTAGGTCGGACTAGATAGAGCTTCCGAAGGTTTTACAGAGAGACCATATCAGAATTGCTCCTCCAAGTGCCCCTTGTTTCGAGTGTCACGTCACCAGCATAACCGACAATATTGGAACCACTTCTTTTTAGTGTGACAAGGAGGTAATCGAAAACTCGAGAGGGTTGGAAATTAAAAGAGTACGCGCCCTTGACGTCGTCGTCTGTTTGTAATGGCTTTCAGCTCTCAAACATCCAATCAATTTAAATTATTATCGATTTTTGTGTAATTACAACAATTCCTACTGGGTATGTTCATATGCAGATAGCCAGAGAGCAAGCACAGACTAGACAGGATAAGACGACGACAGCATAAAGGCAAACTAGCAATCCTAGACTGCCATTGTTTTTGTAATTGTTGTTGTTCTTGTTGTTGTTACTGCTGTAGCTATTGCGAAAGTCTTTTAGATAAAAGTAGCTAGCACAATAACTGCAACAACAACAACAACTTCCAATTCAACTATTGTTTCTGTTGTGCGTTGTTAAACACTCTCCCTCTCTTCCACTCTCTAACACTGTTCTCAGCAACAGGAGAACCTCATAATTTCCATTTTCATACCATATCGAACGACAAAATTTTTAGAACTTTTGCTATTTTCGCTGTATTTTTAATGTTGTTATCTTTTGATTGCTTCAATGTTTCTGTTGTTCCTTTTCTGCTTAATTTTCAAATACCCTTTAAGAGGGAGGTTACCTCATCCATTCTTCACATTCTGGAATTGTCACTGGCAGCGCATAAATATGTTAAGTAAATAAATGAAACTCAGGCATGCAGTTTATTTTGATGTGTATATTTATGCTAGCTACTTGGAAAAGCAGGCCGCCAGACAAACAGACCAATAGACAGGCAACCAACAAATAAACAAACAAACTAGCCAGCCACTCAGCATGATGATTATTGCCTACTTTAAGGCGTTCACGCTATTGTAAGCAAAGCTCGAGGCGATGTAGTTGTTGACAGGCGCTTAAGTAGGGACTAAACGGTCTGAGTAGGTCCGTTGTGATGGTCATTAAAACATTCATTTTATGATAGTACAGTAAACATCGAGATTGCCATGAAAATGTAAAGATTGTGTTATGATTGAACTCTTGATAGCTATTGCATAATTTTCACATCGCAGCAAGTATTTACGATTTTACGTATTGGTGTCAAAATTCGACATGTAATTTTGAATAAATTTAAGTTTTATCATTGTTTTTCAGCCTAGAAATATATTCAGAAATGTGATGACAAATTTTATTTAACTTTAAAAATCTTCGTTTGCATTTAAATTAACAAAGACTTTAAACTATAATTAATAATTATTAGAACTAAGTACTTATTCATACTTAACACTTAATACTTAACACTAAATACTTAATACTTAATACTTAATACTTAATACTTAGCACTTAATACTTAATATTTAATACTTAATACTTAGTACTTAATACTTAATACTTAATACTTAATACTAAATACTTAATACTTAATACTTAATACTTAATGCTTAATGCTTAATACTTAATACTTAATACTTAATACTTAATACTTAATACTTAATACTTAATACTTAATACTTAATACTTAATACTTAATACTTAATACTTAATACTTAATACTTAATACTTAATACTTAATACTTAATACTTAATACTTAATACTTAATACTTAATACTTAATACTTAATACTTAATACTTAATACTTAATACTTAATACTTAATACTTAATACTTAATACTTAATACTTAATACTTAATACTTAATACTTAATACTTAATACTTAATACTTAATACTTAATACTTAATACTTAATACTTAATACTTAATACTTAATACTTAATACTTAATACTTAATACTTAATAATTAATACTTAATACTTAATACTTAATACTTAATACTTAATACTTAATACTTAATACTTAATACTTAATACTTAATACTTAATACTTAATACTTAATACTTAATACTTAATACTTAATACTTAATACTTAATACTTAATACTTAATACTTAATACTTAATACTTAATACTTAATACTTAATACTTAATACTTAATACTTAATACTTAATACTTAATACTTAATACTTAATACTTAATACTTAATACTAAATACTTAGTACTTTATACTAAATACTTAATACTTAATACTTAATACTTAATACTTAATACTTAATACTTAATACTTAATACTTAATACTTAATACTTAATACTTAATACTTAATACTTAATACTTAATACTTAATACTTAATACTTAATACTTAATACTTAATACTTAATACTTAATACTTAATACTTAATACTTAACTTAATACTTAATACTTAATACTTAATACTAAATTCTTAATACTTAATACTTAATACTTAATACTTAATACTTAATACTTAATACTTAATACTTAATACTTAATACTTAATACTTAATACTTAATACTTAATACTTAATACTTAATACTTAATACTTAATACTTAATACTTAATACTTAATACTTAATACTTAATACTTAGTACTTAATACTTAATACTTAATACTTAATACTTAATACTTAATACTTAATACTTAATACTTAATACTTAATACTTAATACTTAATACTTAATACTTAATACTTAATACTTAATACTTAATACTTAATACTTAATACTTAATACTTAATACTTAATACTTAATACTTAATACTTAATACTTAATACTTAATACTTAATACTTAATACTTAATACTTAATACTTAATACTTAACTTAATACTTAATACTTAATACTTAATACTAAATACTTAATACTTAATACTTAATACTTAATACTTAATACTTAATACTTAATACTTAATACTTAATACTTAAGACTTAATACTTAATACTTAATACTTAATACTTAATACTTAATACTTAATACTTAATACTTAATACTTAATACTTAATACTTAATACTTAATACTTAATACTTAATACTTAATACTTAATACTTAATACTTAATACTTAATACTTAATACTTATTACTTAATACTTAAAACTTAATACTTAATACTTAATACTTAATACTTAATACTTAATACTTAATACTTAATACTTAATACTTAATACTTAATACTTAATACTTAATACTTAATACTTAATACTAAATACTTAGTACTTAATACTTTATACTTAATACTTAATACTTAATACTTAATACTTAATACTTAATACTTAATACTTAATACTTAATACTTAATACTTTATATTTTATACTTAATACTTAATACTGAATTTTTAATACTTAATACTTAATACTTAGCACTTAATACTTAATACTTAATACTTTTTTGCTAAAATAGCAGCAAGGAAATATGTAGTAACAACATTTTCTTTACCATTACGTTCAAAAATATTTATATCCAATCCGCCCATTCTATCCATTATCCATCATTTAGATTTTTTTATGCCTTGATAAAGTTTTTAAGTTTAAACTGCAGCACCCCAAAGCTAAGTCGAGCACTACTTGAATCTGTCAGAACTAATATCCGATGGCTATAAATTGCTCTTAGAGCAAGACCAGAAATTGAAAAAATTTATCTGCATCAACATCAGCAGTAGAGAGGTTATTCTTTCCTATCACAAACAACAACTTTTAAAGGAAGTTCAACAAATTGAATATAATTTATGCTGACTGCAATAAAATTCACTTAAAAGCTTACAAATAAAAATAAATTCATATCATATAAAAAAACTAGGCAAATAATAAAAAAATATTTCAATTTCACTTGAAAGCAAGACGGAAGCAGCATAGAATAAAAGTAAGGAAACTATGACAGCGTCGACTACCACTGCGACAACATTTTGCGACTTGCAGGCTAAGACATTCGGTTGGAATTCATATGTTGACCTTGAATAAAAAATATGGCCGCAGCTTAAGTGGATGCAACAAAAAGTTGAAGCATAGCATTAGGCTCATGGTCAACTTTGGCAATTGTTGTTGTTGTCTTAAAACTATTTACAAATGCTTGGGTCCTTACTGTGCTGTCGATATAAAATTTTTTGAGCTTACTTTCTTCCCTGGCTTTCGGTCCACTGCCTGACTGGCTTTTTGGCTCGATGCTTATGTGTCTTACTGTTGGACTGCCTCTGCAGCGTAAAGGACATGATTTCCGTAGCAAAGCATTTAAGATTTATACTCGATCTTCATGTCGAGATATCCAGATTAGAGATAAGAAAGAAACGGCATCTACATAGCTTGGAATCATGGAAGAAAAGACACGTAGGCAAATAAAAGTTAAATGTTTTAATAGTTCGAATGCTATACCGGTGCGTGCAACCTGCTGAATAGGGGGTCGGGGGGTGATATAGTTGCAGTAGGCGTTCTGCTGAATTGGTAAATTCTTGTTGTTGAGTTTGTAGTCGTTTGTGTATGTGAAGCAAAATGACTTGATGTTGGGTAGGTGTAACGAGTATGGAACTATAAGGCAGACAAATAAATGTGATGTTTGTGGTGTGCTTGCAATGATTTATTGAAATTGCTGTATTCCCAAGGGCAAGTCAAGTGGTACTTAAGTTCTGGCAACACTGAATTGGCATAAATAATAAAAGCAAACAAAAAAAAGCTCGTGATTTATTAAAAATAACGTGACACTAAAACTGTGTTCTGGGAATTTGAACAATTTTTGCGCAACACTAAACGATTTAAATGGATTTTTTTTTTTATTTTTTGTTTTAATTCTAGCCAAATGGTAATCGCGTTAATTATCGAAAGCTTGACGTATTTGATTCAAAAATAATTTGTAATGGCCTATTTTGGATAGATTCTTAAGGACACAAAAGAGTGTTAATGAGTTTTATTATTAAATTATGTGAAAATTTATGTGATGAAGTTTCTATATGAACTGAGTGTCTTTTTAAATTTCCCGCGTCGTAACTTTAAATGGAACACTGGTGCTGTCAATAACCATCTGTTAGTAGACAACTATCAAATTTTGAGAAAGCTATGTAAAATTCAATATAAAGCCATTGAAAACAGACCACCTCGCAAATTTCGAAAAAAAATGGAAAAAGTTAATTACGTGTACTTATCTACCATTATTTTGTGTGTAAAAAAGCCATCATGGAAACCAAGGAAAGGCTCGATAAATACTATGGGAACTCTACACCATCCATTTCATTGGTTTACTGGATGCTGAACGCTGAACGTTCTGGTCGCCCAAAAGAGGTCGTCACGCCAGAAATCGTCGATGAAATCCATGGCACGATACAGGACGACCGAAGAATGAAAGTACGTGATTTATTGCTACAGCTGAAAGCAACTCAACTGAATGGGTACATTACATTTTACATAAATAAGTAGATATGAAAAAGCTATCCGCGGGATCGGTGGAACCATTTCTCACAGTCGACCATAAGCGCAGCCGTGCGACTACTTTAAAGGAGTGTTTGGGAATGTTCAACCGCTATCCGAAGGAGTTTTTGCGTCGTTTCGTAACCATAGATGAAAATGGATGCATCACAACATTCCAGAGACAGTCAAAGCAGTAGACTTCTACAGGTCAACGTGAACCAAAGCAGGCCAATGTGGGCCTGTCGGCCGAAAAAGTCATTCACATCGATTACATTGACAATGGTTAAACAATCACCGGCAAATAGCAAAAAGTGCTTTTCCATAATGACATCACAAAGGCGTAAACGGCTACGAACTGCTACCATATTCTCCTGATTTAGTCCTTTGCGACTATTTTCCATTTTCCAAACCTGAAAAAAATGGCTCGGCGGTATTAAATTTGGGTCGAATGAAAAGGTTCACATCAAAGAAAAAAACCTTTTTTTGAAAACTTTGATAAAACAATTATTTGGAAAGAATAAGAAAATTGAAAAAACGCTGAACTAAATATATTGATCTAAAAGGAACAATATATTCAAACAATATTTCAAAGGAGACCAGTATACCTTTATGTATTGAACATACCAATTTCCAAATAAAATGTAAAAGCTGCTTCAAAAACTGAATCTTACAATATTTTTTTAATCTTAAAATATTAACTTTGAAGTGACAAAGTTACATTGTACAACGCAGGTTTCCAAAAAAGTTGAAAAGGGCATTTTTTAAAAATTGAATTGTTAATTGCTGAGTATTGAATTGTTAATTGGAGGACGATCCTCACAAGGCAACGCGTGAGGGTCAAGGGGGCGATCTTCACATGGCAACGTGTCTGACTGCCTCAACCTGGTGAGGCCAGCATTATCCATGTCGAACTCGTCTCAAGTCGACTCAAACCTCTGCGTGGTGTCCTCTAGAAACGGCAAACTGGCAACCGTTAGTTTGACGGCTAATGTGAGCGGCGGGCTCCCCCTGCCTTTAAAGGGTTGTGCGTTGGGTTTGAAGCCCACCACGTAAAAACAAAATTTCAATGAAACGCATAAGAAATAAGATAAAAATGATCCCCAAATCTGATGACGACTACCGCAAACGAAAAACTGACAATGATTTACGGATATGCACCTGGAACGTCCGAACCCTTAATTGGGATGGTGCCTCTATCCAACTGATAGATATCTTAGAAAGATACAAAGCTGATATCACTGCAATCCAAGAAATGCGATGGAAGGGACAGGGTTGCTTACGGCAAGCATCCTGTGATATCTACTACAGCGGCCATGCGGAGAAGCACGAATTTGGATGCGGATTCGTGGTTGGCAAGCGGCTACGGCATCATGTCCTGCGATTCACACCTGTGAACGAACGACTTGCCATAATCCGTGTCAAGGCAAGATTCTTCAATATAAGCCTGATTTGTGCGCACGCTCCGACAGAAGACAAGGACGATGAGACCAAAGACAGCTTCTACGAGCGCCTTGAAGAGGCCTATGAGCGCAGCCCCCGCCACGACATAAAAATCGTGCTTGGTGACTTCAACGCCAAGGTGGGAAAAGAAAATATCTTTGGTCCAACAGTCGGAAAGTTCAGCCTCCACGACAATACCTCCGATAACGGAATGAGGCTGATTGACTTTGCCGCAGCGCGAAACATGGTCGTTAGTAGCACTAGATTCAAGCATCTCGATATTCATAAAGCAACTTGGCTGTCTCCTGATCAAAAGACGCGTAACCAAATTGATCACGTTTTGATTGACGGAAGGCACTCTTCCAGTGTTTTAGATGTACGCACGATCCGTGGTGCCAATATAGACTCGGATCATTATCTTGTCGCAGCCAAGATCCGTACACGCCTGCGCGCAACGAAGAATGCGCGCAATCCAGCACAGAGAAAGCTAGACGTCGAAAAGCTGCAATCAAAACAAACAGCCGAAGACTTCGCTACTCGACTCTCACTCCTGCTTCAAGGAAGCACTCCTCCGATCGACGATATATGCGCGCAGTGGAATCACATTTCCCACTCTATGCGTACGGCTGCCGAAGAGGTGATAGGCTATCACCGCCCTCGCCGAAACCAGTGGCACGACCAAGAGTGTCGCGACGCCACTGCAGAAAAAGACGCCGCCTACAAAGCCACCCTGCAGTCGGTTGTAACGCGTGCTGCTAAAGAGCGATACAAAGAGAAGAGGAGGGAAGCGAGACGCATTTTCAGGCGAAAGAAAAGGGAAGCAGAAATGCGTGAGTGCGAGAAAATTGAGATGCATGGTGACAGAAATGAGGTCCGAAAATTTTTCGAAAAAATAAGACGCCTGGCCGATGGTTTCAAGACCGGGGCCTCTTCCTGCAAGGATGAAAATGGGAATCTAGTGACAGATATCCAGAGTACACTGATGATGTGGAGGGAACACTTCTCTAGGCTTCTAAATGGTGACGACCACAACAATCCCGCCAATAGAGATGATATCCCGGAAATCCCAATTGTGGACGACAGCGTTGAAGTTCCGCTGCCCGACCATAGTGAAGTCTTGAAAACTATAGCTCGGCTTAAAAACAACAAAGCCGCAGGAGCCGATGGCTTACCGGCTGAGCTCTTCAAGAATGGAGGCGAAGCTCTATTTAAATGCATTCATGAGCTTCTATGCAGAATATGTTCGGAAGAATGCATTCCAAACGATTGGAACCTCAGTGTGCTCTGCCCAATCCACAAGAAAGGCGATCCCACAATTTGCGCCAACTACCGTGGGATAAGCCTTCTGAATATCGCATATAAGGTTCTGTCGAGCGTACTATGTGAAAGACTGAAGCCCATCGTAAACCAGCTGATTGGACCTTATCAGTGTGGCTTCAGACCTGGCAAATCCACCATAGACCAGATATTTACGCTACGACAAATCTTGGAGAAGACCCTAGAAAAACAAATCGACACACACCATCTTTTTGTCGATTATAAAGCCGCCTTCGACAGTCCTATAAGGAATTATCTATACTCCGCCATGTCTGAATTTGGTATTCCTGCAAAGCTCATCCGTCTTTGCAGAATGACACTGAGCAACACCAGCAGCACAGTTAAGATCAGGAAGGATCTCACTCCTCCATTCGATACCAAACGAGGTTTCAGACAAGGTGATTCCTTATCGTGCGACTTTTTCAACCTAATGATGGAGAAGATCATCCGAGCTGCTGATTTGAGACGCAGTGGCACGATATTCTACAAAAGTATTATGCTGCTGGCGTATGCTGATGATGTCTATATCATTGGCCATAATACGCGCGAAGTCAGTGCAGCATTCTCCAGGTTAGCGAAAGAGTCGAGTCGAATGGGTCTTGTAGTGAACGCAGATAAGACGAAATACCTAGTGTCAACAAATAAACAGTCCCAGCGTCTTGGAAACCACGTCACTGTTGACAACATCTCCTTCGAGGTTGTTAAGGACTTCGTCTACCTGGGATCCAGCGTAAACTCTTTCAACGATGTTAGTATTGAGATAAAACGAAGGATAACTCTTGCCAACAGGTGTTACTTTGGGCTGAGTAGGCAATTGAGAAGCAGAGCCCTCTCTCGACGAACAAAACTCACGCTCTATAAGTCACTAATCATGCCAGTCCTATTATATGCAGCACAAACCTGGACGTTGAGCAGTTCTGATGAAAAGACTCTGGGAGCCTTCGAGAGAAAGATCCTTCGTAAAATCTTCGGTCCAATCTGCGTCAATGGCGAGTACCGAATTCGATGGAACCACGAGCTGTATGAGCTGTACGCTGACATCGACATAGTTAAGCGCATTAAAATCGAGCGGCTCCGCTGGCTAGGTCATGTTGAGCGAATGGAAAACGACGCTCCAGCGAAAAAAATATTCGATTCGGTGCCCGGTGGTGGTCAACGCAGAAGAGGACGCCCACATCTTCGTTGGAAGGATCAGGTGTTGGATAACCTGACCACGCTTGGTGTTTCCAACTGGCGCCAGCAAGCGCAGAAAAGAAATGGCTGGCGCAATTTCTTATACGAGGCCAAAACCGACTTACGGTTGTAAGCGCCAGATAAGTAAGTAAGTAATTGCTGAGTATAAGAGCTATAATTAAAAAATGGTACGACCGTAAAGGTTAATTCTTTGACTTCAATATAAAAAAAAAAAACTAAAATTCAAAACGTCATCGATCCGCGGTGGGAGGTGCTTAAGCAACTCAACTGAAAATTTGTTACATGGAATTATTACTCGCTGAGTATTGAAAATAGGATTTAAAATATGATACACAAAAAACAAAGGCCTGTTTTAAGCCCTCACAACAAAATGAGACAAAAAATTTTCTAACGGCATGAGGACACAGAGAGAGCCTCTAAAAGATCGACAATGCAACATTCATGCAACGGCGTTGCATTGCATTTTTACTCGGTGAGTATATAAGATACGATAAATGTTTAAAAAGCAAAAGGAAAGATTTATACTTGGCCTTATGACAAAAACAGCAAAAAAAATTTGACGTCGTCAGGTCGTGAAGATAGCAGCTTATGTAAGGCTTAAGATAAAAAATATGATATTCCAATAAGGGACTGCTCTAAACCCTCACAACAAAATTAGACACAAAATTTCTGACGTTATGGGGACACAGAGCGAGTCGTTCAAAGATCAATAATGCAACATTCATGCAACGGCGTTGCCTTGAATTATTACTCCCTAAGAGTAATAAGCTAAGATAAATGTTTGAAAAGCAAAATAAAGGATTTATACTGAGCCTTACGACAAAAATAAAAAACAAAATTTGACGTCGTCAAGTCGCGAAGATAGCAGCTTAAGTAACAGAAATGTAATATCGTTGCATGGAATTATTACTCACTCAGGAGACGTGTTACGGTAAATTTTATTTTACGATAGCATAGATGTGCCATTAAACCTTACAACTAAAATAACAAAAACAAAAAAAAAACATCTTGTCGTCATGATTTCAGGGTCGCAACCACATAACGCTGTAAAAATGATACAACAATGAAAAAGCGTTGCATGGAATTTTAACTCTGTAGCTACTGGCGCAACGGTAAATTTTATGGAACGAAAATGAAGGTGAGGTCTTCGGGCACATAATAAAAATAAAAATAAAAACAAAAATTGACGGCGTCATGAAGCCCCCCAGGGAACTGCCTTATGTAACATAAATGCATTATTGTTCTGGATTAATGACATGCAACCAAGGCAAAGTTAATGCCCCACAAAAAACCAAAACCAATGGGGAAGCAAAAGCAAAAGCAAAAGCAAAATCTAAGGCAAAATTAAAAACAAAAACAAAAACAAAAACAAACACAAACACAAAAACAAAATAAAAGGCAAAAACATAAGCAAAAGAAAAAGGAATAGGAACAAGAACAAGAACAAGAACAACAACAACAACAAGAACAAGAACAAGAACAAGAACAAGAACAAGAACAAGAACAAGAACAAGAACAAGAACAAGAACAAGAACAAGAACAAGAACAAGAACAAGAACAAGAACAAGAACAAGAACAAGAACAAGAACAAGAACAAGAACAAGAACAAGAACAAGAACAAGAACAAGAACAAGAACAAGAACAAGAACAAGAACAAGAACAAGAACAAGAACAAGAACAAGAACAAGAACAAGAACAAGAACAAGAACAAGAACAAGAACAAGAACAAGAACAAGAACAAGAGCAAGAACAAGAACAAGAACAAGAACAAGAACAAGAACAAGAACAAGAACAAGAACAAGAACAAGAACAAGAACAAGAACAAGAACAAGAACAAGAACAAGAACAAGAACAAGAACAAGAACAAGAACAAGAACAAGAACAAGAACAAGAACAAGAACAAGAACAAGAACAAGAACAAGAACAAGAACAAGAACAAGAACAAGAACAAGAACAAGGACAAGGACAAGAACAAGAACAAGAACAAGAACAAGAACAAGAACAAGAACAAGGACAAGGACAAGAACAAGAACAACAACAACAACAACAACAACAACAACAACAACAACAACAACAACAACAACAACCACAACAACCACAACAACAACCACAACAACAACCACAACAACAACAACAATCAAACAACAAATCTAACGAAGTTCCGACAAACTGAAAGCAAAAGTTATGATTTCAACACTTTTCTTAAGCCCTGCTCACAAACAACAAAATAACACAATGAAACCGGAAAAGGA
Organism: Pherbina coryleti; assembly: GCA_943735915.1. Taxonomy (NCBI): domain Eukaryota; kingdom Metazoa; phylum Arthropoda; class Insecta; order Diptera; family Sciomyzidae; genus Pherbina; species Pherbina coryleti. The sequence goes on from OX030949.1 coordinate 88,693,861, forward strand.
CTAAGACAAGAATTAGCATATTTACACATACCTAAGACACACATTTCTCTTGATTAAAACAAGAGTGTGGACATGAAGTAGGACAATTAAAGGACAAATAAAAAAATTACGATAGGATGAGGATAAGTTTGGGAACAAAGGAAAGGATAGGGATAGAAATTCCATTTTGAACACGACTGTGATGACAGAATCACCACTAGTGGACATGCTAAGAGTAGATCATATCGCAAGTTTTTTTTTCGCTACTTAGTACGCTGTAGAGGTGAAAAATTTCTTCAATGCTAGCAAGTACAACAACCATGTAGAGAGTTGAAATGTCAAAATCTAGCTGTCGATTATTTGTCCGGGCATTTAATTGGCACCAGAATTTTGACATTTCAATAAGAAAACAGTACGACCTCGCTTTACGCAACACTCGATTATCGCAATACTCAAAAATTTATATTGTTGACTCAGTAAACGCAACTCAAGAAAAAAAATGCACAATTATCGCAACTTCCATTTGCGTAAACTTCCATAAACTTTTATATTATTTACTTTCAGTTCTTCTTTTCTTGTAAAATACATTTTTGATGTACGAAAAATCTCTTAAAACAATATTTAAGGAAACAAAGTGCATATCTTAATACATAAAACCACAACTTCTAGGATTCAGAGCCATAAAGCTTTATGTTTAGAAGTTTAATTGCGTTTCTTCAACATTAACTACGTCAACTGGCCGAATTTCTATTAGTTGTATTGAGCTAGTTCGTACTGTAGTTGCTTTTTTCTCTACACAAACATTTTTGACTCTACACTAATATTTCGGGTGTAGAATTATATGCCAAGAAATTTTCGTTTCTACAGCATACTAGGCTTAACATTGTTATTCATAAACATTTTTTCATTTTCTGCTTATGATTGTAAGGTTTGTGTCTGAACTATAGAAAATCTCTACAAAAATTAAGAATTCCTATGGATTTACAATGGCCGCCGCATAAAAAAATGCTGCAAAGGGCGCATATGGAGCATGTCTTTGATATTAAAAGAAAAGACAAACAAAAATCATGGTTGTATTTACGTAACCTTTAAACGCCAATTTCGGCATTTAAGTTACGCAGCTCTTAAACAACTACGAAAAATGTTTATGAATAACGTTTTCTTGTTTAAAGCCCGTTTAAAGTTACGCTGCCTCTAAAATGTGTTTATGAATAAGGCTGTAAGACATTGAGGATGTCTTAAAGACGTGGCCAACTGGGTAAGCACAATTTTGTTTCTCTGCTTCGCTTATCAATGTTGTGTATGTACACATCGTTCGCTACTTGGTCATTATACTTCTTCTCTTTCTCACACTGGTTCTGTGATGAACACACAGATAATCGTACTGCTCTTACACATGATGTTATAATACATAAAATACAAAGCATATGAAAATTAATACAAAATTTGAAGGAGTTAAATTTTGATTTACTTATAGAATCAAAAAAATTATATGTAGCAGTATGATTATTTAAATACAAATCAAAAGAAGACACATTAAATATGTTACGACCATACTTGAATTTTCTTCAATGCATGCATACAGTATTAAAAACTTATAATGAAAGTGACAAACATTTTCTCAAAATTTTGTGCTCCAGATCAACACCCCCGTATAACGTATTGTACGTAAAAAAAACTCGTAGGGTTTGAAGACGTTACTAATTGTTTTCGAGGTCTCTGAAACCGAATATGAAGTTCGTTTTTTCGGGTCACCCTAGGTTTTCGTACTACAAGATGGGACGGCTTTAAGGCTCACTATAGTCAAACTGACGTAATCATTGGAAAGTTTGACATTATTATTGAGTTGTTTACATTGCTTTTAAAATTGTGTTTCGGCAAAAAAAATGGAATTAAAACATGAACATTTTTGTGAAATTATTTTTAACAACTTTCGACGTGAATTATCATAAGAAGAGTGGATCAAGTTCCCGCACATCAAAGAAAAACTGAGTATATTAACATTTTCGATGCCAGAAGAAGCCGTTGATGCTTTCAAAAACTTTGTTTTGGAGGTGTCTCAACCATGCAAAAATGCGAAAATTCAATCATAAAGGAGAATATAACACGGAAAGCAATAAAACTTTCTTTAATGAAAAAAAATTCGGTCTTTATATTTATTCCCGAAATATATGTTGCAACCCTCGTATTAACTAAGTGAACATTGTAAAATGAAATATTGCTTCTACAAAATAAATAAAAAAAAAAATCTCAAAATTCTCACTTGCGACCATTTGGCAAGAAAAAATAAGAATTCAATGGCTTTAATTCTCAAGTTGTAAGGAAACTGAATGTATAAAGAAATCAATTAACAGATTGACCTGTTTGATTGTGGTCCCAAACCAAACAAACAAAATTGACACCTAAAAGAACTATCGGATATTGCTCGACTATAATGTTAAATGTTCTCTTAATTAAAAAAATTTAAAAAATTCGATGTTTTAAAAAAAAATCAAAAAATGGCTAAAAAAACGTACACCCATATGTATCTTCCCTCATTAAATCTCGATATGATTTTTTCTCTAAATTGACTAAATCCGAAGCTACATAAATATGCGCCTAAGACTAGTATCAGAGTTATTTTAAAGCCACTATGCTTTTCTAAAATTTATTTCTTTTCTTTCTTTTATATTTTGTAAGATATTTTGGAACTAATTAAATAATTTTTCAAAATAAATTTGGAGTTAATAAAAACTCCAATTTCTCTGTAATAAGTCATCTGTAATAAGTATCTCTTATGAAATATTCTCTAATAATAATTTTATTTACTACACCAACACCTGTAGGTAATGTGTTAAGCGGTACTTTTGCTCGTACGAGTAACTCTTATTTTTTTACATAAATATTTGAATGAATAAACATTCTAAAAGAGGTTTATAGCCTTCTATTACAAGCTTACTTTTTTATATCATAATTTTAACTTTATTCCATTAGACCTTAAATACGACCTCAATTTTGAATCAAATATAATAAAATATCTCCAAAATGAAATAAATTAATTGTACAGAATCAAATAACGCGTGCTTTTATTTTAATGAGTTTTTAACATCATCATCATCATCATCATCATCATCATCGAAGTAAGGTTACCTATACAAGCGTATCACTGCCTTTCATTTGTGGTAGACTTTTGGGTCTAGTGTGCCTGGCTCTTGAGTATATTCATCTTTAATATCACGTTCAGGACATCAGCATTATTTTAATTTACATACCGCAGTAGCACAATCAGAACAACGACGAACAAGGTCACAATTTCATATCCCGTTCCTTCCACATTTTGACGCAGACTTGATTCAGTTTGTAATCGAAGCCATTTCTTTCCAAATGGCAAAAGTTTCCAACAAATTTGTGCCAGCGAACATATGCAAGAATTAATTAAAAAGTCTTGGGATTAATTAATGGAACTCGTTTTAACTTTGTCAAGGACATTTGCTCTCAATCTACTCATTAATTGTCACGCTTGTGAAGATGTTAGACAAGAATTGCGAATACTTGTTAACGGCTGTTGCCGCCTGCTAAAGTTAAAAGAGTTGAACGCAGTGCAGAGGCTCAGGGCAACCCTAGATAATTAAACTGTGGCATGGAAAATAAAAACAAGATACAAAAAAAGAGCAAAAAAAAAAACAAAAAAGGATTACTTATTTTTCCTTTTAATTGACAGCAAAAATAAGGCCAGTTGCTGGGTGTAACTGTGTTACAACCTTAAATTTGTGTTGTTATGGTGCAAACAATGGTTGCCAGGCTTCAATGAAACGGACTGTTAGTCGGTGAATGACTTATTTAGCAACCGGTGTTAAGAAAAGTACGGTTAGTTTTTATCCAGTCTAATCATAATGCTTACAAAATGTCCGCATTAAAGTTGGATGGCCTTCGGGAGTGTTTAATAGCCACAACATATGGACAGGCGGTGACCCAGCTGTTGATACTCAAGTATGTGCACCGCGTAGAACGCTCATCGGTGACAACAGCGTCAAATCGCCGCAGATCTGCTCCATCACTCATGCCAACTTCATCCTCATCCTCATCAAGGAGCTCCACAAAGTACAAGTTAGGACAAAACAACGAAGTGCTGCCTTCGGAAAAAGTGCTCTACGAAATCAAGCTAGACAGGGAACTAAGAAGTCTCATCGATTTATACACTTTAGCATTCAACACACTCTCGGAGCCTCAAACAGGTGCATTGCACTTTCAACAAGCTATTGAGCAACGCTATCAGAACAACAACAAAGAGACACTCCTGCAGCAACAACTTAAAGCAGACAAAATCGAGCTGAAATCCTTGAAGCATCAGATCGAAATCCAGCGTCAAGACGGACAGCAGCGCTTGGAGTCCTCTTCCGAACGCATCGCCGAATTGCGACATAAACTAAAACATGTGCGTCAAATCAACGATCTTGAGCTGAATTTGGTTATCAAGTGGGAGGAAAGCCGTTGTGCTCAGGCAACGATCGTCTGCGAAAAGCAGGAGAATGCCCTAAGTCAGCATTCCACGTTGCTTCGGCAAAAAATCGATGGCGAACGGCGCATTATCTGCGAGGTTGAAACGTTCTATGGGCTGCAGTTGAAGAAGTTGCAGCAGCAAATCGATGAGTGGCAGCAAAAATACGCCAGTGAGTCGAAGAAGTGGGATGCACTCATACAGGAGAAGGAGCAACGCATCTTTCAATTGAAAAAAACACATGAGCGTCACAAGGAGATCTACGACGAGCGTGTGAGACTCGTGAATGAATATCAGCAACAGAAGGCAGAGGAGCAACGCTTGTATGAGTTGCAGTTGACCAGGCTGAAGTGTGCGATACGCATACAAGCTTGGTGGCGCGGCACAATGGTGCGCAGAGGGCTGGGTCCGTTTAAGAAGAAATCGAAAAAGGGAAAGAAGGCCAAGAAAAAGTAGGCGCGATAGATTTGTGAAGTGCTTTAAGTGAAGCAAAATACTAAAGATTGTTAAAAGAAAATATTAAGAAAGCAAATTGCAAGAAAAAAAGTAACCCAGACCAAAAAAATGATAGAATTTCGATTTAATATGTTCTGAGTTCAATCTAAGACAATATGACTAAAATATTTTATATGTTGTATGAAATGCTAGTACGAGGAAAAATAACAATTGAAAATAAAAAAAAAGTGTTGCGAATAGCTAAATTCATCTGTATATATGATAAAAAAGATTCATCTTGAAATTTTTATTTTAACAGATTCTCACTGCTTGAAACTAGAATAAAATACGCAGAGAATTATTTTAGTTTTCAGCAAATTGTTACTTGAATCAAGCAAATTTTTCTCACTTCAAGCAAGTATTAGTTTTGAAGCAGCAGGTCTCCAATCTGTCGTTGTAGAGAAATGTTGAGCGACTTGATTATAATACACGCGACACCAGCAAATTTCAGCAGCATGTATAGTACACAAAAAACAATGGCTGTTTTCAGCCGACTCAACAGTTGCCGTTTAGAATAACAACACAACAGAAAAGAGCTGAAAAAGAAATCCATTCAATTTTATTTTATTTTCAAAAAGTTGAATGAGTGAATAACGACATAAGAATCTATTCAATGAATCCAAAATTCATTTATAAATAAAAATGTTATTTCACATTCAAATTTAAAAAAATTATTAATTATTCGTTAAATTTATATCAATTAATGAATAAAAAATCAATAATAACTAAGAAATTAGTAATGAATAATGAATAACAAATGAACAATGAATAAAAAAATGAATAACGATTAAAATATAATTATATTAAAAAGCAATTGCAAATTCTAAAATTCTTTTTGAATTGCATTCTTTGTATATAGTTTTCATATGAATAAAAAATTGAAAAATTGACAACAAAAATTATTTATTGAAATGAATAATTAATCAAGTTTTTAAAATTAAATGTGAATTAAAATTTTATTTATAAATCAATTTTGCATTAATTTATGGATTTTATGTCGTTATTCAGTTGTACTTAAAATTCTGAATATGAATGCAGATTTAACAACTCTGAATAGAGTTCAAACAAAACATTACTCACTACCATCGCTAGCAAAAATTTCACAACAGTTTAGTTTGCTGGATGCGACCAGTAATAACCAATGTAAACAATGGCGGAAACTTGCTTTTACTGCCTGTCAAATTATAATTAAATTGAAGCCGACGGCAATATCGCGCGACAATGTTGAGCGACAAGTCTCCAAAATACGTCCCATAAGAAATACATTATTATTTTTTTATTATTTATTTGTTTGCTAAGCCTTTTAGGCTTTATAGCATTTTAAAATTACAATTCATAATCCATTTAAACTAATACTAATAATACTAATATATAGACTTCAAGTACGTTTTAAATGAAGATACAAAACCAAAGTAAAATAAGTTCAGTTGTAATGTAATGTTAATTGAAACATGAACGTTTCAAAGTATACAGACTTATAGATAACATGAGTAAAGGTATTATAAAGCAAAAATATCAAGATATCCTGTTTATCAAGAGGGTCCAAGGCGGTGGTATCGAGAATGAAAATATGTATAAAATAAATATATCGTTCTGTCCTTGAAGCCAATAAAGTCTTGGCTTAGCAAGTTGGTAATCCGACGAATTGAGTCGTATTTACCACACCAATTTCCTTGTGGAAAAGAAAATGGTTGCGAACGCAGGCACTAAGACAAACTAGGTCTCATTGGCCACTTCTATTAATATACATATAACACCTTGATAGTATATATACAATATTATTCATTCTGTGATTCTAAAGCCGATGAAGTCTTGATTCATCTTTTATTTATCACACCGAGTTCTTAGTAAGCTAAGACAAAGGTAACGAACGCAGGCACATAGACAAACTTGGTCTAATAAGCCACTTATATTCATATATATGTGGGAGAGCAACCTGTGACTGACGAACATGTGACAGTTGACACTGGACGGTTGACAAGAAGCGGACAGCACTACTGAAGGGACAACACTGAAAACTAACGAACGGACGGACAAAACCGACGCGGACAACTTAAACAAGAGAAAACGGATAACGAACAGTTGCTGACGAGACGTGGACCGAACAAGTAAATAAAACTTAAGTTGTGCATTTTGAATTAAATAAATAAAGTTTAAAGAATACTTAAAACTAAGAGTGAATAAAATGTTAAACAAAACTTAAAACAAAATGTAAACTTTTCCTTAAATAACTAATAAAACATTGAAAATGTTAAAATAACCATAAGAAAGTTTAAAGAATACTTAAAACTAAGTGTAAATTAAATATTATACAGAACTTAAAACTAAATGTAAACTTTTCCTTAAATAACTAATAAAATATTGAAAATATGAAATTTTAAAGAATACTTAAAACTAAGTGTAAATTAACTATTAAACAGAACTTAAAATAAATGTAAACTTTTCCTTAAATAACTAATAAAATATTTGAAAATGTTAAAATAACAATGTGGTTGGTTTTATTTGCCTACAAATGGTGTCAGAAGTGAAATAAAACAAACAAAAAAGAACCAAATTGAAGTGCTGTTGTGTGTTTTGACAAAATCCAATGAAAATAAAAAATTTATTAACAAAAAATTGAACCATTTACACATTCCATGAACGTGCTGTACCATAGCCAACAAGCAAAAGTGTACAGCTAAACAGTGTCAAATAATGCAGAAACAACAACACGCAAAATAAGTAGCAACAACGAAGCCTAGCAATACCGAAATGGCTGAAGCGAGGGAATGAAGGGTGAGAAGCGAGCGATGGCAAAAGCTTAGCAACGAAACAAAACTACGCACATGAAACAAAGAAAATTACGAGCGACGCATGAAGCATCGAGAAATTTATTTTAAAAGGAAATACGACAAAATTATCAAAACGAAGGCAAAGAGATTGAAGCGAGGGATTACAGTTGCGCAAAGAGTGGTGACAAAGCTAAGTGCCTAACAAAAAATAAGGGTTGAAATTTATGCTCGTTACTGAGAGCAGTTGGATTTTTTTTTTTTAATGAAGCAACAGCGCAAAAGCAAACGAAACTTCGGTTCAACAAATTTTGAAGAACATTCTAGTGACAACAACAAAACAGCAGTGGAAAGTTGTAGCGAAGAGATCAAGCAGAGCAACGACTGAAGCAGAAATCGTGAGAGGCGGCCTGATGCATATATAAAACTGATGATGTGCAGTGCTACAGATGAGTATAGCTGTTGTAGTTAGATATGGTATTTTAGTTTAAGTATTATAATAGAGTGACCAGGCGATAATTTAATAAACACAAAACTATTTGATATAAAAGATGTTAAAATTAATATCAAATTTAATATGATTAAATGTTCTTGTGAATGATTTAAATTTAATATCAAATGTTTTGAGTATTTGAATTTAAAAGTATTTGAACCTAAAATAAAGGCATAAATAATAAGAGTTACTATAAAAAGGCTTTGGTTACTTTTGAGATTAACTATTAACTCATTTTTTTTTATTTGTGTTTACTAAATAAAATGGAGAAAATTTAATTGAATTTAATTTTATTTAATACAAAGATGAATAGAAAATTTCTAGGAAAATAAAATCTTTATTTTAAATGAAATATCAATCTAAATATTTTTAAGAAATATTTAAGGTTTTAATGATAATGCAATAGATATTGCCTATATATTTTATTGAAATTATATTACCAATAAGCTATAAATTTTAATATACCATTTGCTATTAACATGGACAGTGAACACATTCTTGGGTTGACGGTTGATAGTTTGAAGGACGAATTACGAAAGGTGGGGTTATCGACGGCAGGTAGAAAAGCGACATTACAGGATAGGTTGCTGGAACACTTCGGCCTGAATGTAAGTGAGGCTGAAGATTCCGACTACGATGATGCAGCGAGCCGACGGAGTTTTGTCGAACGCGCAGCAAATGTAGAACGGTCAGCGTTTACACTCCGTGACGTTGAGGATTCCATGACATCATTTTCGGGATCCGGTCAACCAAGTTTTGAACAATGGCTGGAAAGTTTCGAAGAAAATGCTGAGGCGGTATGCTGGAACGAGCTTCAAAAATTCATATACGCAAAACAGTTACTTAAGGGTGGTGCGAAAATATTTGTGAGAAGTCAAAGTGGTATTAACAGCTGGAGTTCATTAAAGCAAGCCCTACGAAATGAATTCGGAACAACATTTTCTTCAATAGAAGTTCACCGTCTGCTGCGAAGTCGACGAAAGCGCCAAAACGAAGATTTGCGGGAATACCTCTACAGTTTAATGGAAATCGGAAAGCCTATAAGCTTAGATGATTCGAGTCTAATAGAGTATTTCATTGATGGTATCCCAGACACGAAACAAGGAAAGAGTAATTTATACCAGGCGAAGACTATAAAAGATTTAAAAGAACAAATTAAGATTTACGAGAAAATAAGAACTAACAAACCACAGTACACCAACGAGAGCCAGAGCCAATCACTGTCATCAAATAAAGCGACATCGAATCCTAAAGATGCAATAAAAAAATGTTTTAACTGTGGTGACACAAATCATTTTGCAAGAAACTGTCCACAGAAGGTGATCAAATGTTTTAAATGCGGTAAAGAAGGACATCGATCAACGGAATGTAACGAAGCTAAAGTATTTGTTAAATCTGAGCAAAATAAAGTTAATGTCATGAATAATGAATTCGTTGAGAGAAAATCAGAGAAAAGGTGTGGATTAATTTTTAAGGAAATTGTTTTAAATGGGTTTAATATTTTGGCATTAATCGATACTGGATCTGATTTGTGCTTAATGCGCAATGATACTCTTATCATGCTGAAGCTGAATGTAGAGTTGAGTAAGGAGAAACGGCGATTAGTAGGCATTGGTACCAGCGAGCTTACAACAATAGGCAGCTTTACCATGCTGGTTGAGATTGATGACGTATTGATGAACATAACTTTTCATGTTACCAGAGAGACAGATATAAGCTATGCAGTAGTTATCGGAAACAATGTGCTACAACACGCTGATCTAATAATAACTGAAAACGGTGCAGAATTCAGACGGAAATTGATGCGGACAAAATGGGAGGGACAAATCGGTGTGAACGGTAATAAAACGCAACAGGTGGCTCTAGAGCCACGAAAGAACAATAGCGCGAGTGCAGCAGTGACTCAAGAAGCTTGTGAAGGGGAAATCGTGCGCAGAGCTGTGATTGAAGAGTCAGAAGAAGAACACTCAAAGGGAAATGAGAGTCAAATTGCTGAACTTTTGGAAGAGTTTGGAGATTTGTGCCTTGTAGCCGGTTTAAAAGAAGACGAAATTGATGTATCACATCTCAATAAAGGTCTCGCTGAAGAAGTAAAGAATATGATTTCTACATATAACCCCGAAAAGATTGTAGTATCGCCGATTGAGATGAAGATTTTACTTACTGATGATACTCCTGTTTATGAAAGACCCAGACGAATGTCGTACTCTGATAGGTGCATAGTTGATCAGCAGGTGGAACAGTGGCTGCAAGAAGGGATTATCAAACCAAGTACCTCAGAGTATGCATCACCGATAGTCCTAGTGTCCAAAAAGATGGTGGAAAAAGGCTTTGTTGTGATTATCGGCGACTAAATAATAAAATAATTAGGGATAATTTCCCTATGCCATTGATTGATGATGTCATTGAGCGACTGCAAGGAGCAAATATGTTTTCAACATTAGACCTGACCAATGGGTTCTTTCATGTTCCCGTCGAAGTTAACTCAAGAAAATATACCTCATTTGTAACTTACAGTGGCCAATATGAATTTCAGTATGTGCCATTTGGAATATCAAATTCGCCAGCTGTTTTTTCAAGATTTATATTCGCTGTTTTAAGAGAATTGATACAAAATGGAACGGTCGTAGTTTACATGGATGACTTGATAATTCCCTCTAAGGATGAAGTCGAGGGCATTCAAAAGTTGAAAACAGTTTTGGAGATGGCAGCAGCTGCCGGTTTGCGAATAAAGTGGAATAAATGCCAATTTCTAAAAACGAGAGTCGATTTCTTGGGGTATGTTATTGAGCATGGATCAATAAAACCTTCAGAGGCGAAAACAAATGCGATTAAGAATTTTCCATTGCCACAGGATCGAAAGACGATGCAACGTTTCCTCGGATTGACTTCGTATTTTCGAAGATTTGTCGAAGATTATGCAGTCAAGGCGAAACCATTATCCGATTTGTTGAGAAAAAATGTGGACTTCATATTAAAAGACGAGCAGCTAGTGGCATTTGAACAGTTGAAGTCTGCATTGATGCATGCACCGGTGTTAAGACTCTATAATCCAAAAGCAATTACGGAAGTACACACAGATGCTTGTATGTTCGGATATGGTGCTGTCTTGTTACAGAAAGATGTCGATGATCAACAGTTCCATCCAATTCAATTTATGAGCCGTAAAACAAAACCCGGAGAAGAAAAATACCACTCGTACGAGCTAGAGGTTTTGGCTATAATACAAGCACTAAAGAAATGGCGAGTGTACTTAATGGGCATTAAATTCAAGATTGTGACGGATTGTAATGCATTCACAATGACTATGAAAAAACGGGACGTTCCGCTAAGAGTATCTCGTTGGGCGATGTTCCTGCAAGACTTCAACTACGATATCGAGCACCGAAGCGGTACAAAAATGAAACATGTTGATGCGTTGAGTAGGGTCGCGTGTCTCATGTTAGAAGATTCACTTAACCACCGGCTGAAGCAAGCCCAGCTATCCGACGATTGGATAAGAGCGGTTCGCACAGTATTGGAACGAGAAGATTATTACGATTTTTACATGAAGCATGATGTACTTCATAAAGATCCCGTCAAGGAACTCATTGTCGTGCCATCGCTCATGGAGGAGGAAATTATTAAAATGGCGCATCAGCAAGGGCATTTTTCCACTAAGAAAACACAAGATATTATTGAAAGGTCATTTTACATTCCGCAGTTAAGTTCAAAGGTGTCCAAAATCGTAAGAAGTTGTATACAATGCATCATGGTCGAGAGTAAGGCTGGGAAGAAGGAAGGATTCTTAAATCCTATAAATAAAGAGGATCAGCCACTGGGGACATTCCATATCGATCATGTGGGACCGATGGAAACAACGAACAAATCTTACAATTATATTTTAGTAATCGTTGATGCCTTCTCGAAGTTTGTATGGCTATACCCAACCAAGAACACTGGTGTTGAAGCTGTTGTAGAGAAATTAGAAAAACAGGCGGCGATATTCGGCAACCCAAAGCGCATTATATCGGACAGGGGTGCGGCGTTTACATCAAATTGCTTCAAAGAATATTGCGAACGTGAAGGTATACAACACCTCCTCATAGCTACAGGGGTTCCACGCGGGAACGGCCAAGTGGAACGCATACATAAAATCGTAGTACCGATGATATCAAAGCTGTCTGGTGAAAATCCGAGCAAATGGTACAAACACGTTGAAAAGGTACAACAGTACATCAATAGTACTCCGCCTCGTAGTACCAAACTGTCGCCTTTTAAGATACTGACGGGATTAGAAATGCGAATACCAGGAGTACCAGAATTTCAAGATCTTTTAAATAGTGCCACAATAGACGAGCTTAACGATGATCGCGAAAACATCAGAAAAGATGCCCAAGAAAACATTTCCAGAATTCAGCAAGAAAATCGCAAGACATTCAACGCCAATCGTAAAATGGAGACTGATTATAAAAAGAACCAGCTAGTAGCCATTAAGCGAACCCAGTTCGGGTCGGGACTAAAATTAAAGCCAAAATTCTTTGGACCATACCGAGTAGAGAAAAAAATGGAACACGGTAGATATGAAGTTGTCAAAGTCGGGGATCATGAGGGCCCAGGGCGTACCATTACTGTTGCCGAATATATGAAAAAATGGGAACCGTCATTCGAGCCGAATGATAACGCAGGATGGCCGAATGTGGGAGAGCAACCTGTGACTGACGAACATGTGACAGTTGACACTGGACGGTTGACAAGAAGCGGACAGCACTACTGAAGGGACAACACTGAAAACTAACGAACGGACGGACAAAACCGACGCGGACAACTTAAACAAGAGAAAACGGATAACGAACAGTTGCTGACGAGACGTGGACCGAACAAGTAAATAAAACTTAAGTTGTGCATTTTGAATTAAATAAATAAAGTTTAAAGAATACTTAAAACTAAGAGTGAATAAAATGTTAAACAAAACTTAAAACTAAATGTAAACTTTTCCTTAAATAACTAATAAAACATTGAAAATGTTAAAATAACCATAAGAAAGTTTAAAGAATACTTAAAACTAAGTGTAAATTAAATATTATACAGAACTTAAAACTAAATGTAAACTTTTCCTTAAATAACTAATAAAATATTGAAAATATGAAATTTTAAAGAATACTTAAAACTAAGTGTAAATTAACTATTAAACAGAACTTAAAATAAATGTAAACTTTTCCTTAAATAACTAATAAAATATTTGAAAATGTTAAAATAACAATGTGGTTGGTTTCATTTGCCTACATATATACTATGCAGATCGTTCTCTCATTCATCCAACAGTAAAAATGCTGTATCCTTGGAAAAGTATGTTGAGAATCAGTGGCGGTGCATCCAACAGTAAAAGTGCCGTATCCTTGGAAGAGTATGTTGAGAATCAGTGGCGGTGCTGCAGATAATCTATTATTTTAAGTTTAATTGAGTATAGGGTTTCATTAAAAGATATAACATCTGAAACGGAATTGAAGTCTCCGCAAGCGCTTCTTAGTTGTTCATTTTGCAAGTAATTAGTTCTACAAAAGTTCATAAAAAGTAGCTCAAAAGATCTTCTTGGTCGAAGAGGAAGATTAAAGTAAATTTTACTCAGTAAGTATGGACTGTCAACAAATCCATGCATAAGTTGATAAATCCAGCAAACATTAAGCATGATTCTACGATTTCTTAGAGAAGGTAGGTTAACAAGCTTTAATCTATATTCATAGGGTGGTAAGTGAATGTTAGTATGACAATATATATTGCGTAAACAAAACAAAAGAAATTGTTTCTGAACTGATTCTATATCGTCAATATAACACCCATATCTAGGACACCAGACAATTGACGCATACTCAAGTATGGGCCTTACAAGCGAAGTGAATAATGTTTTAGTAATGAAAGGATCATTAAACTCTTTTGACCATCGTTTAATAAACCCTAAAGTACTGTTTGCTCTGCTTATAGCTTTATTAATATGAATGTGAAAGCGAAGTTTTGGGTCCATAGTTACTCCAAGATCGTCGAAAACTTCTAAGAACTCAAGTGTATAGTCACTTATTTTGTAATAACTTCGAGAAGGTTGTCTACGAGAAAAAGTCATGTGTTTGCACTTTTTCAAGTTAAGCTTCATGCAATTGATTTCACACCAGTCACAAAGATGGTCAAGATCGGTTTGTAAGAAAAAAGAGTCTTGCTCATTTTTATATGACAGGAAAAGTTTAACATCATCAGCGTATAGTAAAATATTACTATGAATTACAACAGATGGTAAATCATTAATAAAAAGTAGAAACAACAGAGGCCCAAGGTGGCTTCCTTGAGGTACACCGGAAGTAACAGGGAACTCCACTGACTTAACAAGGTTAAAGATAACACTTTGTGTTCTATTTAATAAATAAGATTCAATCCAAAGCACTAATGGTGTTGGAAAACCGAGAAGGGTTAGTTTTAAAATTAAGAGCTTATGATTTACAACATCAAAAGCTTTACTGAAGTCAGTATAGATAACATCTGTTTGTAGACCTTTTCCAAAATTCTCAATAGTCTTTGATGTGAATTCTAGAAGGTTAGTAACAGTAGATTTTCTAGATAAGAATCCATGTTGGAATGGGGACATCAAAGATTTTACGCTATGTGATAATTGTGAGGTTACAATAGCCTCAAAAAGTTTAGGTAGGGCGCTAAGCTTTGCAATTCCGCGATAGTTATCTATTAAAGATCTATTGCCGGATTTATGCAGCGGAATAATAAAAGATGATTTCCAAGCCAGTGGAAAATAGCAAGATTGCAAAGACGCTGTAAAAAGCAAAGTTATGGGAATTACAAGTTCTTCACTGCAATATTTCAAAACACATGAAGGTATGTTATCAGGACCGCTTTTATAAGATGTTTTGAGGTTTTTTAAGTAGGTTAAAACTGTATCAACATTAATTATTGGGGAGCAAATGTCACCAGGCTGCACATTATAAGGGTAACTAAAATTATCGTAAGAAGCAGATGAATAAGTGGTCTTAAAGAAATCTGCAAAAAGACTACAGATAGTAGAATCAACATCTGATTCAAATGTTTTATATTTCATAAAAGATGGATATGAATTTATCTTACGTTTAGTATTTACAAAGTTCCAAAAAGATTTTGCATCAGATTTTATGTTTAATTTAACTTTTGTTAAATATATATTATAGGATTGCCTGCATAATTGCCGGTAGTTATATTTAGTTGAGGTATAAGAAGCAAAATCACAAATGTTATGAGTTTTTTGATACTTTTTATAATATTTCGATTTTAAGTTTCTCATCCTTCTCAGTTCTTTGGTATACCAAACAGGACCAGATATTAAAGAGGATTTTCTCTGTGGCACTGAAGTTAAAAAACAATTATTAAGAGTACTGTTAAAGGCAAATACAGCAGAGTCAAGCGTTTGTGGTAATATTCTTGTGTTATTAATATTAAGTACAGATGACCAGTTGATAATTGACAAATTATTTCTCAAAATTACATAATTCGTTCTTTTAAAGTTAAACTCTAAGGCAGGATTTTGAATACGGTTTGATATAGATTGTTTAGGAAAATTCAGTGTGATTTCGATAGTTGGATGGTGTGCGTTTTCAGGATACACAAGTGGCTCAGACCTATTAACTGAAATAATATTACTATCATCAAAATAAATAAGGTCTAACAAGCGGTTGTTTCTATTATAGTGGCAGTTAATTTGAAAAAGCCCCTGGCTCGAAAGCTCATTTAAAAATGAGTTATCGGATGAACACTCTGAAGATGGCAAGAGCACTGCAGAATTTTCAGTGCAGCAATTCCAGGAAACATTCGGAAGGTTGAAGTCACCCGTTATTAAAATATGATCGTAAGGCTGAAGTTGTGAGCAAATTTTATAAATCGACGCCAAATGTTTCCCATACACTTCAACACTAGAAAGTGGAGGTATATATGAACATGTGACATAAATTCTCAAAGTACCAAACTTTACAAGAACACAGCAAAATTCAATATCTAAAGACTCAGATATTAATATTTCTTGTGAAAAGTGAGAAGATTTAACGGCAATTAACACGCCACCACCATTGCAAAAATTACCAGCAATAGAGTTTCTATCTTTGCGGTATATATTAAAATTGTTAGACAGAATTTCAGTATTTAAAGTACTAGGTTTAAGCCAAGTCTCACTGAAAGCAATAATGTCAAAATGAAGATTATGGCTTAAAATGTGTAAGTCTGTAAGTTTAGTATTTAAACCACGAACGTTCTGATATAAGGCTAGGAACTGAAGGCAACAATCTAGTTTTTTGGGTTCACGCTGTGAACAGGTAAGATAGCCAGTGAAGTTTGAGGCGGTGATTTTTGAATAAATTCATGCACCAAAGTATTTTCCGGCCAAAAACCTTGATCCAGAACATTATTGAAGATATCACTAGGCAAAGTAATTTTAAAAGAAGAAATAGTGCGCTGGTAAGAGAATCTCAGTTTGTGAACCGAAATCTTCTTATTAAGAAGGTTTAACTTAGAGTTTAAATAATATAAGATATCACCTTCTGATGTATCAACTGCAAAGCGAGAAACAAATATACATTTTGCTGGCGGAATAACTACAAGTTCTTTATGATCAGGTAATTTATTGCTGCTATTTGATATTTGCTTCGGTATAGCTCCAGTAGAAACCGAACTAGGAGAGGAAGAAATAATATTAGTACTCGTAGCAATACTAGGAGAAACATTAGTAGCACAAGTCTGAGCATATGTTTTTTTTGCAACAGAAGGTTTTACAGACATGTAAAACAAAAAGTGACAATTGGCGCTGCCGCTCGTCGCGCGTATTGTGTTCGGGCTAAATGTAGCTTAAATTAAGCATTTTTTTGTTCTTAGTATGATGCGTTTTAAATTTGCTCAATTCTGGCAAAATAATGCTTTAATTGAGGAATATACGCTTGAGTGTAAACTTAAGAGCTGCAGGAATGTTTTCCTTTTGTTTACCCTTTTATTCATTCTATGTGAATATTCCATATTGTCAAATTATTTACAAAGCGAAACGAATGAGTGCGAAACATCAATTTTGCAGAGCGAATAAATTTGTCATTCTATTTGAGAGAGTTATTACGAATATTGATCATCTTTTTTTTTTAGCTTTGAACAAAGGATTTCAGGTGGAATACCTATTCAGTCAAGTCTGCCTTGGTTCGAAATGGGGTGATTAATTAGTGGGAAGGAAAGGGCAATCAAGTTAAACATGTTTAGGATGTTCTAAGCGTGTCGGAAAGCTAAAGAAACGCGTTAGTTTGAATCAGAGGCAAGTGTTATGCCTTTACTTCAGTCAATTCAAGTTATAAGGTCTCATCCACAAACTTCTCTACCATCAACTACAACTTCATGCCATAAATATTGATGAATTTTTAATTTCAGTTGATTACAAATGAAGATAGAAAATTTAAAAATGTTTAAAGCGAAGGACCATGGCCTGGCCGGAAATCGAACCCGGGACCTCTGGGGTGGCAGTCAAGCACGCTACCAACTCGACTACCGAAGCCGCCATTTGGAATTTAAATAATGTGAGTTACAAATTAACAAACGAATACACATAAATTGTGATTTTGTTCGCTTTTATTCATTTGTTAACGATATTTTGGTCGGTCATAAAAATATGGGAAAACTGAGTTGATAATATGTTCAAAATTCATGAAATTACATTTTAGTTCAATAAGAATTTTTACTTTTTTAATAACTTTTTATAAATTTATCTTAGTACTACTTAAGAAAAATAAAAATGATACAACAACAAAAGCAAGATCAAACTTTCAGTTTCGCTATTTCAATTTCATTCCACTCAGCCATTTGGGAGTATGGTATAATAATTACAAGGTAGCATTGACAGTTGCTTGGGAAACCATCTCCTGTCAAAAAATATACTCAAAAAGAGAGAGCTCACAGTCGGCCATTGAAAACACAAACAATGTTGAAAACGTTGAAGTGAAAAAAACAACAACTTCAGCAGCTGCAGATGCATTTTCTAAAACAGCTTTCTTTGACAGCAGATGTTTTCTTGCAGAAGAGAAAATCACCCCTATCACTATTGCCGAGCGTCGACCTAAGTGACTGTCGACTTTTCTGTCGAGTCGACTTGAGACAGCGATCACTGAACAAGTTCGACTCAACAATCTTTGTAATAAATTAATTTTTCGGCAAAGCCAATTTTGTAGTAGATTGCTTTGATAAAAAATACTATTGTGAACTTAAAAAAGAAAGAAGAAGAAGTTTGAAGTGACATTTCAAAGAAATTTATGAAATAAATTTATTTTAATCTGACGAAAACTAAATAAAAACAATGTAAATGTATTGCAATATTTTTTGATGAAGAAGAAAGTGCTTTTGCACAAAACTTATCAAGGGTAAGACAACACCTAAGAAACAGCTTAAACATGATGGAGTTGGAAGATACTATGTAAGTCGATGTGAAACTAAAACTAAGTTTCCTCCATAAGCGCTTCTGCGGATGTTGATGGAACTGAATCAGGTAATCGTCCTGGTATTTGGACAGCGGAAGAAGTACGTATGGCCATACGTATGGCCATTAAATCGCATGATGTTGGCGACGATTTCTTCCAACGGTGGGAGGGTTTTTTGGTTGAATATGTCTCCTCCAGTCGCATGCGACTCACGTTTGTTGTGTGCAATTTTTTTCTTAACCTTTCCTTTAAAGTCGATCCAATCCTATAATTATAATTATTGTTAACTTACATCGATATGTGGCGTCCGTGGCGTAGTTGGTTAAAGTGCGTGGCCGCTATGTCAAAGAACCTGGAGACCCAGGTTCGAATCCCAGCAGCGACAGAAAATTATTTGAATTAAAATAATTTTTCTGTACGGCCGCCACCTCTCTGCAGACAATGGCAAACCTCAGAGAGTAATCAAAATGCCATGTAAAGCTTCTTGAGAATAAGAACATTCCGTTCATCGCCGTTCGGAGTCGGCGTTAAGCCTGTAGGTCCATTTCTCGGTCAATTGTGTACAAACTTAATAACACGCACAACACAATTGATCATAAGAAGCTAGGTCAAAGTCCTTTCAAGGGCTGAAATGGCCAGTTATTTATTTATTTTATTTTTAAACTTACATCGATAGACTGGGATACATTTTATATACTTTCTGCCAGCCATCGCCATAACGAAGTGACGGACCCAAGCCATTTAGTTTTGTAGATAGTGAGTTCCACTCTTGCTTGATGTCCATTTTTGTCAATCCTTTATGGAAACCTCTTGCAAATTCTGCATTCCTCTCCATGTGTTCCACTAAGGCTTCGAATTGGCTAAAATTTGTTATTTTTATTTTAGACATCTTGATTTCACAGGTTTGTTCTTTATTTTTTTAACGTCGACTTCAAAAATGAGGTCGGCAAAAAGTAACTGCTTTCAGTGACGCTCGGCTTTCATATTGACAACTGTGATCCGACAATTGTAATAGATTGGTTAAAATGTGTCACTGATATCACGAGGTCGGCAACGGTGATACTGTTCAATAAGCAGTTGTCAATGCTACCTTGTATTATTAATAGCTAATTCACAATACTGCGTTAGGTCGGTCGGCCGTTGACCATACTTTATATCGACGTTGTAAAAACTTTACGATATGAGCTGTCAGAACGCACGACCTTCTAATTTTACTTCTTCAATGCTGCGTTGGCAACTTAAGTGATGCCAATGCAAGCAGTCACATAAGAAATTCCACAAAAGGTCTCTTTTCCCTACATCAAGGAATTTAAAATGGAAGTAGATTTTATTTGATTTAATCAATAAAAAATTAAAAATAGTGTTAAAAAATCAGTTGCACTAAAATGTATGTCCCGAAAAGCAATTTAAATAAAAAACATGCATTACAAAACAAAAATCTGAAAGATAACTTATGCTCTTTTTTAATTTTATTTGTACAGAAAATAGATGTAAATAATTTTTTAAAAGGGGTGGCAGCATATAATTTTGAGATTAAAGTTATTAATTTGTTGAGCAATAAACGCTCTTAAAAACATTTAAAATGGATTTTGAAGATATGGAAGACTTCTTGAACCTTGCATTGCTTGGAATAATTGGGTATGCTGCCTATGAAGCTCATAAGACACAGAAAGTGCAGTCAGTTTGAAATCAGTGGATTCGGGAGCTGAATTTAGCAAGGGACGTTTAAGGGTTTTATGCTCTGAATTTTGAAAAAATGCAAAGGAAGGACCCTGAGCAATTTTTCCAAATTTTTTCGTGTTACAGTGTACACGATTTCGAAACAAATTCAATCAATCACATAGATACATTAAACAATTTAGTAATAACATAAATAATAACAATTTAACAATTCTTGCATACAATTTTCAAAGAGCTTTTAAAAATATAGACTGCAAGTCGGAATCTAAATGCGATTTGTATATTGGAAAAAATAGCTAATTGAATGACCAATTAAAGTTTTACTTAAAATACATAAATAAAAAGTTCTTTCAGTTTTTTTCATTTGTTTACTTACTATAAATAATTACAGAAAAAGAATTTAGCTATGTAAAATAATATAAAATTCATTAGAACTTGCATTTCTTTACTTTAATAACGTAAATCACATAATTTTTAACTGTAACATGAGATAAAATAAAAGATTTCATTTGATTTCATCAATGAAAATTAATTTATCAATATTATATAATATAAATTTCATCAAAAATTGTATTCTATTACTCTTATACCATAAATCTAATAATTTATAAACTGTGTCATGGGCTAATATAACAAATCCCATGAAACTCAAAAACACCCACATATTAAGCTATCTCAAAGTAACTGCAACCCTTCCATAGCACAAAATGTTAAATCTCAAAGAAAATGCAACCCTTCATAACACGAAATGTCAAACGCACGACCGAGTAGACATTTTCTCTACTCATCTCGTTATATCGTACTTTGACCGTACTTTACCCCTTCGTATGATATTTACGATCAAAGTACGAGCAAAGTTTGAGGTCGAATTGTGAATTGCTGCACAAGAACACGTGAGTTTCTACTCTAGCTGCCAAAGGCCGACCGACCTAACGCAGTATTGTGAATTAGCTATAAACCATGTTTGGGAGTACTCTCAAAAGAATCCTCATGTTTGAATAAATAAATTATTAATTCAACCATGCGAATACTCTTAAATTGAGAGTAACTTCCAACTTCCATTCCATCATAAGCGCTTCGTTTACACTCTCGCTCCATTCGTTCCCTTATAGTGTTCCCTTATTACGCTGCGTTGTTGAAATTAGCAATGTATAAAACGCAACGCATCACGCCGTGATCTTCAGCGTTGAGTAACGCAATAGCGTAGTGAAAACAGTACAGTACAAATTCATTCACTTGAACTGTTACTTTCATCACTTACTCTTGAGTTGCCGTTAGAACGAATTAGTTGGCATTGAAAGGGTAATAACTGCTTGTTTCACTCATATATTCTTAAATTACATATATCGTTTGAATATAGGTTAAAGACAGCAACGACGAACCAACAGTTCGAAATGTTGCTAAAAGAAATAAAAAAACTACCGCAGGCAGCAAACGGTACGCCAGTGTTTGGCGTTTATATTGCAATTTCAATTTAATGATGGCTGAAGAGCTGATATGGCTTAAGGCTGAACAGCTGATATGGTTGCCAACAAGTCAGAATTTGTAGAATCTTAAATTTTTCAATGATTTGCAATAATGATGCTAATTTTATATTACATGTGACAACCCTAAACTGTTGTTGACGGACAGTTCACCGTGGTAACGTAACATAGCTAACGCAATAACGTAGTGATTAGTAAAATGCAAATTTTAAATCCAAGTGATGCGCTAGCGTTGCGTTTCATCACGATGATTTATAAAATTATGCCATTAATGTAGTTGCTGGAATTTTTATGAGAATGCTCTTTAGTGTAAACTGACAGCCTATTTGCTTGAATTTTTTTTCTCTCTGAGTAAAGATTTATACATTGTTATATATTTTGACCAAAAAGAGGAACTAGGATAATTAAAAATGTAAGCATTAACATTATTTTAGTGATAAGCAATGATAACCAGTCATTTTGTTACTGACTCGGAAAACCCGCAAGTTATTGTCGAGTAGCCGATGCATCCCCAGAGAAAAAAAAAATGATAAACTGCTTGTAGTGACGATATTCGCGCAAATGCTTTCCATGGCTACAGCATTATTGAAATCTTCGAAGTTTTTACTGCACTATCAGAATTTTTAATTTGTTCTGTATGCAAGCACAAAATAAGTTTTGGTGAGTCAGGATCGAGAGGCCTATGTTTCAAAATTTTAGCTAACATTGCTGCTGGAATATTTAGTATAGGCTACACCTCCATTCTGAAGCTTATGAACAAGCTGGGTAAAATTATTGGCACCTATTGCAAAGTTTTTCCCGAAAATATCGATAAGGCACGAGTAGCGAAGCAGAACTGAAAAAGTCTCTTCATGACAAAAGCAGCTCGTACAGCTCGGATGTACCTTCCGGAAGGAAATACCTACAAGTTGAAAACTATCGTGTGAATAAATAATTTTTTTGGGGTCAAAACTGTTAAAAAAATAGTCGAATCTGGACCTTCGATTAACCCTTTCCCGTCAGTTGTACTTTATAAAGTACAGCAAAATAGGTGGTCTTTAAAAATTGTTTACTCCAAGACCATTGAGCACTGTGCGCTCATATTTAGATTTTGTTATAGCTAATGGTTGTAGTGACCTTGTTAATCTTTAATAGCCGGCTCAAGAGTCATTAAATGTCATTTTGCTTTCCCTCAAAAATTGTGAGATTGCAAATCGTGAATTTTTGTGACCTCTGACAAAAACTGAAAAAAATTGTTTTGGATTGGATTTTATTTCCAATTTGTGTGTGATACGTTTCATAAGAAGTGAGTGAATATATAAAAATATATAGTAATGATCGAATATTGCTAAATACAAATTTATTTGTCTTATTATTTTGGTGTACTTTATAAAGTACAACCGGCAGAAAGGTACTAAAAATCGAAAAAAGTTGCAATGGCACAAAATCCACGAAAAACGTTTTTTTGAAGGCCTAACGGATTACAAAGGGCTTCAGAAAGCTGTTGCAGAGCTCTTGGAAGCGGACGAAGGAGAGAAAAAAATATACCACCAGAATTAGACCAATTGACTGATTCAGAAGATGTCGATGACCAATATTTGTTCAACTACGAATTACCAATTGATTTACCTGAAACTATTGAGGTAGAATTCGTCAACAATGAAGATGATGATTGTGCCAACATCATCAACATCAGAACCGGGCGAGTCAACTATTTACATTAAAATACCTATCCATTTTTAATTATTAGTGGTTATATTTTTTTTTTGTTTCTGTTAATAATTCCACATTTATAATTATTTTGTGCTTTGTTTTTCATATTCATTTCTATATTTTGTAGATACCAAAAAATGTAAATGGCTAAGAAAAAATCCGAGTTATGCAATTGATAACGATAGGACAATTTTTACAGAGGAGTTCAACAACCTAAGGTTTCTGCCTATGGACTGCACACCAAATGCGATTTTTGAAAAGTTTCTAACCGATGAAATAGGCCAATACATATGTGATCAAACCATTATATATGCACATTCGTACAAGAATCATCAAAAATTTACGATCGATGTGGATGAGATGAGAATAGAATCTTCATTACCATTTTGATTTTTACGAGCTATCATTCGTTACCATCAGAACGTGTTTATTGGTCACTCGACGAAGATCTAGGAATTCCTTTGGTCTACGAGGCTATGTCACGCGATCGGTTCCTAACAATAAAAAAATACATACATTTGGCGGATAATACGAAAATTGCTCTGTCGGAAGACGAAATGTATAAAGTGCGACCACCAATGACAATGCTGCGCGACCGTTTTCAACAATTTGGATATGTTCACACAAATAAATATTTGTATTGATGAATCTATGGTTAAATATTTTAAAAGACATCCTTCTAAACAATTTATAAGAGGCAAACCAGTACGCTTTGGGTATAAAGTTTGGATGCTGGCAAGTTCATCTGGTTATTGCTATGATTTCGATGTCTTCTGCAGCAAAAATTCCTCTGAAACTCGTTCGATCTCACTTGTTGCACAAGTAATATTAAATTTTCTGGAAAAAACCCCCATCCCCAAAATCACATCGTTTTTTTTTTACAATTTCTTTACTACACATGCTATGATGAAACTACTAAAGGATGCACCTTCGCGCAAGTGGCACTGTACGTGAAAATCGAATCAATAACTGCAAACTGGAGAAAAATAAAATAAATTTATAAAAAACAAATAAATTTTGCATCAAACAGGAATGCTTCGCAAAATATCATAATTAATTTTTTTTTATGTAAATTTCGTTCATATAATTATAATTCATGTGTACATACCGTTACCTTAATATAGAAAGTCCCTAACTCATTTTTTTCAAAATCGATTTTTTTGCAGATTTCAGTAGACCACCCTCTAACACAACTTTGATAAAAAAATGTGTACGCTAAGATTGAAAATTACAAAAATACAAGCATTTAAAAAAAGGCCCTAACTCATTTCAATAATTTCTTAAAAAAAAAAGCCCTAACTCACTGCGTAGTATGTCATACTCATACATGGTAGGAGTTCAATTTCTTAATTTGAATTTTTTTAAATTTGCTTCAGTCAGTTAGTGTTTGTCTTTAAAAGTACATAGTGCGTAAGTGTTAGTGAAAGTTTTAGTGACATCTTCAAAATGAGCGAAAGGTCTAACACTGATGTGGAAATACTTAATAATGGTACTTGTAAAAGAAGAAATATAGCAAACAAATCGGAATGGCAGCAAAATATAAATAGAATAAATCGTATGAAAGGTGAGCGATATAATAGTTCATCGAAAAAAAGAGATTGCCAGAAGCCTGCAAGGCAACTAGGAGTACGTTGCTCGTCACGTTTTTGTAAAAAAAGCACGTTGAGACATTGTTCAGCTTTTACAGAGCACATGCGAAAAGAAATTTTCAATTTGTTTTGGGAGATGTCCTGGGACCAAAAGCGGTTATACGTAACCAGCCTTATAAGCTTTATGGAGCAAAAGAAAAAATGCTCGGAAAATTCATTACGTTCCAAGTCAGTTTTGTATTTTTTGAGACATAGTTCACGTCCTTTACAAGTATGCCGACAAATGTTTCTTTCAACATTGGGATTGAACGAAAAGATGGTACGTAATTGGATTAATAATAGCGGAAATTATGGAACACAAATCAGTCCCGAAAAAGTCTCACATCTGCGCATCCAATCTAAACGAAACTCAACAACCGGTCGGCACAATGCGGAAAAACGAGACTTTCTACAAAAATGGCTAGATAAGCTACCAAGATAAGAGTCACACTATTGTAGAAAGCAAACTAAAAAGTTGTACCTAGAAACGAGTTTTTCCTCTTATCAGGAGGTTTACAGTCTTTATTCTGATGAATGCAATTTAAATAAAGAAAACGTAGATATAAAAGTATCATACCCCATTTTTTGCTGAGGTGTTCAGAGATCTAAATTTATCTATATTCAAACCAAAAAAAGATGAGTGTGATGTTTGCGTTTCATATAAGGCCCATAACCTATCATGCGAAGACTATGAACAGCATAGACATCATATAGAAAAAATGAGAGAAGAAAAGCAAAACGACGTAAAAAATGCGGAGTCCGGGCTAAGTGCAGTATTTTGCATGGATATGCAAGCGTGAAATTAGTGCCCCAACTGAACGCAAGTGCCTCCTATTATAAAATGAAATTGCAGGTACATAACTTTACTCTATACAACGTTGCCACACACGAATCGTACAACTACGTATGGGATGAAACAGATGGAAATCTCGTAGCTTCAGTTTTTGCAACGTGCATCATTAAACATTTCGAAAATTTCCTAACAAATTCACCAGAAGTTCATCATATAATCTTGTACTCAGATGGCTGTTTTTATCAAAATAGAAACGTAACGTTATCCAATGCATTACTGACTTTCTGTGAAAAAACTGGAATAACAATTGAGCAAAAATATATTATAAGTGGCCATACGCAAATGGAATGTGATGCAACTCATTCTCTCATAGAAAGAAAAATGGCCAAAAAACAAATAAATTTGCCTTCTCAATTTTTCTGTGAAAAAACTGGAATAACAATTGAGCAAAAATATTTTATAAGTGGCCATACGCAAATGGAATGTGATGCAACTCATTCTCTCATAGAAAGAAAAATGGCCAAAAAACAAATAAATTTGCCTTCTCAATTTGTGCAGATCATCACGCAGGCACGAAAGAATCCATTTCCTCTACAAGCCTATCACTTGAGTTACGATTATTTCTTGGATTATGATAGTATTCCAAAGCGATACTCATCGATTCGACCTGGTAACAAGTCTATTAACATACGTGTAAGTAAAATTAATTAGCTATTTTCAACTATAGGCAGAAGCATTGGCGATCCTACTGTGAATATGTTGCGCGCCTTAGCATATGACTCCTCTGGGTTGTTGTACTTCAAAACAGATATAAGCGGAGAATATGAACTTCTTCCACAGAGGTCAAAGAAAAATGTTGAATTCATTGCTACCAGGTGACTACATGAAGAAAAAATTGCAATCACCAAAAAGAAATGGGACCACTTGCAAGATCTTAAGAAATTCATTCCTACCGATTGCCACCATTTTTATAATAATTTAACTTATAACATGTAAACGTATTTTGTTTTTATTTTATTTATACTACCTTTTATCGCTAATTGAATTGTTTTTTGTCTTAAGAAATGTTAAGAATGAAAATATCAATTCATTTGGTTTCAAACTTGCAAGTAATAAAAAGCCCTATCTCACAATTAATTTCAAGAAATTCACTTACAAAAAGCCCTATCTAACTTAATTCTATGGGAAAACAAAAATTAAAAAAAAACTGTTGCAGCATTACATTGCTAGTAGTTTTTAATAAAAAACTGCGTTTAAAAAAAATTCGAAACTACATTACTTTGTTTTTTATTTACTTTTTTCCTTCTCCTTTGAAGTAGCAAAAATTGAGTTAGGGCCTTTCTATATTAAGGTAACGATACATATAAATAAAATAAATATTTGATAAATAAAAACGAATAGAGATTATTCTTATTTAAAATTTTTTGTCTACCGAACAATATAAAGTACAGGCTGGGAAATGGGCGTGGTAGAACCACTTAAAAAAAAATATTTATTAATCCAGACCTCAAACTAGCACCTGGTTAAAATTTCATCATCTTTTGTCCACGGGAACTGGGTGCCGGCGTAAAAGGGTTAAACAGCCGATGTAAATTTTAATTTGTAATTATTTTTATTATCAAGGTGGCGCAAAAATAACCTTCCGATGTTTTTTGGCTGTAATTAAAAAAAAAAAAATGAAAAACTTTGGTTCTTCTTGTGGATTATTTTTATTTGGTCTTTTAATTTTTTTTACATCAAGTCGAGAATATGATGTCATGTAAATGGCCGCCGCCACAGTTGATTGTCATTTGAGCCCTTTTTATGGCATTTTCCATCACTTCGGCCAAAACTTCCGGCGATAGGTTCTCACATTCTTGACGGATATTGTCTTTAAGAGCTGCAAGAGTCTGAGGCTTGTTGACATAAACCCGCGACTTCAAAAAGCCCCACAAAAAGAAGTCTGGAGCGGTCAAATCAGGCGATCTTGCTGGCCAGTGCAAATCGCCAAATCGGGAGATTAGGCGCCCGGGAAATGCATCCTTCAGCATATCGGTTGTGGCACGTGCAGTGTGTGCCGTTGCACCGTCCTGTTGGAACCACATGTTTTCCAATCCCAATTCATCAAGTTGCGGCAAAAAGAACTCGTTGATCATTGCTCTGTAGCGCTCACCATTCACAGTAACCGTCTTCGAAGAAAAAAGGTCCGATGACTCCTCCAGCGAAAACAGCACACCATACAGTGACTTTGAGCGGGTGTAATGGCTCTTCGTGGGTTACACGCGGATTTTCAGTGCCCAGAAGCGTAAATTTTGCTTATTTACGTACCGGCTAAGATGGAAATGGGCCTCATCACTCATGATAATTTTTGATGGAAAATCATCTTCCTCTTGGTGGTGATTAATTCCGCGTTCTGGAGCAGTGTAGCGTAACATTGTTTATTATTGTGTATTTCGCATGTGTTTACTACACAAATGTCAAAACAGAACTGACATTAGGGGCCAATCGCAAAATTTATAGCATTTTCTGATAGGAGGATTACTTTTGCGCCACCTGTATTACAGGTTCATCCTACCCTTCAAAATATCAGTAATCGAAGAAAAAAACCTCTTTTGTTTGATATAAGTGGAAAAATGTTGACAGCTACAGAAATACTTTGCACACCCACCATTTACTTAAAAAATAGGAAAATTAAAAAATTATCCAATTATGTTATCAACTTGAAAACAAAATTATTATTAAACAAAACTAATTTCACCCCTAGTATCTCCCCCCTTAAGCAGTTTCTTCGTTTTCAATTTAATTTATTGGCAGACTTCTTGTGGTCTGTCAAAAGAAAACTGTTGCCATAATTTAAAAAACGCCAAACAATCTAACGGCAATCAGTTTGACAGGAATAACATTAACGTTGCCATATCCCGAAATATATTATTGAATGAAACCTAAGTAGGTTCTCTTATTATTTCTTACTTTGATAAAATATGTTGTGTGTTTGTAAAGATAAGTCAGAACGATACCTTCTTTTTATGACTCCGACTCGAACACTTCTACTTAAGAATAAATAGCAACTCTCGACTCCTTTTCCGCAGCCCTGAGTTTTGTCAAAAAGCTTTTACTCCTACTTAAGGTTGATTGATTTAAAATCCTTAATTCACCCATCGTTGTAGAATTATCACGCATTTCTCCATTTGCTCTCTTGGCATATCTTAAATGTTTTTTTTTTATTATTTCCGCCTTCGCTATCTAAGTCGTTTATTTCAGGTTAATGCATATTGTCCACTTCTCTAACTTAATCTTTGCTAACTAACCCTTTTGCCAAATCAAGCCTTTGTTTATGACAAAGGCCGCGTAAATAGAGCAAATACCGATATATTTTTGGAAAAGAAATTAAAAAAAAAAGGACAAAAATTAACAAATCTAGACCTTTTTATTAAACTGACCTCGAATTTTACCTTTATTTAGGATGTTTGTCGTCAACGACGGTTAATTACAAAACAAAATTTAAATAAGTAAAACAAAGAAAGGACGCGCAACAGAGGATCAAAAAGGTACAAGAAAGCTTAAGAGGTTTAGCGGTTCTTAGAATTTTTTACAAAACGACTTAAAAGTATGAAATAAAAAATCATGAAATAGAATGAAAAATTGTGTACAGCTGAATACAAAAAAAAAACGAGACAAAAAATAAAAAGCCATCAAATGCATAAATGAAAAATAATAAAAAAGAATTTGTGGGCAAAATAATGTTCCATAATGTGGAATAGCAAATCAATTATAAATTTTATTAAAACGTACTTTAATTATTTTCGATAAATTTAAAATAAAACGGCATCAAGGTCATATTTGTGGGAAAAATTTTGAACTCGCAACTTTTTTCTCTTTTATTGCTTCCTTTAAAGAAGAGTAAACTTAAGGATTTTCTAAGATTATTGAGACTTGGAGACAAGGTCAGTCGTGACTGTATTTTTGATGCACCGTACTTTTTTGTGTCTCCAATTTTTACTGGGTGAGTTCATTTGAAAAAACATTTCAAAGCTTAAAAATCATTCTGTATCCTTTTTGCAGCAAAAACCGTGGAAATTTAATATAATTAAGCCCATGAAGCATAAAATTATTAAAACATTTTTATTAATTTTTTTTTTTTAATTTTAATAGACATTCACTTTAAACGCCATCTCTATCTAGCTCTAGACCATTTTCATAAGTACTCCCTCACACACACACACACGCACTCACATATGAGGTTTATCGTGTACTCTGCACAGCGAGCACCAACCAGCATGAAACTAAATTAAAAACTTTTTAAACTCTTTAATTTAGTTATAAAAATATTAACACAATAAAACGACGAACGCAACATTTAGAAACTCAGCTGGGTGAGGGAAGAAGCATTCTGGTGTGAGTGTGCGCATGTGTGTGTTCCGTGTGTTGTTTCGGTTGGTCACTCGGTCATTTAGTGTGTGTTGTTCTTCATTTTGTTGACAACATTTTCATTGTTTATGAGCTGATAATGGCGCACAATACAAAAGAAAAGTTTGTCACTCTGCTTGTTTGCATGCTGTTGGTGAACGAGTGAGTGTGCGTGTGTGCCTGTATTTTCAAAAGTAATTAATGGTCGGTCATGTAATTTATAAAATGTGCTTCCTTGTGGCATATTTTTTTCACTTCTCCTTTTTGTTTAATTTTCGCACTGCTACAACAACTACTTAAGCTGCATACCAACTAAAAGACATATACACGTGTGTGTGTACACACACACAGAGATTCGCGTATTTATCAACAAATTTATGTTCTGTTTGTCTGCATTACTGAAGAATATAAATTAATGGAACACACACTGTGCAGCATCCGCAGCAGAAGGAGCACCAAAAACTCGAAAAAAGCTCAGTATCAGCATCATCAGCAACTGCAAACAACAGCTTCGAGCAGCATCAAGGCGACATGTAAAGCTAAGTTAACATGCACAGCAATGAATGCATCTATCCACTATTCCATTGTTCTTATAGTTGTGGTGCTTGCTCTTTGTTGTTGTTGTTTTTTGCTTATTTTATTGCTGTTCCAGAGCTGTCAAAAATTGTCGGCTGTCATGTTTGCATTTGCGTTAAATACTGTGTAAGTTTTTTTTAAAAACACAAACTTTGGTGAACTACAAAGTTTTGTCTAGAAATGAAAATTTATTCATGTTTGTAAAATAATTGTTTAGTTTATTGAAAAATGAATTTTGCAAAGTTAAATGATCAGCACATCCTATTAGGAAAAATGCTATGAGCAAAACAAAAAAAAAAGCGAACTTAAAAGCTTTTGTGATGACGTGTTGAACATGAACTTTTTTTATAGTTCAAAAGTTGAATATATATGGGGAAGAAATAAATATTTGCATTGCCTTGTGGGCAAAGTTGTTTCTTAAACTTCAAGTTTCCGACCTATAAGGTGGTAAGCTCCAACCGCCAAATCGATACAAATGCCCAAACTTTAGGGTTTCACAGTAGTACACTGTAATGCTTCATAATATAAGAAAAAATGTAATATCGAAAATTTTTTAAAGTCTTATAGATGCTGCTATACAGTCACGAAAAGATGCATTTTTACCTTTAAAAACCAACATTTTTTTTTATATGAACTAACATAGTATTGGAAATATACTGAGAATATTTCTACACCGATACAACAAAAATCGTAAAAAAAAAAATTTCCATTCCTCCTTCCCTATCCCTTACGATTCAATCTAGTATTAATTACAACCAATACATACTATTAATTGGCTTATATAGGACATATTGCCCACAAAGTAACTGCGAACTATAAGCGTGTGTTTGTTTTTAAGAAAAAATACGATTTTGTAAAAAGTATTCTTAAAAGTTACAGACTTTGTCTTTGAAACAATAATAAATAAAAATAAACTGGCCCTTTCAACCCTTGAAAGCACTTCGACTGAACTTCTTATGATCAAATTGTGTTTTGCGTGTTATTAAATGTTTGTTAACAATTGATCGAGAACTGGATCTACTAGTTTTATGCCGACTCTGAACGGCTAATGTGCATGTTCTCAAGTAGCTTTACATGGCATTATTTACTCTCTGATGTTTGCCATTGTCTGCAGAGAGGTGACGACCGAACAAAAAAATTAATTCAATTGAAAAAACTTTCTGTATCAGATGGAACAACTAAATAGATAAATCTTATTTAAGAGTAAGTTGAATTTAAAAGTAAAATGGTTTTAAGAACTGTTTACTGGTGTGTGTTAATGTATTAATTTATTTAGATAAACACCTCTACTCAAAGTAATGAAGTGAAATTAAACATATAAACTTTGGCATTTATGACTTTTTAACAATAACATACCATTAATTTATTTATATATTTATTTACTTAGTTTATTTTCATCAACGGATTATAATTTTCCTTACTGACTACTTGATTTAATACATTATATATAGTTATAAAAGATTTAAATACTAGATATATTACTAATACTATGAAAGTTGGAATACAAGCAATTTTTAAAGACGTTTCTGCTCAAGCCAGGATTAAAGTCTATGTGCATGCAGGCAGAATTAGCCAGTTTAAACAACGCGCCATCGGTTCATTGCAAGAATAATTTACTCTATGGTAAGGTATATGAAATAAGTTCTGTGATCGTAGGTCAAGTGATGGTATATAAAGACCAATTTGAAGTAACAAAACTGGACAATTAATATTATAACAAATAATATTACGAATAAACATTATGGCAAAATATTTTCGACGCGTTAAGAGACAGAATACCGAGGAGTAGAAATCTTACTTTATATGAAGACATTTCTATGTTCCATCTTAAACGGCTGATTGCTAGTCTGGTAAAACGTCTCTGAATTCTTTCTACTCTATCAGAAGAGACTGCGTAGAAAAGGTCCCATATAATACAGCAGTATTCTAGAATTGACCTAACAAAGGCGTTATATAAGGAAACAAGTGAAAAAGGATCATTAAATTCCTTTGAATTCCGTGAAACGAAACCCAGCATGGAATTAGCTTTAGAATCCATGTGCTTATGGAAATTAAGCTTATGATCAAGAATTACACCTAGATCCTTCATTTTGGTTATTCTTGATAGAACTACTTCATCGAGTCTATGAGAGTACATTAATGTATTAGATTTATTTTAATTTTAATTTTAATTTTTTTTAATTTATTTAGAAAAATTATCTTCACATATAAGACAAAGTCTTTTAAATGCAGTAAGAATAAGAAAATAACAAGATTTCCTGTAAAAAGTTAAACATTGACATTTCGCAATACTAAGAGGCAACAAGTTCTCCTTGCACCAAGTTGATAATCTATTAAGATCTAACTCTAGATCCGAGCATTCATTTATGAGCTTCAAACGAAAAAAAATTTTAATGTCATCAGCATACATTAAACATTGTGACGACTTTAAAATCTTTGGAATGTCATTAACAAATAATAAAAATAGAAGAGGCCCTAAGTGACTTCCTTGAGGAACCCCAGAAGTAACATGGATAGCTTTTGAAAGTATATTATTGGTACCTAGGTATTGTGTACGTCCAGATAGATATGACTTAAGCCATTTTAAAATATCTGAGTGGAAACCAATTCTTCCAAGTTTGTCGATAAGTAAACTATGGTGAACTCTATCAAACGCTTTAGAGAAGTCAGTAAAAATGACATCACATTGATAACCATTTTCAAGACTATTTAAAACGTAATTGCAAAAGATTGTTAGATTTCTAACTGTTGATTTTCCAGTAACAAACCCATGCTAAAGAGGAGATATGATTTCCTTTAGAATAAAAGTTAGTCTGCTGTAAACCAATTTTTCGAACAACTTAGGAATCGAGGATATTTTGCAAATTGGTCTATAATTAGAAGCGTCGTTCTTGAAACCAGATTTGTGAGCTGGAGTTATAAATGCATTTTTCCATTCCGGAAGAAAATCGCCAGTAATAAGAGATTGATTAAAACTGGTAACAAGAGGAAGGGCTAATGATTTAGCACAGTATTTTAGGAGAATAGGTGGAAAACCATCCATCCCAGGCTGTTTAAATAAATAATAAATAAATAACTGACCATTTCAGCCCTTGAAAGTACTTTGACCTAGCTTCTTATGATCAATTGTGTTGTGCGTGTTATTAAGTTTGTACACAATTGATCAAGAACCGGACCTACAGGTTTAACGCCGACTCCGAACGGCGACGAACGGAATGTTCTTGTTGAAAGGACTTGAAAGGACTTTGACCTAGCTTCGTATGATCAATTGTGTTGTGCGTGTTATTAAGTTTGAACACAATTGATCAAGAACCGGACCTACAGTTTTAACACTGACTCCGAACGGCGACGAACGGAATGTTCTTGTTTTCAAGAAGCTTTAGATGGCATTTTGATCACTCTCTGAGGTTTGCTATTGTCTGCAGAGAGGTGACGGCCGTACAGAAAAATTATTTTAATTCAAATAATTTTCTTTCGCTGCAGGGGTTCGAACCCGGGTCTCCAGGTTCTTTGACATAGAGACCACGCACTTTAACCAACTACGCCACGGACGCCACATCCAGGCTGTTTATCTGTGTTTAATTGCCTTAAACCATTCCAAACTTCAAACACGGATAATTCTATGCATCCGATATTAATTAAATTGTCTATTGATTCTAAGTTAGATCTAGATGAATTGGTTGCTGGAGATGCATAAACCGATTTAAAAGTAAATTTATGGTTTTAAAACTATATAGTCTTGATAATTGATATAGAGAAAATCTTAATTTGTATAGATAAACAACCCAACTTAAAGTAAAGTAAACTGCAATACTGTGGCGTCCGTGGAGTAGTTGGTGAAAGTGCGTTACCTGTATGTCAACGAACCTGGACACCTGGGTTCGAATCCCAGCAGCTACAGAAAATTATTTGAACTAAAATGATTTTTCTGTACGGCCGCCACCTCTCTGCAGACAATAGCAAACCTCAGAGAGTAATCAAAATGCCATGTAAAGCTTCTTGAGAACAAGAACATTCCGTTCATCGCCGTTCGGAGTCGGCGTTAACCTTGTGGGTCCGGTTCTCGGTCAATTGTGTACAAATTTAATAACACGCACAACACAATTGATCCTATGAAGCAAGGTCAAAGTCCTTTCAAGGGCTGAAATGGCCAGTTATTTACTTTTTTTTTTTAAGAAAACCTTGGTTAAGAAAGTATTTGTCCCCTAACATATTACATTTTTAATTGCTAACAAATAATTTCTCAATAATTCATCAAAGATAGGCGTAGGGAAAATTTTTAACAAAAAAGCTCGTCAGCCTTGGTAACTTCAATAACATTAAAATTGAAGGGTTCTGAATCCCAAGTAGAACTTACTGGACTAAACGCAATAGATGTCTACAATCTCTAATAGATGTCTTTAATCTGCCATCCATGCAAGAACTTATATCCTGACAGTCAAGGGACCTGAGTTAACAAATCCAGTTCACTAACGTACTAGAATTGTTAAAAACACTCCTTAATATTCTCTATAGCATGCGGCCCCACTTTTTTATGAAAACTAAAAGCTCCACTCTAGCAGAAATTATTTTCTACTTTTAAGTTCGTTTTAAAACCGAGGTATATTAAAAATTTTTTTTTTACTTGAATTATTATCTTTTTTTTTTAATTTATCTTAAAACAAAAAATTTATTTTGTACGTCAGTTTGCAGACATACATAGGTGTCTGTATAGTAGTTTGTTTTCTTATTTTGATGTCTTCATAAAATAAGTCGACTAATATTTTGTTAAGCGCCAAATTCCGCTCGCGTATCAGAGATGGGGTTTGACCGGCTCAGTGAAGGAGGCCGTATGTGTTTCTGATGAAATTTCTTAAAAATGGGCGCCACGCGATTTCCCCAACTCCGATAAGTTCCAGATATCGCGATCACTGGGAACTGTTGCGATTAATAACACGGTGTTACAAAATGAAAACAAATCAAAAAACTTGCCTCGAGACATAGAAGAAGTAGTAGGCCTGGTTGAACATAAGATAACTGCATACTTAGTTTTTTGAATATACCCTCAAAATCGGGATTTGTGGTCAAAAAACCGATTTTAGGTAGGTGCATGTATAGTTTGTTATGTAACTCCGTTATATCTAGCTCAATTTTAAAAATTTAAACATTGATAGAAAGAAGAAAAATATACCCTTAACATAATGCATAGACCGTTTTTTTACAAAAAGAATTGACAAAGTTACAGGTAAAATCATTTGAAAATTTCTCATTTTTTTTTAATTTTTTCAACTTCAACAACGTTTTGTTAACAAATTTTGTTTTGTGGCACTATTACTTTTAGCAGGATTCTGAAAGCCTGTTTAATTTTGCGTTCAACAAGCTATCATTTACTTCAATTGGCTGAAATACAAATGCACTATCGAATTTTTAGTATTCGTAAAAAAATACAAAAAAATGTTTTTTTTTTTAAAAATGTTTTTTTGAGCTTTTTCGTTTATATATATTATCATAAAGCTGGTGTATTGCCCGGATGTGACGGAACTGTTTTCAGTTTTTAACCACAAACACGATCCGAATGAATGGCGTTTGTTTATTGAGGGATCTTGCAAGAGTATGATTTATTTAAAAACTTTTTGTGTGATTCTTGATATGTTAAATTCTGATATATGTATATCGCCGACTTAAAGGCTCTAACAATACTGTTTGGAATGCAAGGTGGATATACCAAGTATCCTTGCATTATTTGCGAATGGGATAGTCGAATGGGATAATAAATATAAGCAAAAGGAGTATCCACTGCGTGCTTCATTTCAAGTTGTCAAAAAATATGTTTTGAATACTCCACTGGTGCGACCTGAAAATGTAATCCTACCGCGGCCTCGGTAGTCGAGTTGGTAGCGTGCTCGACTGCCACCCCAGAGGTCTCGTGTTCGATTCCTGGCCAGGCCATGGTCCTTCGCTTTTAACCTTTCTTAATTTTCTATCCTCATTTCTAATTAACTGAAATTAAAAATTCATCAATATTTACGACATGAAGTTGTAGTTGATGGTAGAGAAGTTTGTGGATGAGATTGACTTATAACTTGAATTGACTGAGGTAAAGGCATAACACTTGCGTCTGATTCAAATTCATATGTTTCTTTGGCTTTCCACCACGTTTAGAACATCCTACACGTGTTTCACTTGATTGCCCTTTCCTTCCCACTAATCTATCATCCCATTTTCGAACCAAGGCAGACTTGACTGAATAGGTATTCCACCTCGAACCAAGGCAGACTTCACTGAATAGGTATTCCACCTGAAATATTTGGTTCAAAGCTAAAAAAAAAAAAAATCTGATTGCAGCGTTTCCTAGGTTAAGTGAGGCCAAAATCAAAGAAAGTATCCTGCACGTTAAAATCTTTTATTAAAGTTATTTATTCATTTCGGTTATTCTAAGGTTTATTTGTGGGCCCACAAATTCGGAAAATTTTCTTGGACACTGATTTCGTTTCTAAATCAAATCCAGTTGAAAAAAGAGCTTGGAATAGTTTTATTTCGTTATGCATTTATTTCCTCGGCAACAAGAAGAGTCGAAATTACTTAGATGTTGTAAATGAATTTTTAAGTGCCTACGAAGAAATGGGCTGCAATATGTCAATCGAAATACATTCTTTGCACTCCCATAAAAACTTTTTCCCGAATAGCCTTGGGCAGTTTAGTGATGAACAAGGAGAAAGGTTCCACAAGGAGATGGAAGCTATAGAAACCGGCTTTCAGGGAAAAAATTCCATAAACATACTGGTAGACTACTGCTGGTCCCTAAAACGTGAAATCGATTTTAATATATATAAACGAAAAAGGTCAAAAAAACATTTTTAAAAAAAAAAACATTTTTTTGTATTTTTTTACGAATACTAAAAATTCGATAGTGCATTTGTATTTCAGCCAATTGAAGTAAATGATAGCTTGTTGAACGCAAAATTAAACAGGCTTTCAGAATCCTGCTAAAAGTAATAGTGCCACAAAACAAAATTTGTTAACAAAACGTTGTTGAAGTTGAAAAAATTAAAAAAAAATGAGAAATTTTCAAATGATTTTACCTGTAACTTTGTCAATTCATTTTGTAAAAAAACGGTCTATGTATTATATTAAGGGTATATTTTTCTTCTTTTTATCAATGTTTAAATTTTTAAAATTGAGCTAGATATAACGGAGTTACATAACAAACTATACATGCACCTACCTAAAATCAGTTTTTTGACCACAAATCCCGATTTTGAGGGTATATTCAAAAAACTAAGTATGCAGTTATCTTATGTTCAACTAGACCTACAACCTCTACTATGTCTCGAGCCGAGTTTATTTTCACTGTTACACCGTGTAATTTGTGTCACTTTAAATTCAGGTTTTTTTTTTTCTTTATTAACGTTAAGAACAATTTAAGTTAAGAACATTAGTGTAGATAAAAATATTCAAATTTCCCAAGTAAATACTTCAAAATCTCTATTCAAAATTCCTAAAGCAAGCAATCGATTGTCTCCCCTAGGATTACAACTAAAAACGGAACTTTCAATTCAAAATTTGAAATTCCAAATTCACAAAATGCAAAACTAAATAACTAAAAGAAATAGATAGTATTTTACTCATATAATTATCAATTCAAAACCTCCCTTCGAATCGAAGAGAAAAAAAACAAAACTATGATTTTGAAAATTATTCTAAAGCAAAATTTTCATTATGTAAATTTTCATAATAAAAAAAACAGAAACTAAACTAATTTATGGTGAAACTCCTGGGATCGTACCACCGCTCCTGACGTACAATGCCGAAAAATTTTGTACAAATGTTAGTTCTTCTTTATTTTTTTTAAAAATGGTAACAAACAAAAATCCTTAGTTTTTTTACAGGAATTATTAAAACTACTAAGTACTTTTCAAAAAAGTCGAAGATAACTGAAATCAGTTGAAAATTGGAAAAATGGCAGAAGTTTTTAAGTGTTTTTTAAATCGACAATCATAGATTTTTCTGATATACGTTCACAGCGTTCGAACTGCTGCCATTCAACCAAATGATAACGGATTTGTCTTATATATGGCTTGCTAGAATGCACAAGCCAAATGTCACATTTTGTGATTCTAGTTTTTGTAGAAAATAAAAAAAGGCGATATCAAACAAGTTATCACAAGATTGTTGTGAGATAATCTGAGTGTCTTTACGATTGAAAAACTTCTTATTTGTGCTACTTCATTTGGAATTGTGTAATTTGAATAGTGAAAAGTGCATTGCATATTCTCCAAATTATTTCCGAAAGAAATTTTATTAGAGCTCCTTGCTGTTGTTATATCCTGCGGTAATTAAAATATTGTGTACTTCGAGCAGATCAAAAAAGGGAAAAGTGTGTTCAGACTTTTTACTGATGCAATGGGTTTACCATCTGTTATACTTTTCAGACTTTTTTATTCATGATGTGCGATAAAATAAACACTCTTTGTTACGTGTGTTTAGATATACACTAAAATCATATTTATCAAGCGATTTTAGATAAAGTTCAAAACGCTTATAAAAGTTATTTTGTCCTTGATATGCAAAAAAATGTTTCTTGGGCACCCAATTTTTTATGTTCCTTGCAATACATTATGTTGGCTTTCATAAAAGGCTTCAAGAAATTAATGCCATTCGGAATACCTGTGATTGGAAATCTGTTCATCGTCATGCTAAAAGTTCTGCTACTGTTGTGTCAACAAAAAA